>CM057149.1:19277516-19424960 GCA_029964075.1 Patiria pectinifera | reverse complement strand
TCTCACCCAGGGCGACGATGATATTATGGATACGACTCGCATCACCTAACTTTGTTTATGCCTGGAATATTCAGTACTGGTTTTTGCCCTTCAACGACGTTGGTTTTTTTAATTTATTCATTTTAGTTTATTGTGTATTTAACACTGTATACTCGGAGTTATCCTGAGTGATTGTGAGAGGGGATAAAACACACAAACGGAACTAGAACCCACGCCCTTGCTAACGTGTAATACCAGTTAACCACTGAGCTTCTATGCTGGGTCCTGGCTGGTTCGAATCTGATATAGCTAGGGGTACTGAACGTCCGCAACCAAACTATTCATGAGATGGAATACCCTGAAATATTTCGGTTTTTTTTGTGCCGCCAAAGGTAATAGTGTGACGGCGAAGGCAGGGCGGGCAAACTATGATGTGGAACATTCCTCCATTTTTGTGTGTATATGTATTCCCAACAATTTCTAACAAAATTGGTTTACAGTTGAACTTTCATTAAAATATAAATATACAAATAAATATTAACAAATAGCCTAATGTTCATTTTTTGGCGATTCGTAACTTTAACGAATATAGCACAAAACGGAGCATCGGTATAATCAGTTGCCTTCTACTATAATTAACGTCCGACTATATTTTATTGTTATTTGCAAATGAAATTGATCGACAGCTTCATAATTTTTGTAATTAATATTTCATAAAACACTAATGGTAATACCTGCATGCGTATAATTGTATATGCGCCATTTACGCGCCACTTTCCGGGATGTAGGACAATGATTAGGCCTACTCATGATCGGGAAAAGTGCACAACATTACGGCAAACGCACGATCTGCGCCTTTTACTGAAAAAGTGGTCTCCATGAGGCCGAGGGCCGCGCAAACTGGTCGCAAAATTGTGTAAATGTAACTTTGTTTATTTGACAAAACGAAACGTTTTATTAATAAGATATTTCCGACAGCATCAAATGAAAGCAAACAAAACTTCCAACTTGGTACAGCCATACTGCAAATAATCATAACTCAATTCGTATTACTGGTTGTGCACACTTCTATGGAAAGAAATGCATAGGCCTACTACAGGTTACTACTCAGTAGTAATTACAAGGTCTATCAGATCCTTAAGTATGAACTTGACTGTTCATTTTGCTCATGATTTATGATTGAAACAAATTATTCATTTATTGAACTAAAATCACATGTAATTAATACAGTAGGATCACTCGCACATATCTGTATGTAACGGCGTTGATATTTTGTTCCAAATGTGCAACACGCGGCACAAAGGTCAGGGCACCAAATGCAAGATGCGAGATGCAAGATGATCCTCTGTACATACCAGTGAGAAGAAAAACCACTGAGAATTATTGTAATAAAAAAGAAAAAAAACCAAGAAGATTAATGGACCATTTCCGGTGATCGGGTCGTGCCATATCACCCAATAATGGAACAGGCCGCGCTCGGCGGCCGGCCGGGCGCATGTATGCAGTGGAAGTCCATTCAGCTATTATCATGCACGGAAGGTTTTGGCGGTGGATGTGTGACCTACCAATTTAACACGTGCTCGGCTCACATAGTTTGCAAGTCTACGTAGCGATGGCGATAATTGCTGAATGCCCTTTAGTTTTCCAGTCGTAGTTTTCGTTAAAGTTCGTTATTAATAGCCGTTTTTCACGTTCAGGTCATATTTAAGCCTTAGTGTAGCCCATAGAGCTGTATATTAATTATACAGATCTACGTGTGGCCCCACTTTACCCATACTTCGAGTGGGCCTACAATTTACGGGCAGATACGAGTTCCGTCAAAACACAAAGGAACAGATTATGTAGCATTACTATTAACTCTGTCCTCTATTTCTACAAATTTCATGCAGATTATGTTGAGCCTATCAGTGTGACAAATTGCCCAGTGGATGGTGTCAGCTTGCGCGTTCCATTCATCCGACAAACGCCAGGCAACCAATTGGGGATAAGTCCTAGAGCCGAGGGACCGACGACACGGGTCACACGAGTACCTGGCTATGATGTGTATTTCGATATCGGTGTCACTCCAGTTGTGTACACATTTACTGACGTGTCCAATCCAACGAACACTGCAACATGCACTTTCAATGTCACCATCATTCCACGTGAGTATGTGGTAGATCAACTTCACTTGTGTTAAACAGGGAATATTTGAAATCATAACAAATATCGCATGCTTGGAAATTTTCAATTTTAGGCCATTTAGGCCTACTATAAATATCACATGTAACTGTGATACCAACGGTGTTCCCAATAGCAATCATATATAATTGTTATTTTTAGTCTCATCAAGTATCCTAGCTGGGTAAGTCAAAAATGCATTTTGAAATAAAACACACTACATTGAGCATGAATTATCACAAGAATACCAGAGCATTTATTTGGTGTCCCCTCTTTACACGTGAAACGGTGAATGGGTTTTGACATTATTTTGGCATTCTGGAGTAAAATAATGTCTGATTGTTGCTACAAAATTGAATTAGGAATGTCATAAACTATCTTATAAGTTAAACTGAAATATCAAACCCCTGTCGATCAATTCTTCCATTTTGGGTCAAAGTGTCAGAAGTTGGCACCCTAGTCTACGGAATAAGCTTTGTTGAAGTCATTTTTTCCTCCTCAAATATCTTGGCAATGCAGATCCTATGCTTGTGTGAATTCACACTAAAGCTTCATTTAAGCAAGTACTTAGCATGCATGCACAAAAAAATAGAAGTCACATAATGGATTTTTTAAAGAGGGTAGATTTCTAGTGTTTCTACGCTACTCGGGAGCATGGCGTTGTTGTTGACGCCATGTTTACAAGTCTAATGTCTTCCCAGTTCAGTCATATTTGATTACCTGTGGAAATACTTTGGTTAAAATGTTAAAATTAGTTACAGGAAGGGCTTTTATTCGCAATGCAGCTCTGATTGGTGGGGCAGTCCTGGTGTATTTGAATATTTCTGATATAAACTGATTGTTGAACTTGACGTATCTGTGTTCAAATGTTGAGACTATATGCTCATTCTATGAAAGACATGAGTAGGGGGAGGGGAGGGGAGGGGAGGAGTACAAATTCAATGTAATGTTTTGAATTTGGGCGACCCCTCCGAACCAATAAAGTGGCTTTTGAAAACCCTGATAGGGCTGATATTCATCTCACTATTATCACCTGTTATACACCTGTTCAAATTGACAGGGGCGAGATTTTTCAAGATTTTTCAGTCTGGATTTTTCCTGATTTCCTGATTTTGAATGAATCCTGTTGTAAATCAGAAGTTCAGAAGTCTTTCCGTAAATGTGTTCTTACCTATGAAAATGTAAAAGAAAGGGGCATTGTAAGGGGTGCCTTCAGGCAAATGTAAACATATACCATGGACCCTACGTTGCTCTGGGGCTCTTGGTGACCCGCAAACCCTGTGCCGATTATTTTCCGATATTTTCATTTTCCCCGAATCTCAACCCTGAATGAGCATCAACCATTTTATCCCCTCATCATTCAATGCTTTTGCCTATTAATCTCTCCCGTCCAACATACAGAATGTGGCAGTTCTGGTCAGACC
Organism: Patiria pectinifera; assembly: GCA_029964075.1. Lineage (NCBI taxonomy): Eukaryota > Metazoa > Echinodermata > Asteroidea > Valvatida > Asterinidae > Patiria > Patiria pectinifera. The sequence goes on along the minus strand of CM057149.1, from coordinate 19,421,397 downwards.
CTGTGCTTCGGTAGATCTCTAAGTGCTGGCGATGTTTGCGTAGCAACGATGACTCTTTGCGACCCTCCAAATGGGGCGGGCTATTTAGAAAATCCTGACTACTCTGGTGACAGTTGTAGAGGTAGGACTGGACTGGATTTATGGGGGGAGGCCTTGAGACTTGTGGAAGATAATGAAATTTTGTGAGAGGAAGGTGACTAATGGCTAGGTGTGAAAACGAAACCAGTAACAGACAGTGTTGTGGTCGAGTCTCCAACGTCGAGTCCTAGTCTCGAGTCGCAAGCCTCGAGTCCGAGTCACAAGCCTCGAGTCCAAGTCTTGAGTCACAAGCCTCGAGTCCGAGTCCGAGTCTCGAGTCACAAGCCTCGAGTCCGAGTCTCGAGTCACAAGCTTCGAGTTTGAGTATGAGTCTCGAGTCGCAAGACTCGAGTCAGAGTCACGAGTCACTTGTTCTTAGTTGTTCACCAAACTAATCAAAATGTTTTAAATAATTAAATCCCAGTGTATACAGTGTACCTTGTGTGTGTACATGTTGTTTAGACCCAAAATGTGTTTTCCTTTTAATTCTCATCCCTAAAAAACCCTCTACCATGATACCGGACACTTTTTAGCATGAAACCGGGGCCTGATGCTCTTCATGCAGGCGCTAGGTGTGCGTCGCGACCCCTGGATATGATTTTCAGCGGTGCCGTGTTTTGTCTAATGAGTTAAAAAGAATGCTACGTTCGTCGCTCAAATACAGAACGTTATGTTTTTCCTTTTGATGAAAATACTTGACTCGAGTCAAGAGTCACGTGCACCATGCTCGAATCCGAGGAGTCATGGTCGAGTCAGATTCCGAGTCCGAGTCTTTTTCCAATGTGACTCGAGGCCAGTCCGAGTCACGAAAAATGTGACTGGAGTCCAACTCGAGTCCGAGTCCTGGACTCGAGTCCTACAACACTGGTAAATATGCAACTTTTCCTTGGATGCGCTGATTTCCTTGATTTCCTTGATAGGCGCGTAAGGAATATAAATGCCAATACAGAACTTTTACAAGCATAGCTTGTGATTACGAGGCATGCAGTTACAAAGGAAAAAAACGGAAAATCTATACATACAAGGTCGCCATTTAACAATCCTCAGCACTTGGCATTTCCTCTTCTCTTTGAATCTTCATCAATAGATAAGATCTGTGGACGTGGGGATGTGAACCTGCTGCGTTCCTGCACAGACTCCCACGACTGGGACAATGCCATCGCAACGGATTACCAAGAAGGAGCTATCAGTTTCATTTCTAGATTTGCTGTGCCAGCGATCAGTCAGGACTCAATTCATCTAACTGCGGTGAGTTTCTTTCTCTTTCACTTTGATCTAGACTATCATCATCATCTTGATGACGTCTGTGCGCGTGCAGTGCACGGGCGTTGCTCAGTGACTACAATCGTAACGTGTTAATTGTTCTTTTCCACTGTTCTGCATTTTGAGTGGTTTGGTGTAGCTGGTTCGAGCCAATACCAGCCATCCTCATGTCATCAGTAAGTTGTTGTTGGTAGGTTCGCGTAAGTGCGCCACCACTACGGTACGGTTCTGTAGGTTGATTATTTTTGTCCAGGAGCAATGAGAGTGGTACATCGCGCTGGGTTGCATGTCCAGTCAGTTGAAGCCGCTGTTTGTGTAGTGTTGTTGATGCTGGTGTGACCTTACTTCAGCGATTAAGTTTAACAACATTTGTGACGCGCTCAGGGTATCTGACATTCAGTGCGTAACGCAGCAGAGCTCGATGTGACGCGTCGATGGTTTCTCTAGACTATAAGGGCCTTTGGAATGACTTCCAGAAAAGAAATAACCCCTCCCCCTCCCCCAAAAAGGTTAATTTTTGACAAATAATTTATAATAATGAATCAAGTACATATAAATCATGTCTGCTCTGAAAGCCTACTTATTTGCCTATCATTTTACAATAATTTCTTACACATTTTTACACATTTACTAACAGTGAGCAGATTCCGTGATCTCCAAGAAAAGTTCTTTGAGCAAGCTGTTGAAGAAGTTGATGGCTCAGAGATGAAACTTTTCAGATTTTAATAAAAAAAAAACCTGACTTAACCCTGAAAGGGCTGGGGGTGGGGATATCCCCAACACAAAGCAGAATTACCATTCGTTCATATGAATAATTAATTAGCCATAATTCCGAAACCCTTTTACCTAAGGTCATGACATTTCTTGGGTATGTTCATGATAAGTTGTTCTTTGCATGTACCAAGTTTCATAATTGTTCGGCACTCGATGGCTGAGATTTAAGGGGGTGGAATCCCCCCCCCCCTCCGCTGTGAGATGGTCAAAATAACCTGGCCCTAAAGTGATGACAAATTTGACGTTGTTTATGTCCAACAGGTACGTGTATCATGGGGCCAGTTTGATGAGTTGTATGCACCGGAAATAACTGGCAATAGACGGGGTGCCTTGATCTTTGTGAACATATCCACACCTGTCCAAAACTCTGTAGAAACTTTTTGGGTAAGTTATAACCATTTTTTTTTAATCAACTGTATCTTTTATGCATGTTATATCGGCCAGAAGAAATGTGTTTCTTGATTTTAACAAAAAAGGGGGGGGGGGGGAATGTTTAGAAAAAAAAAATAATCAACTTGATATATCGATATTACTTGATTATTCGATATTATTTTGATATCAATATCGCCGATAGAATTTTGTAATCATATTGAATTGTCAAAAATTTTGTTATTAAGATATGATATAAAAAATATATGAAATGTGTCAGATTATCGTCAAAATAAATCTATGTTTTAATGTTTGCTGTATAATGAAAAAAAAGTCGGCGGCAACTTATGCTTGTGACTGGAAATAGATACATCAGGAAATGCCACGCTATGTGCTATGCTTTCACTGGGATACGTGGTCTGAGGTCTCCCCAATGTAAAACCTCAAAAGAAACTACCCGTTCTCAATTCTCAGTGCTGCGATTTGTTTAAAAGTTTGAGCAATATGCTCAAGATAAAGCCATTGTAATTTTTTTTTTTTGCTTGAAGAATTTCCATTGTCTGTAATTTTTTTCCTCATTTGCTTTAACTTTTACACGGGATAAGCGATATACCGAATATTCTTGATATTGGATTTGCGATATATCGATAATTGAACATCCTGATATCGACAGTTCTTAAACTTGATTTATTGTACATCGGCCCAATCGACTACTTGTATGAACAGTAGATATTGTAACACCTCACCCACAGATTCCATATTTTGAATTGGCCGAGAGCAGTCGCTAAACTTTTACTTTCTTGCTGTGCACGGCCAAAAATACTATTCAACGTCCGAGTCAGTACTGTAGGCCATATCAATCTAGCATATCAACTAATGTAGCAATCAGTATATATGCATGTGTCCACGATATATCTCAGTGCACATATTATTCCCATACTCTACAGAGTTGGGTTCAAACATTTCATGAAGGGGTAGTTTAGAAAAGTGCAAGTAAATTTTCAACTAATTTCATATTGAAATGGATAAGTATGTTTCAGTTGGATTTTTGGTTAAATTAATCAATTATCTCTTAAAATTGAGTTGAGAATTGAGAATCTGAGTTGATGCGTTAAAACAAATATTTGACTCACTTTTTTTAAAACTAATTTCATATTGAGATAGAAGTATATTTTAAACGGATTTTGGTTACATGCATCAGTAATCTCTGAAAATTAAGCAGAATCTGTTGGTGAGGTGTTATCAAACAAATATTGACTGCCTTAACTCATGGTGTATTAAAACAAGCCTCCCTCAATGATCCATGAAGCATTCCATTTCACTCGACTATACGCCTCGGGAAAATAGAATGATATAGTCTAGGAAGGCTTGTTTTACTACACCACTCGAAGCAGTCAATATTTTTTGGGGGCAAACTGTTCTTAGAGCATCTGGGGTCAGCTAACAATGGTACCCAACAAGTTATGGAAGTTCTAGTTGGAGAAGGGAACTATAGTAGAAGAGAAAAGCCATTTTAGTTGCTATTGAGCACAGACAGATACATCCTGCATGTACAGTAGACTGGTTCTCAGTTCCTACTTTGTCAGCCAAAGTAAACCTGCACAAAGCAAACATTGTTCAGTGGCAAATAACTCATAGGTTGTAAAGTTATCATTCCATAACAATTAAAATGAGGGATTTTTGGGCCGATATCAAATTGGAACACGAATAACAAAATGTATTTCTAGAAATATGCCCCCCCACCCAAAAAAGTACTTCTTCACGGTAAAACTAACAACAAATGACACAGATAGTACATCTTTTTATCAATTTTGGCAGGTCTACCCCAGACTGACTACTCCAGAAACGGCAGAAGTCACACTGCAAGTCCCGCTTTCCGTCCGGCAGGGAGATAACGTCACGATAACGGTGGCTTACGCGGAGCACAGATCAGACCAGTGTTTAGATCCTCTGCCCATTCAGGGCCCGTGCACTGACTGTCTGTCTGTTCAGTATAGAACCCCCGCTGCTGATTGCGAGGTGTCGAACACTTGTCACCAGGAATACCTGTCATGGAAAGGAGACGACTCTTGCGTGATTGAAAACCATGACACAGCCATAGAAGAAATCGTTAGACCTTGCTTGCGTAAGTCCTGTAAATTTATCAATTCATGGTCCTCGACAATTTTGATTAATAGAAAGCCCATTCCAAGCAAAAATTAAAACCTTCAAATCATTTTCAAATCAAGAACAAGTTTGGCGAGGCAAAAATAAATGATTTCTTTGCACACTTGAAAACTTTTATGAAGAAAGTCTGAGATTCTCAACTTTTAAATGTGTATAGTAATACAAAAAATATCCTTACAAATGGATGTGTACCTGTATCTGCATGGTTACGTTGCAGAAACCTATTCAGGCATTATCGCAACGGAGTATATACTCATGGCACTGGAAGTTATGTCTATTATTAGATGAATGAAGTACATGAGAAATATGAGACCCATTATGTAGCACCTTTTAAGGGTTTATAAGGTGCTGCGGCCACTGCCAGGACACTGGGGCGAACCCCTTCTCTTAGCGACAAGTGTTACTGGGTTCTTTAACGTGCATTATACAACACACGGGACCTACGGCTTTACGTCCCATCCGAAGGACGAAGCAATAATGGTTGAGTGCCTTGCTTAAGGGCACAAGCGTCTGGCCCGGGCTCGGGCTCGAACCCACGCCACTGTTGCCTCTGAAGCACCAGAACATGAGTCCGGTGCTCTTAACCGCTAGGCCATGACACTGATTGATTATAATTGATGTCTTAAATATCGATTTCAATTCAATTCAATTCAAGAAACATTTATTTCAACTAGTTTTCTCCAACGCTGGTCGGCTGGTCGGCTGACCAGCGTTGGAAAATTACAAATTTTCTTAACAATGTCAGCACACCAGGAGACACAATTTCACAATCCAGTTAGGTATTTCGTGATAATTTGATCATTTTGTTTTTTGATGTTTGCAAATGTTGTATCTTCCCTTTAAGTAATATTTGATTTTTAAATGAACTGGCAACCATTTTTTTATTATTAAAAAAACAATTGAGCCTGTTTTGGTCACTGCTGAATCAGCCCACTTTGTTCTCTCTTCAGCCCTGGCCGAATTCCAATTTGTCAGTCCAAACCAGACAGCGGCCGTAGGAGAGTCAGTGTCCCTGTTCTGCGTGGGAACCGGCCTTGTTCAACCGGTAGTCGAGTGGTATGACGTTAGTGATATCGTTCAAGTCAGGGAAAATGGTTCCGCAGTACTTGAGGTTGTCGTAGACTCCACACCACAAAGGTAAAGTTGCATTGCTCCCTGTAGCTTGTTAGAAATCTTTCATGTATTTTCATTGTAAATAAAATGTGTTCAGTCTTTTCATATTTTTAACACTTCTATCATTTATTTGCTCTCCCTAAATAACTTTCATGTGTCAGTTTTACCAAACAAAAAATGGATTGAAAAAACATCCAAAAAACATTCAGTTTAGACGGTGACATAAAGTGCAAGGGGAAAATTTGTTTTTTTTAGGGCAATCAATTTATGAGTCATCACATGCAGCTTCAGTAAACTTATACGCAGTGGAATATCATTACGGCAGCCGTATCGCGATTTTCAACTGCTATCGTCATGGAACTGTCTGGTTCCCTACTTAATAGTATTCAACATTAGGATTTGTGGCTGCTGGAAACAGACTATCAACCGAATGGTTCTCAGATTTTATTTTCCTTTTTAAATAAAATCCTCCAAATCCATTGATTTGTAAAGAAGAAAATGAAATCCATGCCCTACTTAAATAAAAAAGAACTATTTGATTAAAAACATAAAAGTGTAGAGACAACTATTAAAAGAAAAAAAATGGAAATGAAAACAAAATGTGCAGCATGGGGGTCGATCTGCGCAGTAGCTGAATGTTTAACCAATTGAGCTACCGAAGCATTGACGTTGGACGAGTATATTAAAATGATACAGATTCCCAATGGTGTTGTTGCCAGAGATGCCACTTTTCCGGTTTTAACCGAAATTCTGTTTTTTGTTAAGTCTCACAAAATTTCGGTTTTTCCGGCCGTCAGAATAAGCCGGAAAAAGAGAAGAAAAACTGTGGAAATGCGTTGATTTTTACCTCGTTAGCGCTCTCAATTTAGTACATTAAGGCGTGCGCACAACGTTGTTCGTTGAAGTAGTCTTAAAAACAGTCTTTGTTGTTGCCGAGCCTGCATGCGATACAGGCGGCCAACGTACTTGCAGGCAGTATACAACGGCGCCTCGCGCGTGCTGCACCGCGTGCGGACGTGTTGTGCGCTAAGCACACAAGGCATTCAGCCTGGAAATCAAGTCTAACATTTCAGTTATCGGTGGTTTCCGATCGCAGTGATTTACGTGAATAAAAAAAACACCGGTTACCAACCATGTTTTCGTCGAGCGCATCGCGTAGTGCAAAGGTGCATGTACACCGACAGCAGTGTTGTAGAATCGTGCATGTTTCATGTCGAATATTACGTTGAAAATTCGTGTAGGCAGAATAAACAGTAGGAATATGGAAAAGTGAAAGTGATTGAAAGAACCGACAGCTTAAAAGGCTATAGAATCAAAACTAACTAGAGGTGCGCGTTTGTTGTTACAAACGCAGAGTGGTCGGGCAGACATTTTTTTCAATAAACACTGCCGTTTTAAGTTATGAATATTTTTATGTAAAAACAAAGGATCACGAAGTTAAATCCTGTCAGGTACAATCAATTATTTTCTGGTAAAATTCAGTAAACACTCTTTGTACACAAGTTATTTCTGGCTCGATGACGTCATTATTCAAAAACGGGAAGTGAATACTGATTTGTGGAAGTTGTGGAAGTTGAATGACGTATGAAAGTATGGAAAATATACGTGTATTTATTCATAACAACTAACTTCCGGTTTGATGACATCACAGTATTTGGCAGCAAAAAGTGAACATTGTAATGGATATCGTAACGTGGGCTACGAAGATATACAACATGAATCGAATTTTAGAATATGGTCGTTTTCAAATTCTCACAGGGGTAACTTCCGGTCTGATGACGTCATGAATTTGAAACCTTGCCAAGTTATTTTTGGTTAATCAAAGAATATCAAGGAGCAATTTGGTAAACTTTGAACAGATGGTTTTCAAATTAGAAAGAGCAAACACTGTGTTATGTGACACTAGGGGGCGCCCTTTCAAAAGATGACGTCATCACACTTTTTTTTTGTCTGGCATTCCTCACTAAACTTTATCACAATTTTTATGTGTGTAGTAAAATGCTTCCGCTTTTGAATTACATTCTGTTTTCATTGCACTTCCGGTAATACCGGAAGTGAAGGTCAAGCGGTTTTGTATCCGGGAACAAGAAATGTTTCTCACGGCATAGTCTACAACCTCACGAAAAAACGAACACGATACTCTATTTAGTTCAAAAGATTTAGCGCAAACTATTTTGTCAAAATTTGCCCTGAAATCGCTTGTAATTTGATCCCTGATGACGTCATGATGACGTTTCAAAATTTGTAACATCTAAGTTGCAAACTACGTATAAGGAAGGTCCAACACTGAAATGAATTACAGATCACCAAAATATTATTTGATAATTGGAAATACAATATTGTCAACAAACATACAACATAATTTCTGCACATGCCTTTTTACTGTGTCTTAATTTTGGACCCACTTTTTTGGGGCCCAATTTTGTCCGCTCCCCCGCCAAAAAAAGGGGTTCTAGATCCGCCCTTGCTCGGAACCTGAACTACTTAACTTCTCTAACTGATGTGACGGGAATATAATCGACGATTATTTGCGCTTCGCTCGTACCGTAGAAGATCGGGAGTTAATGAATAGTTGTTACATATTAAAGGTGAATTCGATAACCCTTGCAATCATACAAACTAACGTGGGGGGGGGGGGGTCAGTCAAGTTCGTGCTTCAAGCGGCAGGGGGCCGGGCTATAGGTTCATAATAGCGTCACTAGATAATGCCTGGACAAGAAAACCCATTTTTCCCCTTCTTTAAAATATAAAATAAGACTATTTGTATAACATAACCTGATGTGTTGTCTGCTAAAAATGTGCGTGCTCTGGTAACTTCCAGCCATCTGGAAGTATATTCGGTAACGGATTATAGTCTAAACATTCCAGGGAAACTGATGCAACACAAACTCTGACGTTTACTTTGAAGATGATTTAATGTCCCAATTGACACACGGCTAATTTGACTGATTCGCAGACAACCTTCTCACATTCGTTTTCGAAATTGCAAATTTTGTTTTTGGGCTATTAATTTTTTTTTATCTCAACAAGTTTGAGCAATATAATAGGCCTACCACTTTAAAGGTATTGATTTGAAGTTATAAAACCTATAAATAATGACTGTTGTTTATTTCCGTTGTTACCGAGTGAAATGATGCAGCAGCATTATCGTACCAATTACAACTGCCATTATTTATAGCGTCTATAATTTAGTTTTGCTTATGTTTGAATTGATCATGTTCATAAATAAAAGGCCTTCTGAAATTACAATATGCCACATGCTGTCACCGGGTAGAGACTAGACCTACATTGTTGCAGTTCTCATTTAATTGACATGCCAGCAGAAATCGCAAAATCATGTAGACAAATACCACTTTCCAAGTTATGTAAAACAAAATAAAATCTATGAATTCCATAAATTATGGACTATATGGCTGGCTGACTGGCTCCCCGACTCCCCAGCTGACTGGCTGACTAGCTGACTGACTCCCCGTGCCAGGGCATCAATAAAAATGGTTTCATTTTCCCAATTTAAATTTTGTAGTACATTTGCACAATTTCAATTCAATCTGTTAATCGGCACTGACATGCACGCTTTCATGTGCATGTACTTTTCAATAGGAAAAGTTAACATTTAGGCCGACCTATGTTGGAAAATGGACATTTCATGACGAAGTAATGCCTAATTTTCATAAAGTTGATTGGATTTAAACTTGACAGGATTTAACAAATGCCTTGCGACGATAGGAGCCAACATGTACGTGGTAGGGGGTTGAGGTCCCGCCCCCTCCGTGCTTTTCCCGCCACTCTTAAGTAATCTGACCTAAAACCACTCTTAAGTTATATTTCTATATTCCATGAGTGTTAAGGCATCAATACAAACTGGTTTCATTTTCTCCTCTACTGTTGCGTTGCAACGGTATCAGCGAAAATAAAAAGAAGGGGGTGACGGCCACGCCCACTCCTGCGCTTTTCGTGCCGTATTTAAGTTAATTAGTCTGATCTAAAATCATTCTTAAGTTATATTTCCAAAGTCCACAAGTTCCAAGCTATCAAATGATACTGGTTTCGTTCTTGTTCTCAAAATTTTGATTAAATGCAAAATTGACCCCACTTTGCATGGCGCCAATGGGTCTTATAGTCTGATCTAGCGAAACTTATAAGAATGGTCATTCTGTTAACAGGGTCGATGATACTATGCTTTAAGACAATCAGGGGATTTGTTCCCGAAATTTTGATTAAACACTATCCAGCTCTCCGTTTATTGTTTTTCATCCAACTGAAAGCAATTACGTCACACGTCTTTAATCAGACCCTTACATTAATAATACAATACTAGAGCTTCGCGTTTGTTGTTACAAACGCAGAGTGGTCGGTTAGACAACTATTTTATGAAACACTGTCCAGTTAAGTTATGCATATTTTTTTAATGTAAGAACATGTACAAAGGATAACGAAATTTAAACTACAGGTCTGATAAAATTAATAATTTTGTTTAAAAATGTTTCTTTTATGTAGTGATCAATGTCAGTATGTATTTATTTTTTTTAAACGTAGAAAAAGTGAATATGGGTAGTGAATACTGATGTTATTCGGAGAGGATGCATGTTCATTGATTTGCATGTATTCAAGTGTCTGATCATAACTGGAGCCATTTTAAATGGTAAGCTGTTTTCAGCATGAACTCCCAATACCATTTGCCCGAAAAAACCCTGAAATAGTACTTACTATCCGAAGGTAAATGTATAAACAGAAACAAACATTTATATTCGTCAAATCGCCGCTCAGAGTTCGTACGAGGATGCCTTTCCGGGCCGCGCCACGAACAGCGTAAGTGCACACATTCTACTTTCCGAATCACAGTGTGCATGCAGTGTACAAGCTTAACCCCGGTTATGACACATTAACTGCGTATGCGAAGACGCTCGCAGCGATCTATTTTAGTCGTACACGCGTGACAACAGTACTTCTCCTCAGACTTTCTCAGAGTCTACGTACTAATAACTGGACATGTACATGTACATGTACGCCCGCGAAAAGCAAACGAAAAGCCAGGCTACGTTCAGCGGGCTACTATAAGGGTATTTTTGTCAGCGGCGGGTCACGTGTGTGAACAATAAGACAAGCCACGAACCTGGCACAATTGACGCCAATGTTTAAGATATCATTCAATGGACAATTCACGATTATATCTCTCAGGATTGATTTATTTTTGAAGAATAGAAGGTCTTTTCGTTGTAACTTCCGGTCTGATGACGTCATCAACTTCAAACTTCACACATGTGTTGTTTGCATGAAGGTCATTATATATACCAGTCAGGCGCGGTTCTAGAACCAATATTTTTTGGGGGGGGCTAGCACGGTGGATCCAGATTTTTTTCAGGGAGGCGTGCTGAAATGTTGGCCGGTTATTTTTTCCAGACACTTAGGCCTCTGAAAATCAATAGGTAGGGAAAGGGGGGGGGGGGGGGCGGCTCATGTCATATTTTCAATGGGGAGCGTCAATAAAATCCTGAAATCATTCACACTATATTAACTAATGCACCCTTGTCACGGCTATTACTTCTTCAGGGGGAGACCGTTCGCATGTACATAACAATCCTTCTTTTTGCTAATGCAATTTTTTTTTACGGAATTTATTTTGGAGGGGGCTAGACAAATTTTTTTTGGGGGGGGGGGAAGCAAGGGTCATGTGATTTTACGTACACGTTAAAAAATAAAGACCTTATTTTACTCTATCACTTGCCGCCAGCAGCAAGACGACAGATCTCATTATTGATTTTATATAGATTTTTAAAGATAAAAAAATATCAAAGTTTAATTGCTTGTCACGTGACACCTGATGACGTCATCATACCATTGTTGTTTTGGCACAATCTTAGCATTCCGTCTTTGCTTGGTGTTACTTTGATGAAGATGCCCCATTGAAAAGTGGCCAAAAAGGTCCCTTGAAAAAGAAGGGCACAAATAAAGTGGAAAAACTGTGTACAAAGTCAATGGGCTTAAATAAGGGAATAAATGTGTGCTCTGGAGGTTTTTATCACTCTGTTTAATACCACTTAGAGTCTGGGTGCTGATAATTACCCGAGCCGGAGGCGAGGGTAATTATCAGCACCCAGACTCTAAGTGGTATTAAACAGAGTGATAAATACCGACCGAGCACACATTTATTCCCATTCATAAATACCTTTTCGGTAAAAAAAGATCAAACAATTCATTCAAAAATCCTGATTTTGTTCAACAAGTTCACTTCATGCTTTTTGAAACATCCCTCTAGCAAAATAATGGAATGTTCAGCTGGCGAGTAAGATGTAAACAACCCTTTTATGGAGATTGACGCGCGCGTAGCATGTTCTGCGCGACATGGACGCGATGTCGCGCAGAACGCACCTGGGGCGTTGCGTTTTGAATTTAGAACTATAAAATTCTGACTCGCTGGTAGTGTTGCGCATGCCTACGTGAGGACTGTGATCGTTCAACCAATAAAACGGTAAGAGGCACTGGATTTTTAGGAGTCCACATTTTATGTGACACTGGAAAAGTGTTTAAGACTGGTCTTAAACACTTTTCCATGTCTATCCATGTCTTTATCATCCGTTTAATACCGGCCACGTGACGGGCTCTCGACCAATAGGAATAGCTAAACTGTCTGAGGTATTTATGAATAAATATTCAAAATGTCATAATAAATCACATGATGACATCATCATTGCGTCCATCTTCGCCAACGACTTTGCTATATGTTCTTTGACTATGTTAAGTTTCAATGTCATAATGAGTGTGCTTTTATGACTAAAATGCTGACGAGAAAAATTGTGCACAAAGTCTATGGGATTTGTTATAGAAGACCAAGCGTCGTCAGCACAAGACTACGCGCCACGTGTTTGGCCCCAGTCCAGCAAGCATGACGATGATGAAATAATGGATCTGCACTGAATGCATGAACATGTACTATACATGTACAGTACAATGTCCTGTACATGCAGTGTACTCACGCACACCCAGCTCTCCCTTTCATTGAATTTTTGAGCGACGGACTACCGTTAGGGTATTTTTGTCGGCGGCGGGTCACGTGTGTGAACAATTTGACAAGCCATGCGCCTGGCACAATTGACGCCAATGTTTAATCTATCATTTAATGGACAATTTAAGATTATATCTCTCACGATTGATTTTTTAGCAATTTTTGAAGAATAAAAAATCTTTTCGTTGTAACTTTCGGTCTGATGACGTCATTGGCTTCAAACTTCACACAAGTGTTGTTTGCATGAAGGTCATCATATATACCAGTTTTCAAAAGATTACAGCAAACTTCGCCACAGACATCTATTCAAAATGCATTTTGGACATTTTTCAACCTGCCGCTAGAGGGCGCTCTAATATTTCATGACGTCATCGGTTACAGTTTCGAAAAGTACTTTCTTGCTGAAGACTAACATCGTTGAAAGCACGTTCATATCTTTTACCATTTTTAAATTACAAGGCACTTCCGGGTTCGACCGGTTTCGACCGGAAGTAAGGGTCGTATGATTTGACACCCAGGAAGTAAATTGAAGACCCAGTATTATTCTATTGACTGCCGTTAAAAACAAGTTCCGGTCTCTCACGGTTGATTTTATATCGATTTGTAATGATTAAAAAATAGAAACACTAAATTGCTTGTAATTTGATACCTGATGACGTCATCATGACGTCAGGACAATATACACTACTCGGGATCAGGGTCAATATGTGTTCGAAGTTACACGTTTATATCTTGAACAGTTTAGGAGTAAACCTGCGGAGAAGTATTGTCCGGAAAAAAAAAGAAAGTACGAAAGAAAGATTAATCGGAACAATTCTAGACAGTGGTCGGGTTGTGCCCGACCACCCAAAAAATAACCGGAACTGGGCTTGGCTACAAGATGGCAACGGGGACTTTGTGTTGGACTCGGAGTGGCTTTTTCACGCACACAAAAGTTCCGCTTTTTTCAAGCAGCTTTTCCGATGTTTCAAGCAGACCCAGTTCTGTTTTTTTCAAGCAGACCCTGTGGCATCTCTGTGTTGCAAAGCCGTAACGATATCAGTTGAAAATTGCATTACGGCTGCCATAATGATAGCCGCTACGTAACATATAATGCAAAGCATGTTTGTATTTTTCAGACAAATTGAAGAAATGGTCAGAAAATTTGAATTTTTTTCCTCATTCTGCCATGCTTATTTTCTCCTGCGTTCTATAAGTTTCTGCACAACCACAAATTGTGGACTGCTGTTGTTTTTTTCCTGAAAGTCGTTTTACACCTCATGGTGTCTTGCCTTCTTACTGAGTGCACTATCAAAAATCAAAAATTAATGTCATCGTCTTACATACCTTCTATTTACCTATGCAGCTTTCAATGTTTCCTTGATCGTTACACTACGGGAGCTGTCACGCATGAGACTGTGACAACTGTTTCTTCAATCTGTAAGTATTTTTCTCCTATTGCCGGTCCTAGACGTTAAGCCTATAGTGTCCTCTTTGTAGAAGCACTGACTAACTCTACCACTTGTGACTTGGACTGGTTACCCATTTCACTGCCCGACTTTCACTTGTGTCTTACCATAAGGCATAACCTTGCTCTATGGTCTTACACTAGTCTGGGAGCAGTTTTGGGTCCATTTCATTGCTCTATGGTGGAAGCGATAAAGAATATCAAACGTCACGTGCAGTAGTCTGGTGCAAGGGCGGATCCAGGGGGGGCCAAAGGGGGCCATGGCCCCCCCCCAAAACGAAACCAATTTTTTTTTTTAATGTGACATCGCAATAAAGGCAGGCAATGAGTACACCACCATCTTTTCCTCAAAAAAACATTGGTTAAAGTGGTCAGAAATTGCCTCAGATCGCACCACAGAGCATCTAGAATCCAAAAAAATTTCGGGGCCCTTAAGCGGGCCCCGAACCCCACGCCGTAATTTTTTTGACCCACTTTTTTGGGGGGCTAAAAAAATTGTTGGCCCCCCAAAAAATTGTGTTCTGGATCCGCCCTTGGTCTGGTGCCGCTTGTTTCTTGTACATTCATGATACATGCGTTGGCCACAATTCAACTGTCCATGTGTACAGCGAAAGTGGAGGTTTTATTTCCATCACATTACTACTCCAGCTTATTCATCAAACTGTTTTTTTAGCCATTCTGGATCAATTGAATAGATTTCGTGTGCTTTAATTGCAACCAGCTTTACCTTATGCTTTCCCTGTCTTGATATGGGGATATTGGGGGTCCTTTTGGGGGACTTTGGAGCAATAATGGTAAGACACTATCCAGTTAGACACGACTCAAGTTGGAATTGCTTTATTTAAGTCGGTATCTCAAAACAAAACAAAATGAACAAAAATTCACAAGAAGTTAGTTTACATCTTTCCAGAAGTGAGACAACCTTAACTTAAACATGCATTCCAATTTAGTGTCGCATAATAATGCGCACACACTGTGTACAGCACGCGTATTATACGTACACGTGTGAGTACATGTGCAGAGCATGTGCATACATATATTTTAAAAAGTTAGCAATTCCGACTTGATCAATCTGCCATCAGCACCTCCTCCCCCCCCCCACTCGAGAGTATGCATTTATGCATCAATTCATATGTATCACTACACATTACTTTGGCTTCAAGAATGCGCAGATGCAGTCTCAGAATACGCAGAACGTTCAACCATAGAGCGATATCAAATTACAAGAGCGCTGACTCGATGCACCAATTGAGTGATGCCTGCTAGGCACACCCTTGTTTGTGCACAAACCTATGGAAAACTCAAATTTTGTACAGCTTTTGCACGGCTATATGCATATCAGCTTTTGTTTTTTTTCAACAAAAACGAACGCACATACAATACGGGTTTTAATTGCACACTAGCCGCATTGAATGTGCCTCGCACAGTTGCACGAACTGCAAACAAATGTTTTGCCCATACTTTTCCAAAATCACGGTTTTATGCACACAAGTGGCAGTCTATGCATTTAAATGCCTGTGTTCCAGATCCTGATCCAGATCATATCCCCAGCGCTGTGCGAAAACAAACAAAACCCCTCTCACGTGTCAAATCCATAATTGGGGAGCACAGGACTATCGTCTGTAATTCTGTAAGCAGAAAGGCTTTTGTAAGCTGAAGGGCTCTCGCCCAATAGGAATTGGTAAGCTGTCGTAGGTATTTAGGAATATGGTTTCATCTCTTGAACTTTACCAAGAGTTACATTTTATCATTAGGATCCATCTTCAATTGCCAGTCTTATACTGGGGTCACCCTCTCATTAAAAAATTAAAACAAAGAACGTTTTTTGTTTTTTTGCAGCCGATGAATGCAAGAGTCTATCTACGGAGCTTCGCCTGTTCTCGACCGATGAAGCTGGTTGCTTTTCACTCTCTCAAAGAATGGGCAGTGAAGGATTTGACTTAAACTCCTTTACAGGTTGGACAACAGAAGTGTTCATTTACCAGATCACAGTTTCCTCATCAGTGCTGCGTGGACAACTCGTAAACCGATACGGGCAGGACGCTGTACCCATTGTCGTATCCGTTGTTCTGGAAATGAGTCCCCGTTACTTTTTATCTCAACCAAGACAAACCATTGAAGAGTACAGAAGGCAGTATGACTTGATGTACGTGCCCAACGATCCTGAGACCATCCTGACATTTGACCTGACGCCCCCGCTCCAGGCCAACTCCAACTTCGGGTGGAATGTTTCTTTCGCTGTTCCCGATTTGAGACCCTCTTCTGGGATAATTGGAGAGGAGCGAATTGGTCAACCGCCACAGGCGGTGGCACTCAACTGCTCTGATGCAAGCAGCATGGACTGTGCAGACCTCACAGCTCCATGGTCAAACGCACTGCAGCGCTACAACCAGGCAGGCTGCAACACTGCCCGCAGTAAGCGGTCACTTCACGAAGCCTACAGAATCTGCAGAAATATCTCTCTGGCTGGTAAGTCTAACAACATTTGTTTCAACAAAGTGAGTAAAGGGGGGTGGGGGACAAATGAACTTTTTCACATATGGCTTAATTCCTATGATGAAGGTTTTCAGACCCTCAGCTATCAATGTGCATGTAGGTTTCCCACAAATGTATTTTAACCTGCGCTACCTTTAGAATGTTTAACTATAATTTGTGGAATTTCTATTGCATGTAAGTATTATTTTCCAAAAAAGTCTGAAATTTATTAAAGGAACTCTATTTTTTAAATAACATTTTTTTTTACCCGTCAATTTGTTTTATCCCCCAAACTGTTTGGCTTTCAGTTACGTTTAAAGTATTCTTTTCCTGCATTAGTAATTGATGCTGACATGATTAAAAAAAAAAATTTCAAATAGATGTTTGCTGTCCTAAAGTTATATCATTTTTTTTGATAAATTGATGCTTGATGTATCAAACTTTTTATTTTTGTTCTGTTAGGCCCCCCCCCCAAAAAAGTCTCCGGTTTCTGGTATGCGCGCGCGTCGCCGTAGCCATGCGCGTCGGCAAAATGAAAAAGTTTTTTTTTCAATGAAAGATGATGTCTCAAAACTGCCAAACTCACTGGTTTGACTGGAATCCTGCTGCTGCACAATTTTAACGTGTTTTTAGATGGGGTTATGATCGAGAATAAGCTTTATGCGGCCTCTCTGGTCTCCCATAATATTTGCACTAAGTTTAGTCGGGCACCATTTGCAGTCATCAGCCGACATTTGAAGCAAAAAACAACAGGTAGGACAAAAAAAAAAAAAAAGCCGTCGCCGCACCACTTTTTGGGCAAGCTCCATACCAGAAACCGGAGACTTTTTGGGGGGGCTTTATCTAGTTTCAGTTAAAAAAAGAGGAATTTGAAGTTCTTAAGTGTTCTTAAGTGGTGGCAGTTGCACTCAACTTCCCTCCATACTTTTCATTTGGGATTTTCTGACATCCTGCAGTATATTCTTTTACACCTGTGTATTATAGAACCACAGATTGTAGTGTCTCCCTCTTCAGCCGATGTGCCGTTTAACTTTGGGGAGGGGTCGAGACCTGCAGTGACCTTTGACTGCTACATTGAGAATGCCGTGGAGTATCGGTGGTACAAGACGGCACCGGCTCCTTCTGAGACTTTCATCCGGACCGGGAACCAGCTGGTGTTTCAGCGTGTCAGAGCATACCAAGACCAAGGCGTGTACGTCTGTGAGGGCATCCCGGGCAAACCTTACGAGAACCAGAAAGTGCGGACGGAACCGGCAACGTTGACTATAACAGGTCAAAATATATATTTAAAAAACAGTACCTTTTTTTTTATCTTGTTATGTTCTTTTATTTCTTGATTCAAACTTCACTGGGGAAATAAACTGTTCAGGCAGACATTTCTGATAGTTATGGACCACTTGGTTATGGGGGTGAGAGTCCTTACTTTACAAATATTGCATTGGATACCAAACCGAACAAAATGGCATAATCTTAGTGCCAGTGGTGCGCCCAGGATTTGGCTGGGGGGATGGCTCAACAAATTTTTAAAAAATGTTGCCAAAATGGTGGCGCCACTTACACCCCTATTACACTACTCGAAAATAGGTCACATACATATCACCAAGATCAAATCGTGGGACTGAAAACAAGGCCCCCCCCCCTTGGGTGCGCCACTGCTTTGTGCGGAGCTAACAAAATGTAAATAAAAAAATTAGTTTATTCGAAGAAAAAAAATCTCAACTTCTTCAAGTTGAAATAATTTCGAGTAGGTTTGCCAAGATTGCCATGCAGCTGTCGGAATATGTTAGCTCACTGTACTTAAAGGGAATGTACAGCATTTGTTTTTGCTTCAATTTTCAGAAATAAATGGATTTGGAGGATTAATATGTTATACAAAATATTGGTAAACTGACTTGTTTCACGTTTTGGGCTTGTATATGCTGGATAAACCAAGAAAACCTATCATGTTATTGTAGTCTGGTTCCCTGACCCCACTTAAGATGAAACAGAGCAATTAATACTTTGGGGAAGAGTAAGGTCAGGGAATCAGTCTAGCAGGCTTGTATCCCTTCTGAGGTGTGTAAATCAATTGCAAAGAAAAGTCAAAATAACTAAATATGAAAAATTAAGAACAATTTGTGAAAAAAGCCAGTTTTCTCCAACGCTGGTCGACCGACCAGCATTGGAAAAATACAGGTTTTCTTGAAAATGTCAGCACACCAGGAGCCATGATTTCAAAGGATGCTTTAGACTGTCAGTCCCTAACAATTCAGTAAGGTATTTCGTGATAATTTGATCATTTCGTTTTTTTATGTTTGCAAATGTTGTATTTTCCCTTTAACACTTATAGATAATGCTACAGAGGACTTCCCATTCTGCAATGTTGTTTCAAAGGGCATAGTCTTTACTTCACTTGAAATAAAATGCATTTATACTTTCCAATATTAATCTACCCATGCTGCAGAAGTAACAACTTTCAAGGTGACAATGAAGCTACTCAACCGCACCTACACGGAGGATTTGGCAGTAACAGACAGCGCTGACTTTGGGAACCTCCGATCGGAACTGGGTCAAAATGTACGTTTCTCATGGGTGGCATATTTTTCTAGCGAATCACTTCAGCGAAATTTGTGAATTTTATAATTAAAGAAAGGCATTAGAGAATAGGTCCTACAAACATGTGATGAGGTGTTCTGTCAAGAAAACCACCTCTTTTGGGCAGTTGGTACCTGCCCCCCTCCCCCCCCCCTTTTTTTTTTTACGGAGGCAAAGAGTCCGGGGGAAAAAATGGGTTTACATTTTACGACGGATGTGGAAGTGCCCTTTTCCAAAAATGTAGCCCCTCCCAATCAAAATGACCGTGCTACGCCACTGGTGATGGTCTCCCAGACTAATCCCTGCCCTCAATAACCTTGGATCATTCGAAATAGGCAGTGGATGGACCGGGAACCAGTCTAGGTCTCACCCAACTCTCCTTTTCTGGCCATTGAAAGGGGTACTTGCATGTGCACGGAGCCCATATAGTCATCCAGCAGGCCTACCTGGGCATCTGAAGTTCTGCCCGTCCTGCCTATTTGCATTTTCCCTCTTGTCTTACTGTATTTTGATGGCAAATAGTCCACACAGAAAAGTATTTGATAATACCGAATACCGCTATATTTTTGTGACGGTTTAATTAGGTGGACTCTCAATTTCTAATACCGCACAAGCCAAACTTGTGCAGATTTGCATGTTACAGTATAGTTTGTTGGACATACATGTATTCATAGAGAAGGGATATGAGCAAGGCAGATGAGAACTGATAGATTCATCATGGAATACACATTTTGATATTAAATTAGAAGTACGAAAATGCTTAGAGGTTTTTTTTTTTAAGTTTCTTGCTTGAAAATAGTACTGGAGAGTAGCTGTATTAAAGTCTAATGATTCATATGTTTACATTTCTGAACAACGCATTTTGGTACCCCCTATCTTTACATTCACCTTCTGTACCCTCTGTTCTGTTTTTCCCCCCTTCTTCACAGGTTGCAATTCCTGTTATGAGAAACCTGAACCCGGAACTGGCCATGGAATATAACATTGAATCTGAAATCCTTGCGTTCAGACGTGGCAGCATCATCGCTGACGTTCTGGTTTTCTTTCGCCGATTGGGAGGGAATTGTGGGGGACCCTGCACTTTTGGAGATTTGGCACTCCAGGAACAGTTGACAGCAGCGATTCAAGAAACACTTCAAACATCTGAGCTCATGGTGGAATCTGAGAGCATCAATGTTGTCAATTTAGGTGGGTTTAAACGTCAACAAAATTGTGAATTTGGACATTAGCTAATACCCATCAAATGTAGATTCTTCACACGGAAATGATTTAGTTGGGAACACGCAGGCTTCATTCTTGAACATCAGTATTAATGACATCTCTAGAGTAAATAAACTTGTATTTTATACATCTGGTTCTGTTGTTCTTGCAGTGTCTTGCCTGCAAGAGGTTTACCTTGAAGGAAATCTGACGTTCCCACAAACCAGACTTGGACAGACGGCGCAATCGCTGAACCTCTGTCCCCAGTTCACAACCCGAGGTAGCTACTTAAACCTCCTTGATTGTCACTTGTCAGTAAGGTTTACTTGAATCTTGCTTGATGGGTAACCTACAACCATCTGTGAAAGACCAACTCCTGAAACTAAATGTAAAAAGTATGAACAAGTAAGGCTGTGTACTTTCTCATATTAGTTATTAAAAATATTTCAAAACTGCATTTTAGCTCTGATATTAAATTTAAAAAAATTTAGGCACTTTAATTGTTGGAAGGACTGTGGGAATCTTCGTTTTGATAACTTACGGCCAGTGGAACAAAAACTATGCTCCGAAGAATTTTTTGGTGTAAAATGTACTGAAATTGTTTTCATTT
Organism: Patiria pectinifera; assembly: GCA_029964075.1. Lineage (NCBI taxonomy): Eukaryota > Metazoa > Echinodermata > Asteroidea > Valvatida > Asterinidae > Patiria > Patiria pectinifera. The sequence continues at coordinate 19,400,325 of CM057149.1, read as the reverse complement.
TCTGATTTTCTTTAGCGGGAAAGCCCCGTGCCACCAGAGACTGCGTCGGTGACTTCACATCTCAACCGCAGTGGAAACAGCCGGTCATTCTCAATTGCTTTGCGGGAGACGTCACAGAAAACCTTGATGAGCTTGCAAAAGTAAGCAGTCCTCTTACTTCTAAATCTCCTTAAATGGCTGATTCTTAGTACGTGCGTTTCAGTGGCACAGTTTAGAGCAACACTCATTAACACTAGAAACACTCCTTCATCCTAACTCCCTCAGATGAGTCTACGATCATATTCAAATCGGAGGATTCAGAGCTGTGCTCTTCAAAATATATTTGAGGTTTGAACAAATTCGTAAATGTTATTAAAATGGAAAAAGTTCCTTTTTACCTATATTAGATGTTTTTTCAACCGCTGACAATACACTTTTATTTTATGTTGCTTTTGTCAGGGTTTGACTTTAGCGGTAGCCCGCTAGCCAAATACTAGTCAAAACAGCGGCGGGCTAGTCGAACTATCCCTTAAGTAGCCCGGCTGGCGAGTCAAAAATTATTGGGATACGGCTTAGATGGAAGGACAGGAAGAAATAAATAATGAAATTCAGAAAGTAAAGGTGTATCCATTTGTGTCTAATTTTATTAACTGTTAATTATTAATTAAATGCTGACAATTTTGCCACAGGATACACGTTTTTACATGTATACACATTGTTGACTATGAGACACTCTATAAAAGAAAAACGTGGGCTAGTAAAAATGCCCGCGGGTTAGTTAAGAGTCTATTTCAGTAGCCTACCTGGCTATAGGAAAAAAAGTTAAGGTTGAACCCTGCTTTTGTGCCATAAAAGGAAAGGCCTGAATTATTGTCGTGCCACAAAAAAATAAAATGTATGCAATAAATATTCCATTACTGGGCAGATGTTTTTTTGTCCGATGTCTCATTCGAAAATGAAAAAAATAGCAATTTAAAGACAAAATCTATATAACTTTGGGAGTGGAACTCCAAACATCACAGATAGCAACTTTAAAAACTCTACGCTTACTTGACTGGAATTGGATAGAAAAATCCCTAAAATTCATCAATTTGCCCATTGAACCCCACAGATGACAGTGACTTCTGAGAATGCTGAGGAAGTAGCCAGAGAGATGGCATTTCTGACGTCCAACGCCAGCGCCATCAGTCCCGCGGCAGTAACGTCTGTCGCAGAAATTCTGGAAAAACTGGCAGTTGCCAACAACACTTCCCCTGAGGTAAGACTGATTCAATTCGCATAATTCAATTATTGCAGTATTCGAATAAGAAAATAAATGTGTGTTTGGGAGGTGTTATAACATCATTTCGGTCCAAAAATCCAAGCAAGTCAAAAACTAGACGTTGCCAACCATTTTGTTCAACAATTTTACCTCAGGTTTTATGAAACACCCCTCTTACTATAATATGGAATGTCCCTCTACAACTCCTTACCTTATAAGGAGATTGGCGTGAACGTCGCACGCACTGCGCGATGTTGCGCAAAACGCACCTGGGCTGGTGTTGTGTGAATTTCGGACTATGAAATACTGATTCACTGGTAGTATTGCGCATGCATACGTGAGGAACATGAACGTTCAACGATGACATTTAAAGACACCGGATTTCATGGGAGTCCAAATTTTATGTGACACTGGAAAAGTGTTTAAGACCAGCTAGCCATGTCTTTATCATTCGTTTAAGACCGGCCACGTGACGGGCTCTACACCAATAGGAATGGCTAAACTGTATTAGGTATTTATGAATGTTCATTCATAAATACCTCTTGGTCGAGAGCCCGTCACATGGCCTGTCTTAAACGGATGATAAAGACATGGCTAGCTGGTCTTAAACACTTTTCCAGTGTCACATTAAATGTGGACTCCTAAAAATCAAGTGCCTCTTACCATTTTATTGGTTGAACGTTCACAGTCCTCACCTACGTAGGCATGCGCAACACTACCAGCGAGTCAGAATTTTATAGTTCTAAATTCAAAACGCAACGCCCCAGGTGCGTTCTGCGCGACATCGCGTCCATGTCGCGCAGAACATGCTACGCGCGCGTCAATCTCCATAAAAGGGTTGTTTACATCTTACTCGCCAGCTGAACATTCCATTATTTTGCTAGAGGGATGTTTCAAAAAGCATGAAGTGAACTTGTTGAACAAAATCAGGATTTTTTTGAACGAATTGTTTGATCTTTTTTTACCGAAAAGGTATTTATGAATGGGAATAAATGTGTGCTCGGTCGGTATTTATCACTCTGTTTAATACCACTTAGAGTCTGGGTGCTGATAATTACCCTTGCCTCCGGCTCGGGTAATTATCAGCACCCAGACTCTAAGTGGTATTAAACAGAGTGATAAAAACCTCCGGAGCACACATTTATTCCCTTATTAAATACATGGTTTTTTTTGTTACCGGAGAAGCATTTTTGGGTAAACATGCATCACAATACATGAGGTGATTTTCCCTTTAAAAGATACAAGGATTTTGATGTTTCTCTTTGACTGAGCCCAGTGTAACATTATCTGGTTGATCCCTTCAAGGCAATCCATTTAATTTTGATTTTATTTCTTGTCGAGCCCAAATATCCAGAAATGTGTGATACTCAAGATCACTCCAAACTCGTCCACGAAAAAACTTCGCTGTCAGGACCGGTAGCTCGCTTATCAGTTTTGGATGCCACAACAGATGATTGCCTTCAAATGATTGCCTTTTCGGAGCACTTTGTGCACTTTGTACACTGATAAAAAAGCTCCAAACTAAATTGCAATTTTTACTACAAACGGGCCGATTAAACTAAATAAGACACGATCTTAAAACGACCTTAAAACAGGCATGCAACTTTTGCTCAGATCCGCTGATTTGCTCGGTTTTTACTTCTCACAATTGCCATTACAAATTGGAAAATACTGTACATTGTCTTGTATGGTTTGGTGTTTCCTTGTTTTTTTTCTAAATTCCCCAGTTGCATGCCTGTAATTGGCAATAATGTTTTTAAAATAAATGTGGAGCTTTTGGGGACTGTCGAGGAAGCGATGTGCAGGTAAACGAGAGAGAATGGCATGGTGCGGACAAAGTACCAACCACGCATTTGCAATGTGCATGGAATCACATGGGGACCAGTGCAGCGCAGGCAACAATTTTTCTTTATAACATGTGTGGTAGACACATCAAAGATTACTACTACTAATAAATCTGAAAATCTAAAAAAAAAACAAAAAAAACAAAAAAAACGCACACCCATTTGTTGTATTTTTTTGGGAATTTTTTGTATATTTGAAACATTTATAACAATATTTCTGGGAAAAGTGCAGCTGATGACTCTTGCAAGTTGGTGGTCCAGTGGTAAAACACGTGCAAGAAAGGTTTGGGTTCAGGTCCCACCTGGGTACGCTTGTGATGGTTTTCCTTCTCATGCCAAGGTATGCTGCAGAAGAACGTTGCTACCTTTTTTACTGACAACTTCAATCATGGCAATACTATGCTCTCATTTGAGAAAACAAATAATGGCATTTGCCAGTAAAGGAAAGGTAGATACTTGTTGTTGTAGAGCAGTCAGGCTCAATATTGAGGTTGTGATGAGAGGAACATTTTGAAATTCTCCGACTGAGGGAATTTCATAAAGCTCAAAAGTGTCTTAACAACTAACTTAGCGTTGTGATCAGACCTTCGCAATAATTGTAAAAATAATGGGTATTATAATAGTTCTTTGAGTTCAACTGCATCCTCGTTTTATGGTGGATGCTCACAGGAAAGCTGCTTCGCTACTGCCACAGCCAGTCTCCCGCTTTGAACCAATAATCCAAATTCTGGGTATCTTTGTGCGGTAGGTTGCCGTGCAAATTGTCAGGACAGTCAACAACGTCCTCCAAATTGACAACGAAACCACCTTGGATGAGGCAAGCCGTGACAACTCTCCGTCTCGCATCGTGCTGGCCCTGGAGTCCTTCGTCACAGCGTTGCATAACAGCGGGGCCGGTAACTTCACCGAGGTACAGAGCAGCGTTGCCGTCCAGGCCCTCTCCCTTCCCCGTCGAGCCCTGTCCAATGGCCTGGGCTTTGCGTCTTCCCTCAACGACTCGGGAACGGACGATCTAACCAACAATCAGATATCTGTGTTCACCGAAGAGGACCTGCAATTGGAAACAGAAGCCTCGATTTTCCTTCCAGCTGAAATTCTCGAACGTATATCAGAAGGTAAAAAAAACCACCCAAAATCGTGACTGTTTTGATAAAGTGACAAATATACCCACGCAGCAAAAAATTGAGTTGTCCGCATATCTTCCACTTTTTGTAATTATTCTAATCAGTAAGTGGTGCAATGTAGTGTCTTGAAATTTGGCGGACTATGTAGAGGACATCATAAAATGTAAGAATATTCAAAATTCCAAAATTGCTTTAGATACTGGTTTTGAAAAAGATCCTGTATTTTTTTGAAATGGTGACAAAATAGGAAATACATTATTTGGACAAGTGGATACAGAAGATAAAAGAGAAGTGATAATAATTTTTATATTTTTACCTTTGCCAGTAATCAGGGCCTGATGAACACCAATAAGTGAAGATCAAATTTTGTATCAAAATGCAGTCTCTGCATTGGCTCCCTGTTGCTCACGGGATTCAGTACAAACTGTTACTGCTTGTTTTTCATTGCCTGCATGATTCAGGTCCTGAATACAACATAGACCTATTAACTCCATATAATCCATCCAGGCAATTGAGATCTTCTGATGCTTCTTTGCTGGTTGTCCCTCACACTCACAAATCTTGGGGTGATCGAACATTTTCTTACGCGGGTCCTCATCTTTGGAACAAACTACCCCTCGCCATTCGCAATATCTCATCGCTTTCTGAATTTAAAGTGGCCCTGAAGACCCATTTGTTTCAGATCACTCAGAATATTCTTGTTTAGTTAAATTTAATTGTTTTGTTATTTCTGATTTGATCAAATTTTGTATTGCGCCACGGGCGTCATTTATGGCGGATACCGGCGCGTTATAAATTGCCGTTATTATTATTATGTCAGACCACACAATATCAGATGTGCCAACCATGCTTCTACAGTATATGCAGTCCATGTATGTAGGGACAAAGCCATTCCAGTAGTTAAACTCAATCAGTGCAAGCTACTGTTATTAACGATTCATAAATACCTAAGACAGTTTACGCATTCCTATTGGTCGAGAGCCTGTCACGTGGCCGGTCTTAAACGGATGATAAAGACATGGCTAGTTGGTCTTAAACACTTTTCCAGTGTCACAATAAAATGTGGACTCCTAAAAATCCAGTGCCTCTTATCGTTTCATTGGTTGAACGTTCACAATCCTCACTTAGGCATGCGCAACACTACCAGGGAGTCAGAATTTTATAGTTCTAAATTCAAAACGCAACGCACCAGGTACGTTCTGCGGGAAAGAGGGATATTTCAAAAAACATAAAGTGAATTTGTTGAACAAAATCGGATGTTTTGAACGAGTTATATGATTTTCTTTTACCGAAAAGGTATTTATGAATGTGAATAATAGAGCCTGGGTGCTGATAATTACCCTCGCCTCCGGCTCGGATAATTATCAGCACCCAGACTCTAAGTGGTCTTAAACAGAGTGATAAAAACCTCCGGAGCACACATTTATTCCCTTATTAAGGGCTCCCTGTTTTACACAAAGCAGGATTGACCAGCTGTGACCGTTTACTTGATACACTTATGCTTGATACACGTATGCTTGGACTCTAGGAAACTGATAAGCCAGCTGTACTTACCAGTTATACTCTGGAATTTGACTAGTCACATTTTTAATGAGTAATGTGATCTGACTGTTGGTGATTAATTATGTGTATAACATGTTTGAAGGCATGGCAGGGGAACAGGAATGATTTTGTTTGACTGTTTGTGACTGTTCAGACAGCAGGAGGGTTATTGGATTATTGAACTCAAAAGCTGCCATAATCCATAAGCGCTGGTGAACCTTGCCTCAAAAGTACCAACCCTTGAAAAACCGACTGTGAATTAAATTCAAGAAGACTAACACTTCATCAATTCGCATGTGTATAAAACGTGGCAGGGAAACAGGAATGATTTTGTTTGATGAGTCCTGCCTCAAAAGTTGGAAGGTGGAAGCTTTGTTATTTTTTATCAAAGTCTGTGAAGTAAATGTGAAAGTTGCCTTAATTACAACTTTACTTTTTTTCATTTTTTCTGTCTTCCAAACCAGGCGACAGTGACCAAGTTCCGATAAGTTTCTTCCTGTATCAGAACAGCAGGCTGTTTCGTTCTCCCACGTTGAACGAAGCGACGAGGCCCAATGACGGAGTGAGGCGAGCTGTAGGTAGCCGCGTCATTGCTGCAACTGTGGAGGGCGTAAAAATCAACAACCTGCGCATGCCCGTCACAAACGTGTTCAGTCTGCTCAATGTAAGTTAACTCTAATAGTTGAATAGAGCATACAAGTTGACCTCAAAAACCTGCGAGATTTTATGAGAATACAGCACATCTAGGCACCATGTTTTTTTCTTTAACCATAACGTGTGTAACGTCCTATATATTTTTTGCATTTATTTTGTGTCCTGACTGGGCTCCATCCTATTGAGGGCAATAAAGGAGTATTTTGAAAGAATAGAAGACATTATAATTTACAGTATTGTGAAAATATTGCAAAATTTGTGACTATTTTAAAATAAAAAATGTTGACCTCACTTCTGTTAACACAGACTTACACACTTATGGGGAAGACCTTTGTTTCCCTTCTTTTGTTTTCCTTTGTTCCTATTGAAATCTGAAACTCCATTTAGGGTTTCCGTTATGGGGCAGATTGATTTCTAAAGACATCCTTATGGGGTCTATTGTTCCATTGTGTTTTCTACCCCATAAGGAACCCTGCAGAGTTGTAACAATTCACGGTTTGTTTGTGACTCAAGTCGAGTCAAGTCATTTTAAAGAAGTTTCCGTACTGTATTCGCAAAGTGACGTGAACATAAATTTTGCACTGTAAGTCATTGCAAAAAAAATTTTCACAAAGTTTTGCTTTCATTTTTGGACTCAAGTCTTATTAGCCTTTGCTCGAATTGAGTCGAGTCTTCTGATGAGAGACTCGAGTCGAGTCGAGTCATTTGCTCGCAGTTACTTGAGTCGAGTTATTTACTCATTTTTTCGGGAACGGTAAGTCAGTAGTTTGTTTCCTTTCAACTAGACCTTTTAAAAAGTGTAAGTAAACAATCCAAAACATGAAATTTGTGGGGATTTCAGGCCTTAATGCCCTTTAATGTTTTCAGGCGACCGGTGGAAATGAGACAGTCAGCAGTGTGGAGTGCGTGTTCTGGGATCTCACTCTGAATGACGGTTACGGCGATTGGTCCACCGAGGGGTGCAGGAACGAATCTGTGGCCAATGGCATCATCCGATGTCTGTGTGACCACCTAACCAGCTTTGCTGTTATTGTGGTAAGAATAGAAACACGGGCCTTGCCAGAATAATTTGAATCAGGGAGGGTTGGGGTGACTGGAAAATTGAAGAGAGATCATTATGGACACCAACATAGTCAACAAACTGTTTCCCTGGCTACTGACTGCCGAATAATTCCAAATTGGATTGAGGCTGGACATCATATGACATCTGGGGGGGGGGACGCAGTTTAGTGCAGATGGACACCATTTGACACTAGTTGGACACCATTTGACCACTTGTTCGTGGGTGGGCTCTTGATTACATGTTTTTGGCGCACAGCAAAAAGCTCGGCGGGAATAAATTTCTTAAATCAATTCAGTGATAAACAATATGAATCGCCATGTGCGAGCAACCGTAAGCACATCCACACCATGAAATAGTGCTTAAGGTTAGCACATTTTTCTGCTACAGTAAGCACATCCTTTCTGCAAACTGGGGCCAATTTCATAAAGCTGCTTTAGCACAAAATTTGCGTAAAGCTATAGTCCATCATTTGCAGCCATCCGAAAAGTAACTGGCGTAATTATTGTTGAAAAACATACTTGGTTGAAAGATAGTAAGGGAACTAAACTCCCTGTGAAATTATTCTTTCTGGCAAGCTGTCATTTTGAAGTAATCAACGAAAGAAGGCCTTTCCAACGGTGCGTCTTAAGATGCACCGTAGGAAAATTTAAATTAGTAGTTCATTTTGTTATTTGGCGAAGCGCGCGCAAGCATTGGCACGATGCACACGCACCCTCGGTTGCTATAATTCGTCGGATCAGTGCGCGACATCGCGTATAGCTGCAATTCAAAACAATTCAAAACATGATTCAGCAACTTTTGATTTGAAATTGAGATCCTAGAATGCTGTTTTTCTCGGAATATACAGCTGAAGCTGAGCTGAAACTTCGTCAGGTTAGTTTTTCAGTATCCTTCATTAGATTTTGAACACTTTTGTTGCTTCAAACAAACAAAATGCACAAATTACAAATGATGGAATATATCTTTAAGCACAAAAACTCTGATTAATATAATCAGTTTACCAGCCCAAACTCCATGCGATTGTTATGCTAAGTATTAAAACAACAGCTAAATACCAGTCACAAGCAATATACATCGCATGGAGTTTGGTAGCCTGGATTATATTAAGCAAGGTTTTTTTGTGCTTAAGCCATATTTTTGCTTTAAGCAGCTAGCTCGGCTCCCGCAGCGCCATGAAATTGGGCCCCGGTTCAGTTTGATATTGGCCCAAGCTGACTTTACTCAAGCTGAAATGGCATTCCTCTTTATTCTTTTCTTCTAGGACATTCATGGGCAACAGGACAGCGTCTTTTTGGATGTCATAAGCAAGATTGGCTGTGCCGTATCTGTGGTGGCTCTGATAATCACTCTGGTCACATATCTGTACAGCAAGTAAGTGCTCACAATCACAAATCACTCACGTCCCGGGGTGCAGTGATGTACTACTTTATTTTACAAATAAGGCTTCGCTCAGCAGAGTTGTAATGACTCGAGTCGCACAGTTTTTGGTGACTCGACTCGACTCGAGTCCCTAAGGGAAAATGACTCAACTCGACTCAAGTCACTGCGAGCAAATGACTCGACTCGACTCGAGGAAGGCTAATAAGACTCGAGTTCCAAAAATAAAAGCAAAACTTTGCAGCAGAAAATATTTGCAATGGCTTACACCGGTGCCGGTTTTTGTTCACGTCACGTTAAAACTTTAACGAATAATGTATAGATATACAGACGTGGTTTGATCGTGTCCCCATTAGTTGAATGGCGATCAGCTGGCACCCCTCTTTTTATTTTCATTAAGAGTCAAATGTGGTGTCACCACATGTTGTAGCCCGAATGTAAAATTAAAAAAAATTAAAAATGACTTTCTCTCTTGAATTTATTTATTGTATAGTGTTCAAATATTTGTGACTCGAATTTACTCGAGCTAAATGCTTGACTCGACTCAACTCGACCCAACTACACACTGTGACTCGAGTTACTTCTTTAAAATGACTGGACTTGATTTGAGTCACAAAAATCAGTGACTCGTTACAACTCTGTCGCTCAGCCCGCTTCCGTTGGCCAATTCCATAAACTTGAGCTTTTACTTATGATTATTACCCATCGATTAATGGTGCATTAAGCTGCCCACAGGTCGACCTTGCGATGAAACAGAACAGTCGGCGACTGACTTTTCAGGATCAAGCTGTGCCTCAATCACGACCAACGGGAACAAACATCGCCGATTTTTTTGTGACCTGAGTGTATCTGCGACGTTATTATGAGGATCGGCATCAGTCGGCGCTAAAAAACTTCATAGTCGCAAGAGTAGAACAATTTCAACTTCTGCAAAATGTTCCCGACAGGCGGGAATCAATTGCATTCGTGTAGCCAATCAGTGTGCGGCAAAAACAGCTGAATGAACAGGTGTGGCCGTGGAATGTCGTTTGATTGTTATCAAAATAAAGTTATCCTTACTCCTTACCTTTCCAGTTAATACCATGCGAATCAATACAGTGCAGTTTTGTTCATTCACTCTGCATCACCGCAAGCTGATTTGTTAGGCGAATGCGATTGATTCCCGCCTGTCCGGAACACGTCGCAAAAGTTGAAATTGTTCTACTCTTGCAACTGTTGATTTTTTTTAGCGCCGACTGATGCCGATCCTCATAATGTCATTGTTACAGAAGTCACATGACTGTCTATGCCTTGGAATCGTTGTTGCGTCGTGGAGGACATGGGCATGGTTGCGATTTTTTTTTCTGTCGAGAAGCTGCTTATTCCAAGAGAATTGCACGATAGCTCAGTGCTGTGACCTGAGCATGACTCTCCTGCGTGATGCTGACGATTCCATCGTGGCGCAAGCAAATCGCAGGTCGACATGAGGGCGGCTTAAGAGATTTAAAAAATGAAGTTCCCATTGAAAAGCTGGACTATCAAATTGTCCCTTTCTCAATCTTTCACAAGGAAACTTCGGACTAAGCGTCCCCAGCAGATCCTGATCAACCTGTGCTTTGCCCTGCTGGGTCTCTACTTAACATTCTTGGTGGGTATCGAGGCTACAGCTTCCCTGGGAGGCTGCACCTTTGTGGCAGTTCTGATCCACTACTTCACCTTAGCGTCCATTGCCTGGATGGCCGTGGAAGCCACCAATATGTACCTTCTCTTTGTCCGTGTGCTCAACGCCAACGTCAGTCACTTCCTGCTCAAGGCCTCCATCGCAGCCTGGGGTAAGACTTGCCGTTAGATTACTAGCTCAACAAAGAATAACTTGAGTGGGGTTTGAATCTCCGACTTACGGAATACCATACTAAGCTATCAAGCCGTATGCGGTCCCATTTTGTCAACGTCAATGTCCCTTTGTCCCTGTGTTTTTGGGGTTGTTTTTAATAATGAACTATGTGATCTTGTTGTACTGGATGACGTTAATCAGTAAAAGATGAATTGTTAACTGTAGCTGCCGGTTGTAGACCCTTTAATACATGGTGGTGTCTTCCCAGCAAACACTCCGTGGCAAGACTTATTTTTCCTACTATGGTTATCCTTTAAGTGGTTATCTATGGTTATCCTTTGTGAACACTGTAACGTACGGCCAGCGATCATTCTCATATTTATTTATTTAGTTATTCCATTTCTTTACCCAGGGTATGCCCAAACAGTTTAAAACTGGTTTCCATTGGGGCCCTGCATACAATAAATAATGACTACAAACATGTATAATTATACAATACATTACAAATACAATAAAATTCAATACAGTGAGATAAAACATTATTTGAATAATGCATAGGTGTTAAGCAAATATTATAAATACAATATGTTTTAAAACTATTATAACTTCATGTACAGTATGAATGCTTTACTATAAAGTTGATTCAGTGAACACGAAAAATTTGGATCTATCTTGTAACATCAAGAAGAAAAAAAAAATATTGCTGTAACTATATTCGCTGATTACGGGAGGGGCGAAAACCCTGCAAAACCCTTTTGGGAGAAAACACGGGGAAATTCCCATCCGGCTCCTTATTATCTTCTTATTATTATGGCAACCAAGTTTGTTAACTCCGTAGATCAGCACATATCTAGATTTGTATAATCAGAGAAGACAGCGGCAAATACACAAATAATTATTTGCAGAAATATTATTACTGACTGAACGTTTTACATAGTTCAGATTTGAATGAGGCTAGTGAAGTCATATACAGCTCCCGAACTCTGGAACCCGGCTTCCAACTCGTATCAGAAATGCCAAAACACTGGAACTGTTCAAGACTCTACTCAAAACCCATCTGCTTATCCTTTGACTTTGAACATTTCTCCAGCCAATCATTCTCGTCAATTTGTGTTGGTTTTTTGTTTACATGTGCCGTGTTTTTGTGTATAATGAGTATTTTTACTCTAATTGTACTCCTGTATGTTATTATGCCTGTACAGCGCATTGGGGTCTTATTGACGGAATGCGCTTTACAAGAATGGATTATTATTATTATTATTATTATTATTATTATTATTATTATTAAGTGTTACAAAATGTAACAGTTGTTTTATTTTTTACTTTGCCAATATTGTTTTTACACCTGTGATTTTCAGGTCTTCCATTGGTGATTGTCGTCATTATTCTAGCTGCTGATTACACCCAGTATGAGCACCAGAATTAGTAAGTATATGTACTTGAAACCGTTTGGATGCCAAATCTAGCCATCCCCCCCCCCCAACCCACCCACCACCCAATGCATTTTAAAAAATTGAGAGGGCTCAAAAGTTTTTGAGATAATTTTGTTTGGATAATAACAACATCACCCAATCTTTGACAAAGAAAATGTATTCAAGTGCATAGACACACTAAAATTGGTTTCCTTGTGGAGACATTCCTTTGTTCTCATGTATTAAAGTTTTTGAGTTTGCAAGTACAGTTTCAAAATGCTCTGATTTTAACCAGAATTAATTTCCTTGGCTGAAATTGAGGCTTAATATCCCTTTTCTTAAACTCTACCATTTGCGACAGATCAACATACCTTAGAAATTCCTACTTTGTGAGTAAAATCCATATACATTTCGTGAAAACCTTGTAGAGACATATTCATCTATAGAAATTGCCCTGTAGAGATGTATACAATCTTTTGTTCCCTATTGTGTGCATGTCTCCAGAGGGCACGGTGTATCAGATCAACAGAACATTGCAAAGCAGTGTCAACACACACACACACAAACTATAGAAAACCAAATTTGTGTGTGAACTTATGGGTGTCCAGTTCTCTGAACAAATTCAATCAGCTGTCAAAATCATGTTCATACATTTTGCTCGGTCCACATCCTGTGAAATGTCAAAACGTTAGACATATTAAATGGACCCTCCCTGTCTGTCAATTACGCAATACACAAGGACCAATTAGATCATGACTTTTGGTCAGGTGACCAAGATAGTCAGGTGACCATAGATTGGAAAATGTGGTCACAAGCACTTTGAGCAATGCAAACAAACCAAATGTGGGTAGGACGTATGGCCAAATCCAGAACCTTCCATTGACTTCCTTTTTTCATATCCAAGTTTTGGCAATACTTAGGTAACCTTTAACCTTCACCTTTTACCTTTAAGCTGCTTCCTGAAGCCTGGTAACGCCATTTACTACGGCCAGATACTTCCAATTGGCTTGGTGCTCCTCTTCAACTTTGTCATTTTTACGCTGGTGACCCGCCAGCTGACCTGTGCCCGCAAGACCATCGGGAGTTCCTCGAACAAGAGCCAGCGGGAGGAGAGGCTGCGCCGGCTCCAGAACGCCGTGGCCATCTCGGTCCTCCTGGGCCTGACTTGGGTCTTCGGGCTTCTCTCGGTCATCCAGGCTGCCAGCTTTGCCTTCCAGGTCCTCTTCGCCATCTTCAACTCTCTACAGGGGCTGATGATTTTTGTCCTGTTCTGCGCCAGACAGAAAGAGGTGCACCAGGTCTGGAGGGAAATGTTCCCATGCAAGAGGGATGCCCAACGCCGTGGAGCGGTGTCCGGGACCGGCCTTGACTCCGGCACCCGAGGCGGTATCCCACTGTCCAGTCAGGGTACAAAGACCACCGATTTCAGTGAAGCAAGTCAGCCTCAATCCTAGGCTTTAATTTCCCCTAGTCTTCAATATAGTGTAGCATTTTAACTACCAGAGCCTACTTAATGTCCCTGTGAATTTTCTATTTCTTGAGATCTGAATGGAAATCTTGTCACTACCAGAAAACAAACACCACTTCTTGGAGCCTTTGATGACATGGGCGTCGCGAGGGGGGGGAGGCAAGGGGGCGCTTGTCCCCCCTCCCCCGGAAAAGCAAAAAAACAAAACAAAAAGAAGAGAAAAAAAAGAGAAAAAAAGAAAAGAAAGAGAGGCGCAAAGTCATGGTGGTGTAAATTTAATGAGTTGGGGGGGGGGGGAACAAATGTCCCTGCCCCCCTCTAAAACTGAGAAATCAAGAATATGTTGAGAAATACAGGATTTTTTTTGGAAAAATATGTTTTGCCCCCCTCTAGAAAAAATCCTGGTGACGCCCATGTTTGATGATACTCCCTTTTACAATAGAATTTGCAGTCAGTGCTGAGCAGAAATAGTAACTGTGCTGACTGATTTAATACTACATGTATGTGTAGCTGGGAGTCAAGTTTGACTGTTTCCAGTCTAATCGTACGGACGTACTACTTTCTTTAAAATCAAAGAAACCACAGTTTTTTCATTTTTTTTTTTTTGCTTTTTCGCAAATTTGCAAAAAGAACCTTTTTTTTTGTTCTAATTTTTTTCCCATGCAAAATCCTGTAGACTTTGTACAAGATTTAAGTACACGCCACTTTCACCATTTATCTTTGTCATACATCATTCAATTTAAGCATATATGCATTGTCCTTGTCGTTATCACAAATGTGCATATATGAAGTGCTTTATCTACAGAACTGTAAGCTAGTCCAGTGGCAACGGAACCAGGGGGGCACTTGCCCCCCAGTTTTACTCAAGTGCCCCTCTTGGGGACATAAATATGCCCCCTCGAGATGAACTTGCCCTAAAATTTCAGATAATTTGTTTTCAGTATAAACCATTTCCAAAAATGGTATAGAGAGTTCTGATATGAAAGAGGAATATGAAAACCAAGCCCCTAAACCCTTCAATGCACCCTGAAAAAATAAATGCTTAGTTTGCATAATGATCGGTTTTCAAGAGCGCCGCCTATTTTGGAAGATGGTAACCCCGATATTTGATTTTACGAAGGCCAAGTTTTGGGTGAAAAAAAGTGTTGACATTTCAGCATGGATGCGCCTCCCCCATAAAAATGCTGGATACACTGCTGCACCGATGGGAGATGCCTTTTTTTCTGAGCAAGTGCCCCTTTTCAGTGATGCCCCCCCAGTTTGAAAACCATTCCGCCGCCGCTGTGTAGGCCTAAGTCTAATTGGGTTGAAACTCGGTATGTATCTAGACTGGTATGTGTTATAAGGTAAAAATGGAGGTGACGTTGAGATGATGTCATCATGCGATTTGATAAGAATTTTCGAATTTTTGGACCTTTAAGCCATATTTCACGAACGCAAAATTCAAAATGTTTGTATTATGTTTGTTAGGTACATGTAATTGGTATATGCACACAATTTTGAAAAATGTGTGACATCATTAAAATTGCAATTTTTTAAAACACATAAAAGGGAAAGTCCGATCGTCATGAAACTTGGTGGGTAGCTAGATAATGGTACTGGTATGCAAAGTCCGAAATGACGTCCCGATGAAGTCATCGGTTGATTTTGTTATGATTTTTTTTAATATTTAAAATATTTCAAATAAATTCTGCTTCCAAAATTGTACACTTCCTTTCATCGGATTAATTTCAAACTGGGCACATTGTACAAACCAAGACCATAATGACAAAATGTAACTAATAAATAAGCATAATGCGAAAAAGCCCAAACAGACATTGTATCTCAATTTTTTAATTTTTTAAATATTTTTTTTAAACAGTTTTGAAAGAGTTTTAAGGCAGTGACTTGAGCTTGAGGGCTTTAAATCTCTTCTCTTAACAGGATTAAAAGTGTTTTGTTTGTTTTCAGGAATTGTTTTAGTTGGTCGGCAACTAGCAAGGAATTACCTAGGTGGAGTTGACACTGCAGTCTATTATACGGTGCTTATAGAGCCTTTTAACTTGGGGAAAGCACAATTTATATGCATTTTATAAAAGAATATATATTTTATATAATCATTGTTATCTCCTTCACTGTAATTCTTTGTTAGAAGTTTTAGTTGGCTTTTTGAAAGTGAATTACAGAAGAATAACGAGGCTGTGGTGGCTCATTTTCTCTACTATTTATTAATGTTTCATTCGGTTTGCATTAATGCGTATGACAGTTTTCTAAAGACTATAACAGAATTTTGTTCGACTTTTGGTATATTTTTGCATTACTGTATTAAAGGTGACAAAATGTTAACGCATGCGGATCATTACTCCAGTAAAATAATGAAAATAATGAAAACTTGCTTTGTAATTTAAAAATATGTTTATGTAGGTTACACAAAAAGGAAATATGTAATTGAATAATTGGTGCGGGATTGGTAGCTACAACTTTTTTTTTGCTTGCTCCGAAGATGTAATGGGGAATGTGAGGGAATACCTAGATTTCGTTGTTAGTGTTGTACAAGTCTTTGTTTCTTCAGTGCAAAATTAGGTACGGCAAGTGCATTGCTATTGGAAACAGTGCAGTTGTTAATCTTACTTCGCTATGCTTTTATTATGTGAGTGTCTAATAGTCTATAATATTAAGTTGATTGTTTCTTATGATTATAGAAATTGTATTAACCCTCATATTGGCAATTGTAAACTGTAAACTACAATTTGGATTTGTATTACCGCGAAAAAATGACGCAAACTTAGTTTTTGTTTACTAGTTTTAACTTACGTGAACGTACAACTATATTGGTGTACGCCTACCATACATTTGGGGTCCATGAAAAATAAAGTTGAGTATTTGCTTACAGGTAATATGCATGAAACAATATGCATGAAACAAATCGGGCACCCTTTTGGGGCTAAAATTTGTAATTTTTGTTCATTGAAATTTGTTGGCAATGATTTGCTTATGTCCCGCATATGTTGTTGCTGCGCATGCAAAAACTGCCCACTTGCTTGAACGAAATTATGAAATTTTAGTTTGGTGTATTTGTATACTACTCTCAATCCGTTAGTTTGTCCACTGATGGCAACCCCGGAATATGGAAAATTGGTGTCAGTTAAGCTTTCTGGCACTTTCAGTTCTCTCTTTTTTGTCTGTAAGTTGGTGAACGGCATGACAGATAGAAGAAAGACTGAATCCTTGTATGGTGTTCAAAAGACGGACATTTGGCGTCACTTAATTAATTTTGTCCATTATGTGACAAGACTGCACGACACAACAAATTAATCATGACGGCTCCGTTTCGTCTGGTTGTCGCGCCGTCGCGCCGTCGCGCCCTGCCCGATGATGTAGCACTATATAGGCCTACATTGCACATTTTCGCGTAGTGCCCGGCAAGGCGTGGTTTGCCACTTCCGCCCGTCGTATCGTGCGTCACACTAGTACCTCTGGTAGGCCTCCAGAACTATTGGCAAGACTTTGCCCAAGAGTGTCGTCGGTTTGTTAGTTGACCAACATTGGGCAAAATACTAAACCGTTTGCCTAACATTTTTTTTGTACAGTGAATTCTAAAGACTCTATTATACTGCGTTTGCCGTCGCCAGGCCTGACCAAAGATCCTATCTATGGGTGCGTTCGAGTAGCTCACCCGGATCGACTTAAGTAAAGGCAGACGGGTTAGCCACGACAGCCGGGCTAATCAAATGCTAAACCGTTGGCCATCACGATCCTCACGTGACGCCCTTGCTCGCTTAGCAACGGCCGTCATGGCCGTAGCCACTGACAAAAACGCCCGTTTTTCGGATTGGGTTTTAGCTTGAGATTTACTGCTTTTCAGTCAGTTGCAAAACTAAAAAAATGTTTGGGTGGAATTATAGCCTCGAAAGTTGCAACAAACTCAATAAAATAACGGATTACCTTTAGACATCAAATAAAGTTATTTTTTTAGTCCACTACTTGAGATTTCCGCCGTCCGGCCGCCATATTGTCCGTTTCTTGGAATGAATAATGCATGCCCCGAGAATGACGTTGGAGCTAATCGAACGGCACAGGGCTAACCCGGATGAGCTGAACGAACGCACCCAAAACATCATGCGCGTCGCCATGGACCCGACCCCTCGACAGTGAGTGCGCTCCCGATGGCTCCATTGTCAATTTGTATTTTTTACAAATTACAATCATCAGGATCGCATACCCTGGACGAATTCGTCACTGTACGGCGACGTAGTTAACGACGCCAAGGTGGTGCGACGCACTTCGCAAAGCCAGGACTTGTTTTACAACAGCAACCGACGTGCCATCGCGTGTTAAAACACGACCAACAACACTTTCAGTAAATAAAGCCTGTAAACTACTCGTGTCGCTCTGTTTTGCGTTTTATCCAACAACGTAGCGCGCTTCTCTTCATTTATATCTTGGGGATTCTTCATGTGATTATCACATTTCCTTAGCTTAGACATCAAGCAAGTATGGACAACGCGTCAAGCTTTGCCTCACCTACAGCGGCGAGCATGGACCCGACAGATGACGGGCCGCTAACGGCCGGGCCTGATGTCGGTATGACCATCAACGCCATTCTGAAACTAATCTTCTATGTCACCGTCATGATTCTCGGCATATCAGGCAACAGCTTGATCCTGAAAGTCTACTGGTCCAAGCCCCAGAAGACGAGTACCCACGTGTTGATCATGGGTCTGGCTTGGGTTGATCTTATGGTGTGTGTCTGTCGCATCTACAGTTTGGGTTTCTTCATCTATGTCCTCCTTGGGCGTGAACTCCCAAGCGTGTTTATCGCAATCAGGATCTTTGACGCCGTCAATGTCTTTGCGTCCATTGTTGTGACAGGTGCCATTGCTCTAGAACGGTACGACTGCGTCTGTCGATCGGGCAAAAGGCTTCTGAATCACCGCTGGGCCAAGCTCATGTACCTTGGTTCGTACCTCGCTGCCACTGCTGTGTGTATTCCGATCACTATCAACTTGCTATCCCCCTCAGTGACGGCCAGCAAAGTCTCCCAGACGTTCCAGTTGCTTCTCTATCTTACCGTTGTGTTCACTGCCGTGATTTGCTACGGGAAAGTCTACCAAGCCATACGGAAACACGTCAAAGTCAATGTACTTAGCCGACATGGACCAGGCACTAGTTGGTCCACGGCTGTCACGGTTGAGGCCGAGAGCAGACGACACGATGCCTCCGTCGTCACGGGAGTTAGCATCTCGCAAGCTCTGCCCTCCTCGAGCAAAGAACCGTCGACAGCTGACAGGTCGGGACCCAGGTCCGTCTTTGTCGTCTCAGCCACGGAAGCCGGACCCTCGACAAATCCCACAGATGCCCCAACGGGGAACCCTGCACCGGCATCGCAGAACTACGAGGATGACCGCGAACCGAGGATCGCCAATCCCCAGGCCAGAGACAACCCGACCGGTGCGACGATGAAACTCCAGCAGAAGACCACACGCATGCTCTTTGTCACCAGTGTCGTGTTCCTTGTCACCTGGCTACCCTACTGGCTTTTTGTGGCCGTTTCACTTCACAAGTCCAACGGCGGTGACGTTCACCCCAACGTGCTGTTGGTCATGTACAACTGCACGTTGTTTGTGTACATTAACAATGTCGTCAATCCTTTTATTTATGGACTCGCCAATAGGCGCTTTAGAAAAGACTGTTTTGATGTACTTAAAAAAATTAAGCCTTGTTGAACGATTCTATGTTTATCCCCAAAACATTCGGGACAGAATCCTATCCCTGTACATTACTCAATTTATTTTAAAATCAAAATTCAAGAAATTAAGTTTCAAATGAAGTAAAACTAAAACTCAACCACGGATGAGATAATGAAGGGATTGTCTGCTCAGCTGTGAAATGATAAATGACTTTCTTAGATTTGACACAATAATTATAGGATGTTCTTATAGTGAGAAAGATCAACAGTCGGTGCACATTATGTTATTTTGCATCATTTTACTTCAGACTTAAATATAAACTCACGGTCACCGTGGTAAAGGTGATGAAATAATGCACATAATATACACTTTCTTTCTTGTAAATATTCGAGTTTGTTTCATTCAACAACAAAAATCAAGTTTGCTCTATTGTAAAAACACCAATTTCTTGTGAAAGAGGAGCCAGTGGATAGTCAAACAGGAGACTTTTTGTGTGATCCATGATAGGCACCACATTACCCCTGAATCATACTATTATTGTGGAAAAGATACTTCATTTTTTTGTAATTTATGCTGTAATTTATGAGTGCTGGTTATGGCGACCAAAACATTTCCTTTCTTTTCAATCATCGCCACAAATTAAACGGGTGCATTGAATGATGTACAACTGATAATGTACATGACCAACGGTAACGTATCACCAACCGTTAATGTCACACAAATTGACCGATAGTGTAGTAAAAATGCAGTACACTATCAGTCTATTGTTACACTATATCGTAACAAAATTGACAGATAGTGTAATAATTAAACATTCACTACAGTATCAGTCAACATTATCGGTTAGTCAGTATCGGTCAATTTGTATCGGTCGGTGATACGTTATCCGTTGGTTACTACATTATCAGTTGTAATAAAGGACTCAAATTTGCGGCTAATTTGTAATGCATGTTTCTTAATTGGCAAAATTATGAACCTTTATAATGCGCCCTTAGGTCAACCTTGCGACGACACAGATGAGTCGGCGTCTAACTTTTCAGGCTCAAGCTGCACCTAGTGAGTTACGATTGTCTGGAACAAATCAGTCGCCGATTTGTTTTTGCGACCTGAGTGTATCTGCGACGATGTTAAGACGATCGGCATCTGTCGGCGTAAATCAACAGTCACGGAGTAGACAAAATATCAACTCCTTCGACGAGTTCCCGACGGTCGTAGCAGGGGTATACCTTTGCGATAAGCTATTAAACTATAGTATTTTCAACCCCTGAAATTTCAT
The DNA here is from genome assembly GCA_029964075.1 of Patiria pectinifera. Lineage (NCBI taxonomy): Eukaryota > Metazoa > Echinodermata > Asteroidea > Valvatida > Asterinidae > Patiria > Patiria pectinifera. Next base: position 19,379,843 of record CM057149.1, on the reverse strand, counting down.
GCGGACATTTAGACTTGATATAGATCACATCAAAGCCCTCCAACTCGCCTAGGGTTTGACCACAAGTGTGCAAAAAAGTATAAGGTTGCACTGCCCGAGACAAATTGAATTGTATAATTGTTATATAGCGGGATGCCGCAATTGGGTGGAGTCGTTTGTATGCTAATGTATACTTATTTCTTATAGCATTTATAGTTCTTATTCTTATTAAATTTACCCTGGGGAAGCCTCTCGGTGGTACACTGTTTTCCAGAGGTGCCCAGCAATTAAACAGAACAATTCATTTAAAATTACAATTACAGACAACACTAAACTAGTAAAATGTGGGTACATAAAAACACTTTAAATATATATATATAAAAAAATAAAAAATCACGGATTATCCAGTAAAAACAAACAAAAAAAACAGATACACACACCCCCAAAAAATTGCAATTAAAAAAAAAACCAAGAGCACCCATGCATCGCATAAAACCCTGCGTGAATAATATTAAATCTTGCGCATAAATTGTCTGCATGATGAGCTGTTCTCAAAAAGCTGCAAGCAACCAAAACCAGAGGTCAAGCAATTTGCCCCATTATAACAGGCGCATTATCGATGGGTACTGCACTAGTACACTTAAAAAAAAACCAGGTTTTTGTATGTGCTTTTAAAGCTGGCAAGAGTAGCAGCCAAAGGGCGTTGAATGAATAAGCTCCACGAACCACAAATTTCCGTTTACCTGATTTAGATTTACTGAATGGAGGAACAAGGTTGCGTTGAGAACCATACCAAGTGTTATGTGTGTGAGCATTCAGGGTATGAGTGAAACAATTGCATAGTTGTGGTGGCAATTTCGAGGTAAGACTCTTGTAGACGAGTGTATTTAAGTGAAAAGTACGCATTTCTTCTAAAATATTCCACCTCAGAGTCGATAAAACAGAGTCTGTTGGGGATATCCGGGGAAGACCCACGATGACTCGCCCAGCACTACTCTGGAGTCTGTCAAGCTTGACAGGGATATTTTTGAAGCGTTACCCCACACAACATCACAATAATCAAAGTGCGGGGAATCAGCGTTTTGTATAACAAATTTATTGTATGCTGAGGCAGGACATTTCTGACTCTCCGGAGAACCCCCACACGCTTGTTAATTTTTTTTGACAGTTTGTCAATGTGCACATTTCATGTTACAGATGGATCTAACATTACACCTAGATAGGCCTACTTACACTGAGTAACATTATCAATGGCAATATTATTGATCTCGACATGTAAATTGTCCTCGCTTGAATTGTCCTATATTGTATCTATACGTTGATATTATTATATTCACTTTTCAATTAATTATATTACTGCGTGTAACGTACCTTTTGATTACTGTATTAAGGCCTCAATGTCAAACCTTAGTCTCTCATGTTGAGAGTCTCAGGTTGAGATGCACGCGGGCCCCCATGGCCGTCAAAGGCCAGATCTGCGATGCTCCAATAGCCACATTTAATTTTTGTTTGTATTATATGGCGCACGGTGTTAAACGAGATAATTTACACGCGTATGAGGTGATTGAGATGAAAAGTAGTGTAGTGTATATAAAGTAAACTGGACACGTGGCCGTTCTAGAGCAATGGAGGACACGAATCATTTAATGTAGTGATGTTACATACATTTTGGCCTCCATATACTGCACGAGAAAACGCATTACAAAATAGTGTTGAGTCTCGTCATGATTCCCATGGCCGTCAAAGGCCAGATCTGCGATGCTCCAATAGCCACATTTAATTTTTGTTTGTATGATATTGGTCTATCTGTATCTCTGTATACCACATTTGGCACTGTTGATTAGTCATACAATATGTTTGCGATTAAATGGCCTTATCCCAAGGACTAGAAAGCAGTTTTCCAAAAAAGTAACAAATGTCTAAATATTTGTATTTGTTTTCAAATGGACGTGTTTCATCACAACAAATTGACCCACCAAGTATCCCTGCACTGACTTAAAATGAGTTAAGTATAAATGATTTTCTACACAATATTACCCCTCCCCCGCACAACAGTAATGAGATGAATTCTCAGTCTCATTTGATTAAGGACACCTTGAAGGAAGGACGGAGAATAACGAGGAAAAGCAATTAGGCAACTACCTTGGCGGTTGTCTAATGTGATTTCCCCCGGTATACGTCTCATGCATCACCGATATTGCTACGACTAACGCAATTTCCGAACACTGTTATTATCCACTGCATGAAATGTAATAATTTAAAAAAAACTTTAAAAAAAGAGTTTTCTGATGGTTATACAATTTTGCCATATGCTGTATATAGATGGAATTCCATAATGTTGGCATATCATATGAACACCCAAAAAGTAGATTATCAATTAGCATTTGGGTAACAACCGGAGAGAAACCACGGAACAGAATTTTGTGGTTTTGGATAAGTTCTCATTCTCCTTTGCAATACATAGTCAGTGGGCTTGTGGTAGCCCATCATGCAATTTCGGGTACATTCCTTGAAACTCTCAGGATCACTTAAAGATATCTCAAGGAGTTCAAAACCACTTGATGCCATTTTTTTCTGACCCTTTTATGGGCGGGGCCATGACTTTAAAAAGTGGGGGCTTCGTGTGCAAAAAACCTGATTCAGATAATTTCAGGACGGGGGGTACGAGCGAAATGCTAGATTTGTTTACAAATTGGATGATGTGGTCACGTGTTGCCAACAGGGGCGTCAGTCGCTTCTCAAAAGTGGGGGACATACCTTGATCAGAAATAATGCGAGCGCGAAGTGCGAAGCCCACAGCGTGGGGTTCGGGGCCCGCTTAAGGGCCCCAAAAACTGAAATTCGGATTCTAGATGCTCATGTGGTGTGATCTGAGGCAATTTCTGACCACTTTAACCAATATTTTCCCAGCAAAAGATAATAATTTAAAAATCATTTTCGAGGTTGAAGTCATTGAATAAGCTATTATATTCTAAGCCAAAGGCGTGGGGTTCGGCGCCTGAGGGCCCCGAAAAATTTTGGATTCTAAATGTTCTGTGGTGCGATCTGAGGCAATTTCTGACCACTTTAACCAATATTTTCTTAGCAAAAGATACATTGTAGTACATAATAGGGACCTGTAAATGAGGCACGAGTTCAAAAAAGTGGGGGGAGGGGACCATGTCCCCCTGTCCCCCAGGATTGGCGCCCATGGTTGCCAACTTTCAGCAACATGTTTTCTACTGCACTGCATGTACTGCATTGTGCATCTCTTGGAATGTGATTTGTGTACAATTTTAGCGATGTCAAGTCAGCACCAAAAGTTGCCAGAATGTTGATATTTCATCTTCGTAATTTGTTTTCTTCGGTGATTCGTTGCTGTGTCAGTACATGGCAGTAAGCCAATGAGCAAACTTCTTCTCACAAACGTTTTCAATGAGCGACTTTTGGGCTTACAATTTGTACAGAAAACCCCCAAGGCCAAAAAAAGTCTCCGGTTTCTGGTATGCGCGCGTCGCCGTAGCCATGTGCGTCGGCAAAATGAAAAACTTTTTTTCAATGTAAGATGATGTCTCAAAACCGCCAAATTCACTGGTTTCATTGGAATCCTGCTGCTCCACAATATTAACGTATTTTAAGATGGGGTTACGATCGAGTATAAGCTTTATGTGGCCTCTCTGGACTCCCATATATTAGTTTGCACTAAATTTGCACTTTTTATTGAAGCGTGGCTCGAAAGCCAAAAAAAAAAAAAAAAAGCCGGAAAGCATAAAAAAAAAGCCGCTTGAAAAAAAAAAGCCGCGTCGCTGCACCACTTTCGGGACAAGCTCCATATGAGAAAACGGAGACTTTTTTTGGCCTCAGCTGGGCAGTGTCTTTCTGAAATTAAATCACACCAACAGCGCCCTCAGGTCCGGAAAAGCATGTATTTTTTTGGGTCATGTTTTAAAAAGTGCATTTTCAATAAAATTAAACAAAAGGGAATGTCAAACAGTGTTCATACGTTTAAGAGGAGTAGAAAGTTGCATAAAATATGTTCCTTAGAAAGATTCCCTTTAATTAAAGAGTAAAATTATATGCAAAAGATGCCACATGTCTGGGTTGCCCATCGGTTGCTTGTAGGTATGACGTCACATGGCACATGGGCAGGGCGTAGGGAACATTGCATTGATTTCGTGGGTTTCTTTTGTAAATTCGTGTTTTCGGTCATGATTTAATTTGCCATGATTGTGATGCAAACATTTTGCTTTCGAGCCACGCTTCAATAAAAAGTGCAACCCAATTAAGAGCCTTTTTTTTTTTTAGATATATACCAGGAATTAAATCTTGGATTTCCTATATCAAATTATGCCCAGGCCTACAGTTGTTGCCTGGAGCAAGGTCAATTATGTTTTCAAAGATTGCATTTTGTACCAATGCGTTTCTAATTGAAACGTCGGATGCGGTTGCAACAATCCTACACGACTCCTCCAAACAGATCCAATTTGAGGACTTCCCATGTCAACATGAAGTCCTTTGTTGGCTATTAAGTGACAGACAACGCATTTATATGGACCTAATTCATGACATATGACACAGAGGAATCGGCTTAAGACTAAAAAAAAGGCTTATATGCACTCATTCCCGAAGCCGGCCCTCAGAACCCAGCAAATGAAGTTGAAATTCTGACAATACTAAGCCACTTTCTTTTCTGTCAAACCATTCGATACGGATTTATACACTTCTGGAATAATGTCGGGGATGAGGAGTTAGGTGACACAATTTTAAGACATCTTTCCCATAAATATTTACATGGATGTGATAAGAATATAAATTCCATTGTTTTTGTGTTTAAAAAAGGGCCCTTCTTTAAACATTTAAACATTTTCCATGCTTTTCCGAACAACTGAGGGCGCTGTTGCTGTGATGCCATTTCAAGAAGACACTGTTCAGTTTAGGGGTTTTTCTGTTCAAATTGTGACCCAAAGATTTGCTTATTGAAAATATTTGTGAGAACAGTTTGCTTATTGGCTTACTGTCTTGTATTGAAACAACAAATCGCCAAAGAAAAAAATGCCGCAAATTATCCAAAATTCTGGCAACATTTGGTGCTGAAAAACTATAACAAGGAGGTTTTTGCCTGAAATGACATCACACTTTTGCTCATGAATATGTACGTTTGTATTAGCATAAAACCAAAAAGGCACTAAAACACCCTGGCAAATGGCAAAATGAAAATTGAAAACAAGGTTAAATTGGACACAATGGTGCATATTCAAGGAGTTCATAAAAAAATACATTGCATTGGCCCTTTAATACTTAATTATATTGATTAACACATATAATCATTAGAGACCTGAATGTGTGGTCACATGGTGTTTCTATTTTCAACCTAGTGTGTTTGACTCATCACATTAACGTCTCGCTTGTTCCTCTAACCATACTGTACACGGAAGTGAATAATTATATAGTTTCTTGCAATAATGATATTCGCACTGACTTCACAATGGCGTTTGCCATTTCGTTGAGACGCTGAACGCAGCTTGACGGGGTGTAAAATGACGAACTAATGGCTAACTATCTTCGCAGCCTGATCGTCAGTCGAATGCTCCTTGAATCATACAGACATCATTGTTGAAATAAAGTAATGCCACGACAAATTGTCATCGTTCAGAAAAATAACCATAAATTGTGTTTTCGCTCCATTACAGATTTCATATAAACTTCACTTTATTACTGCTTAATCGCACTTTTATCCAGTAAGGTATGAAGATGTATTGTTAATAATGTTTGTCTCGAGTGTTCACACGTACTGTCCTGCCACTCAAAAGAAGAAGAAGAAGATGTAGCGTTAACGACTTCCTGAGGATTTGGATGAGGTACATTAAACACACTAGGCTAGCTCTTTTGATGTGAAAATTGGCACTCTGACAGCTTCAATCTTCAGTATAAAAAAAGCACGAAACAATGTAAGGTGGAAAAGAGTAGGTAATATGTAGCTGGATATGAACGTCGCTAGTTTGTCGCTTTCCTCCTTAGAAAAAAAAACACCAATAATTCCGTTGTTCTCCTCGTTGAAAAAAGTTCATTACAGCGGGTCAGGGTGGATGATTATATTGGGCCTATCTAAAAGCAGGTGGCGCTGTTCATGGTATCTGTACACAAGGCACATTTCTGTTGGTTTGTTCCCAGACCCAAACATTCTGACTATCGTTACGAATTTTAGATCAAAAGGTCCCCAATATCCCGAGACCAGAACCACCATGACTCCTCCCGTTTCCGAATAGTTTACGAAGTTTTCAAAACACAACGTTTTCATTGACACTACAGGACATGTTCGCCATGTAGCTTGGGTGCAGTACGGCAGTAAAAATAATTGTTGTTTTACCGGCAAATACGATCCAACGCAACAAGGAATTTCTTCAATCTGTACTAGCCCCTATAGGCCCTATAGGGACAAAAACACCACAATCAAAAACATTTATTGATGTGCAGTATTGTAGAAGCCACGGATTATTACGCTCTTTATTATGAGTATCCAAGTTTTAAGACATGCCAAAAATCTCCATGTAAGAAATGTGAGAGATCTCCATGTATAAACAAAGTCTAAAGGGATATAAGTGACCGTGAAACTGCCACCCTTTTGATTCTGGGCCTCCTAAGATGTGATTATGGACTCAAAATCGACAACAAAAAGTAGAGATGAGCTAGGTGAGTATATAAACTGTTACCCCCCCCCCCCCCCCCCCCCCCCACGTGAAAGATGGTATCGCTATCATTATGTTTTAAAAAAAAATATTAAATGCCCTAACGTTTCGATACAAACAGGACCTTTCTCAATTTTTCCTTTTAGAAAGATCCTGCAAGTACCGAAACTTTAGACGATTTATTTTTTTGATTTGTATGTTTCAGGTCAATCCAGTCAATGAGCAGTTTGCAGCAGTTTTTAATAATTCAAATAAAATGATAACCAAATCACCGTGAGTAGCCATACTCAGCGATACGGTTACGAGGGTAATGCGCAAGGGGGAATTTTGACCCTGGTCCACACTTAATTTAACAAAGTCTTTCCCATGAAAGTTCAAAGAAAATCGAAGTCACAAACATGGTGAGTGGGTACGAGGACCAAGGGAACCGGTACATGAAGACCTAAAGCGCCCTCATGAGATGATTTCCGTTTGAGGCCTGCGGCTACCCAAAGCGCTGTATTTGTCCCGTCTTTTTTTCAATCTTACAATTTTGATCACCAAATTTCATAATTTCATTGCCAAAAAAAAAATTATATTTCTCTGTGTACCTGATCAGGACGGGTTGTGATTTTCAAACATTGGTTGTATCACGAATGTTCCATGCGAAAAGATGGCAAGAAATACGCCATATATAAGGACAGATGCCATGTATCAAAATAAGACTTAATTTTCATACAGGAACATTAAGACGGACACAGGCGTTAAAGATTATGACAGCTAGCTAGATTGGATGACCGACAAGATCCACTTTATATCAGCGCAACATATTAAAGGATGTTGTTTTTAATGCATATTCACCTTGAACAAGGTACAGCTAGGGCTATAGACATTTAAACGTTTAAACGAAAACGTTTTAAAAGAAACCTGAAAATCTAAATCTAAATATTTTACAATCAACATGGACAAAGAAGACATTTTTTTGTGAAAAAAAAACCCAACACGTTTCTGTTAATTTCTAATGCCGGGGACGCTTCTTTGGAAAATATAATAATTTTATGCGCTGAGCATGGCCGTTCTTTGGCCCTCATTTTCCGCGACGCTTGTCGCTACATCAAATATTGTATGGCTTTATCTTTCCTTTTTTTTGGGGGGGGGGGGGTCTTGGGAGGGTCAAGACCCCCTCCCTTGTGTGCGCTTGTCAGGAGTCAAATTAACTGCTCCTCATGATCTCAGCCTCCTTGTCATTTCTACCCTAGGCTGTTCTTCGTAGAGATTGAGATTGCAGACACAGCTCCTCCATTGTGTTCCAAGGAAGGCATGCACGAACTAACTGCTTCGAAGCCAGCCAAATTCTACCTTTATAAGTCAGCCAGGAAAACCAGCATAGTCAGAAACTCCAGTATAATAACCAAAATGTCCTCACAAATGCAAAGATTGTGTCTAACAGCACCCCCCTCCAGCCCGCCCCTCCCCCTCCCTCCCCCCCCCCAAATATCCGACAGGGTAATTTTAACAATGTACAAAGGTATGGAAAGAAAATATTTTAGAACCGGTGTACGTAAGCAAAACAAAAATTTGAAAATAAGCATTCGTTTTCATGACTGTCACATAATTTAAGCCCGTTTTCCGAACGCTTTGGTTAAGTCATTCAATTTGGAACCAAAGCAGAACTCGGGAGCTAGGGATCCCGCTGTCGAAAATACTTTCATTATTATAGGGCCTATAACAAGGGCGGATCCGGGGGGGGGGGGCCAAAGGGGGCCATGCCACCCCCCCCAAAAAAAACCCCGAAACCAATTTTTTTAAATTTTATGTGACGTCGCAAAGGCAGGCAATGAGTACACCACCATCTTTTCCTCAAAAAACATTGGTAAAAGTTTTTTTAACAATTTTTCGGGGCCCCTAAGCGGGCCCCGAACCCCACGCCGTAATTTTTGTGACCCACTTTTGGGGGACAAAAATTGTTGTGGCCCCCCAAATTGTGTTCTGGATCCAGCCGCCTAGCTTGGCCGCCTAGCTTGGTTTTGTATACTCTAATTCTCCCTTTTTTTCGTTTTTCCACTGTCTCAGTGTTTCGGACAAAACCTGTTGCTTTCCATAATAGTAATAGAGGCGAATGTTCGCGGTAGATGGGTATGAAGGTGGTGAAATGTCAGTGTGCGTGTACGGGAGTGATCTAGACAAAAATGGATAAAGTTCGAAAACAATTGATATTGTCCAGAAAACATTCTCAATTTTATTCCATTAAAAAAAAGGCTTCCATAATGTTATGCTATCCATGCTGAATTAAAATCTTGCTCTTATAGGCTATATTGTTGTTACTGCTATAAAAATTACAACAAAGTTCTCAGGTGCCGCAAAACGGAGTTTTCCATGGTAGATGACGTCTAGGCCTATGATTATATGTACCCCTAGAACTATGGGTATTAGTTCTAGGGGTATATGATTATGTACTGATGATCCAGACAATGGATGGAGTTCGGATTGTATTTAAATTGACGTACAAAAAATGACTAGTCTTTGTACCCAGTCTGATTGTCACGTCAATGAACTATAAGTAAAGAAACTTCTGAACGATATCCTCTTCGGAAATAACCGTCCACTCCTACTTTAGTCACGTGCACGTGCAGTCAGGTGATCATCACGAGGCTACGGGTCACGTGAAAACAACTGTCTGGCGCGATACGCGATAGCCCAGCTGACTAGCTGCCGCACGCGCACCGCGCCGCATACCCTGCTGCTACTTAGTGCCTAGTGCTAGTGCAGTGCTACCAAAGATTTCTGTTTTTTTTCTTCAGTCTCCTCTTAGCGATGGCGATCGTGAAAGTTTTCCTTTTAGCCTTGGCGGTATTGCCCATAGTTCTGGCTGACACTCCGGCTAACTGCACCTATGATGATATCGTGGGACGGTGGGTGTTTAAAGTGAGTGCCGGAGGGGGCGACAACACACTCAACTGCACCAGTCCAGGTACGTAGGAAAATGCACGGCGACATAATATCATAATTCATATTGTTTTGTAATAAGAATAACGATGTTGGTAGCTAGTATTAGTACGGAAAAAGCCTTTAGGACCCCTCTGTGTTTTTAACTCACCTATAAAACAGCTGGCGAAGGACGGATTAATTATTTTCTTTCAAACCCACGGCTCTGATTGAGGAATTTTAAAAGGAAAGTAGGCCTACATTGAAACAAAGAATTCAATTTAGGTAATGCTCCATGCGCCAACAAGAGAGGGTGCTTTTTACCACTTTTTAGAGCCCCGTGGATGGGACACACCATGTGTGTGTACTGTACTCGTTCGCGAAGTATGCAAAGTACGACTTATTTATCCTGAATGTGCCAAATCTAAGCCACAGCGTGTTCGCATGAGCATCAGGCGTCGTTGGCGCACAAATGCATTTGAATTTATCTTGCGATGGTCTCCCAGACTAATCCCCACCCCTCATAACTGCGGATACATTCGAAGTCTGGGAAAGATTTCCATATATACAAAGTTCACTCAACACCCTGTGTACAAACCCTATGAGATTGGGCTGAAAATTTCTAAGTGTTTTCTAAGAAAATGCTTGTATTTTCTCACTGCTCAAATTGACTTTGATGACATGAAATTGCTATCTGGGGGCTTGTTAGTCAATACAGAGGAAAATTAGTGAACTTCGTATATGGATATCTTTCTGAAGTCTGTGATGGATGGACTGAGAACCAGTCTAGGTCTCCCCCAACTCTCCTTTTCTGGCCATTGAAGGGGTACTTGTGCATGGAGCCCATACCTTGACTGACAACTGTCGCAAGTGCAGTTGTCAACATCGTCAAAATAGCAACGGCAAAAGAAATAGAGAGATTAGAGGGGTCCCAAAAATAACTAGTCTGAATAAACAAGATTCAGTTACACCTTTTTTAACATTTGGCGATAGATTTAGTCCAAGGGAGAACCTTTTCATGGTACTCCAAATGAAATAAATCATCACACACTCATCGCCCATCAAAACCATCAAATCATGAGCAATTAAATGTTAAAACAAGGTGAGTTGTTGAGTCATAGTTGTTGATGTAATCCACCACTGACGCACTGGTTGACATTCATAGACTTGCTACACATGGCTTTTATCACAATAGCAGTACAGGAAGCTAAGTAAAATCAATCGGATACCACAAGCACTGCTTTAGGCTATTAGGCCCAAGTCCATCATACCCCATCAATATCTAGTCAGGCCAGGCCTTCTGGGCCAGGCCTTCTGGACCAAGTCCCCCAAAATCCACCAAAATACATTTCATTGCCCTTTAAATTGTATTACATTCTATTTACTCAATTAATCAATAAAAACCATAGAGTGCAGTGTAAGGAATAAATGCCAGGGCAGTTGTGTGTGCTTTGAGGGCTATTGGGTTAATTCAATGTCACTGTGAATTTCCTCCCTGTCGTAGGACCGGTGGACCACATGGTCATTGTCGACCTCAAGTTTCCTGATGTCGCTCTAGATGTGACCTACGGCCATGAAGGATATTGGACTCTGATCTACAACCAAGGCTTTGAGGTGGTTCTCAACAACAAGAAATACTTTGCCTTCTCCAAATATGTAAAAGAGGGCGAAAAATATAAGTAAGTACATTGTATCAAACTATAACATTATTAAACAAACAGGAAGGGTGATGTAGCTTAAAAGTGGAAATAAATTTAAAACAGTGAATATGGTTACCAAAATTAAATACCCAATCTTTCGGACCTCCCTCGAAGTTCCTCATATCAGGAAAATTTGGGACTCTCAAAACTGTGTATGAGAGTCCCACAACTTAAGGTATAAAAACATGCAACACAAAAACAATATACTGGCACATAAAACAACCAGCCTAACACCCCTGTAGTACTGCATCAGTCAACTGTGTCAAAAGAAACATCGGGACTATTTCTACGCATCTCTCCATAGTCCACCACCAGACAACTGAAGGATGGTTTTCAAACAGTTGGACATGTACCAGTCTAGTCTTAGGCTTTAAATTGAAATCACTTGGCTTCACTCTCAGGTGCAAAATGTTAAAAGAAAAGATTCCTTTATTAACGAGTTTTGCAACCATTCTCAAGCAGGTTTGTGGCACCACAACTTGTCCCCTCAAGAACTAAATGTTTGCTGGCATTTTTGATCGAATTGTGAGGGGGGGGGGGAGGGGCTGTGGTCTAATGGTTTCGACTCATGTGCCGTGGTACATGGGTTCGAATCCTGACCAGGAACATGGTCCTTGTACTCTTGAGCAAGGCACTTTACCATTATTGCTTTGATGTAAAGCAGTAGGTCCCGTGTGTTGTGTAATGCACGTAAGTAGAAACCGGTAACACTTATGGCTAAGGGAAGGGGTTTGCCCCGGTGTTTCTGGCAGTGGCTGCAATATGCGGCGCAGCACCTTGTATACCCTTTATAAAGGTGCTACATAATGGGTCTCATATTTCTCGTAAACTTCATTTGTCTATCTTTTAAAAATTGACATAATTACCAGTGCCTTGAGTACCTAATTGTTGGTAGATACATGCGCTATATAAGACTCCGGTATTATTTTATCTTAGGAGCATGTGTGATGAGACTTTACCTGGCTGGTCCCACAACGTGGTGGGTACCGACTGGGCATGCTACGTCGGCACCAAGAATCAGACTAGAAATCGACCAGGTTCAGAGACACTTGTGTAAGTTCAGAGTTCTTATTACTGGCAACTTGTTTGTCACAGTCCCCCCTTCCCCTCCCCCCCCCCCCCCCCCCCCCAGATCTAGTGTTGGATCCTTGTTGTTACTAGACCCAGTGACTGGGATGCGCTAGAACTCTTCTTTTTTTCTTTCGAAATTTTGACTTAGGTCGATCGTACTTGGCTACCTACCAAAGAATATTTCATCACAAGGTCCGGTAAAATACGTTCATTCATAAGATGGAATTTTGCGTCGGGGGATGTAAATCCAATTAGGTTTTGCCCTTCACCGACGTATAAACACTGATAATACAGTGTTGATAGGTCGGTGAAGGGCAAAACCTAATTTGAAAATATGTTCCGTTTATCATCAAACCGTCTTCTCTTCTGGCTCGATAATCTAGGCATGAGATTTTTCAGACTTCGGTCTGAATTCAAACTTTTTGAATCTGAGAGAAAGACATTATCAGTATGGAAAGAAATACATGTACATCTTTCAGTCCTTTCATCCAATTTTCAGGCTTTTTAAATTGACAGTCTCATCCCTGGATTGATGCAGGCTAGAATGAAGACCCAACAATTTTCATTATTAAGTGTCTTCCTGCAAATCAAAATGAGCTTTACTTTTTATCCAATTTGCAGTGATCCAATGAAGCAGTTGTACAAAACAGACTACGAGCTCATCAATAACATTAACTCGGCTCAGAACTCCTGGACTGCCGGAGTTTATCCGGAATACGAGAAAATGACGATAGAAGAGATGCTTCGCAGAAGGGGAGGCAGAGCATCAATGGTGGCATCGTAAGTCTCAATTGCCAGAGGAATTCTTTACACGTTTTTGTGGGGGCATTGTTTGTCTCAAAGCACCTGAGGTTTATGGGAGATGTCCACTTTGCAGCATCTCAGTTGAAGGCAAATGGCCTGTGCTTTTGCCAAGGGATCACTGAAGCACACAATGCCAATGTAGCATACGCTTGCGAATATTTTTAATTGGATGTGTTCAAAAAGATCTGGTACAGTTGCAAATGGTGTGATTGGCGTGCACCTCAGTATCCTATTAAAAAACTTTGGATTTAACAAAAATTGGATAGAAAAACCTTGGTGTAAAGCGCTGACCTTTTTTTCTCTCAAGTTTTGTATCTTTTGTAAATTGTGATCAGTGTTTATGAATAAATCTGAATGGCTTGATTGGTAAACAAGCGCAAGTGCACCAGGCTGGCCGGGCTCCAGAATGCCTCACTTCATATGCAAAATAAATGCGCATGCGCATCCATCGAGGCAAAGGGGCGTGTTCCGAAAACTTTTGCCAAGAGTGCATTTACTGACGATGGCATTACATTTGGTCAATTTTTGATCTTTTTGGTCAATTTTCCGAGACAGACCGACCGACCGACCAACCGACCAACCACGAAGTGACACGTAGAAGTTCCTGCCAGAGCTTAAAAACATGAGTGAAATTGTTTTCAATTGAGATTCTAGACCGGTCAAATATTAGGAAAGTTATCTTTCTGATGTATACAGTCGAACAATTAAAATATTGTGCGTTTACAGTCACTCTCCCCAAAAATATCCAGGTGCATGTACATGTAGGTTGGTGGAAAAATAATTTATTGTGTAACTTTTTTTAATGCTTGTCTGTTGGTCTATACCTACTTTGTTTACTTTAGGGTTGCTTTAACAGTATTCTGGTTAATTAACATGTTTTATTGTTTAATTATTAACACACAAAAAACTTCACATGGGGAAGACTTTTTTACTTCCAAAACATTTTTTTGGCCAAATATGGCAATAAAAAGTTTGAGGTCGACAATTTGGCTTGAAAAAACAGGTAGGTTGGCTTAGCAATTTATGTGTGATGTTGCCCAGTTTGAGAAAATGATTTGAATCTTCTTCGCCTCCTAGACAGTAGTTTGTATATTGGTACCAGTTCTCAATGAGGATTAGTACTAATATTATTAAATATTTCTGGTAATGAAACAAAAGATTCCTCAAAAGTGCCCTTTGTGCTGTAGCTGGCAAACCTGAAGAAACCTGTAGGGAGAAGACACTGAGAAGCAATTACAGTTTTAGAGGTGGGAGGACAACCCCAGAAGAACATTATGGGGAAAATCCACAGAATTAGGCAGGGACTGAAAACCCAATCCACATTATTTGCCCAGGCGGGATTCGAACCCGGGTCACAGTGGTGGAAGGCGAGAAAAGTACCGCTACGCTGACCTGACTCCCCTGGGAGATTGATATTTACATAAAAAAAAAGTCAGTCTCCAATTAATCAATATGTCCTAAAAAATATTTTTGGGGTTGTTGTTCAGGAAACCTAGTCCAGCTCCAGTCACAGAGAAGGTGAGAAAACTAGCAGAAACACTGCCCCCATCCTTTGACTGGCGCACCGTCAACGGCCAGAACTTTGTGTCGCCCGTAAGGAACCAGGGAGGCTGCGGTAGCTGCTACGCCTTTGGGTCTTTGGCCATGCACGAGGCTCGTCTACGCATCGCTTCCAACAACACCAAGCAGATAGTCTTTGCACCCCAGGAAGTTGTGTCATGCAGCGAGTATTCCCAAGGTAATCTTCTTTTCAATGTCAGATTGGGTTTTTTTTATTTGTGGAGTTTTGTTAGTCTGGTTCCCTGACCGAACAGTTTGACTAGATGTCTCTTTATAGATGGTAGGTCAAGTAGCCGTCGTATTCAAACATTAAAGAATATGACGCAGCAAATTTCCAACCCAGTCCGAGCATATGCTTGAAGCTCTAGGCTTAAATTGACATTGAGTTTGCAAAGACGAACTTACATTTATGAACTAAACATTTTTAAAACTAGTAACAAGCATGACAGGTATTTTGTTGGTAAGTGAAACTATTTTACACCTGGAAATGCCCGAGCTGTTCTGAACATATATCCGAGTGTCAGCAAATATGTAATCGGGAAATGTCGGACGTTTTTCAAAATGGGCAAGATCCTGCCCATTTTGGTCATATTCTGTGGCGTCTACCCAACCTGAACGTTGTCAGAAAAAGTCAGTATCTCTTGGTCTGGAAACCAGGCTAGGGTTTGTAGAAGAAAGGCTTTGTACCCAAAAGGTTGAAGTGATAATGCTTTGCATGGTGGAGTCTTATATAGTTACATTGTACACTTTGTAATAACTTTGTACTTTTATTATTAAGTAAGTGTACTGTTTAAGAGAAGCATATTAAGTACACTGCTGAGGCGTTTCTGTGGAATGAAGGATAGTAGGAGTGAAAACAGAAGAAAGAAACTTTCACAGAAACTTCCCCCCAAAAAAGGAAACTTCTTTTTCTGTTTAAACACCCTATAATGTTAGGATGTGAGGGTGGATTTCCATATCTGATCGCCGGAAAGTACGCTGAAGATTTTGGTCTGGTCAAAGAGTCCTGCAGCCCCTATGTTGGGATGGACACGCCCTGCAAGAAGATCACCTGCAAGCGTTACTACGCAACCGACTACAAATACGTTGGGGGATTCTACGGTGGATGCAACGAAGAGTTGATGCGGATAGAACTGGTCAAGAACGGACCAGTTGCTGTTTCCTTTGAGGTCTACCCTGATTTCCAGGCATACAAGGGTGGCATTTACCATCACGTGCCTCGCGGCGATCGCACCGGCTTTGGGTTCAACCCCTTTGAGCTCACTAATCATGTTGTCTTAGTCGTCGGTTACGGCGCAGACCCCAAGACGGGAGAACGGTACTGGAGCGTCAAGAATAGCTGGGGGGAGGGTTGGGGGGAGCAGGGATATTTCCGTATCCGGCGTGGCACTGATGAATGCGCAATAGAGAGCATTGCCGTTGAGTCTTTCCCAATCTATCCCTAAGCATCTTTTTTTTTTAAGTCACAGACTGAAATGCCTTGACTTCTCAATAACCGCACTTCGGTACAGCCAATACAGTTTACTGTGATTTCCATGTTTCACCCATACACAAGTGACCAAAGAGTAATCCAACATCTATTGCAAAACTTATAGCCTTTACACTCTGTTCTTGAATTTCTTAAAGGATGATTGCCAAGCCAACCAGTAAGTAGTCTTGATCCAAGACTGGATTTGAATTTCTATTTCCCTATATGCAGCCAGTCCTGTGATCAAACGCAGGGAAGTTGCCACGGTGGTGGAGGTCTCTATCAACCAGATGAATCTAATACAGTCTTGGCAATATTGGCAGCCCTACCTAAGAAAGTCCGAGCATACCTCACGCGCATGCATTAAGTTGAATACAGCGTGCGTGAGGTTGTGCTCTCAATCTCCTGGGTAGCGCTGCCAATATTGCCAAGACTGGATTTGATTCATCTTGTTGATAGTGACCTCGTTTGCCACGGATGGATTGAATCAGGAGAATAAAAAAACAGACTTGGACAAAGACTAACCAGTAATGTTGTCACCAAGTTTATATGCCGATCAAGTAAAAAAAAAAGATCTTGTTAGCAGTGGCCATTCAACAAAAGATAACTTTGTACTTACTAATCAAAGAGCTGATATGAAATGTCTGTCTTTCTGTAATTTGAGCACAATTTTGCAAATTAAGCACCATCGATATATCGACAATCGCTGATCGCAATTTTTTAATCATATCGACGTTCACATTTTGATATTGAGGAATGATATCGACGTGAAAGCCGTGGAAAATGGGGACTTTTTATGCAATGTTCGTGTAAATATGAGTGCTTTGAATTGCCACAACTAAATCAAAATATACAATTTTCTGGTAAAACTAAATGTCTTAGAAATGCCTGAAAAAAAATTGATAATTTTTGCAAAATGTGTCCAGACTGCCTACTGCCTTTCCAATTTAAATTTTAAGTATCACTTTAAAAAAATGAAATGTGCATTTCCTTGTATGCAAAGTTAGAACTTTTTAAACATTCATGAATTTGAATTATTTTTGTGATAGAAATTTTTTGATGTTACATTCAAGAATGAGATTGCGTCTTTTAGAATAAATTTTGCTAGTAATAGTTTGTAATAAGTAGTACATGTACAAACATTTTATACTGTGGAAAATGACCTTAAGAATAATACAAGATTAGGTAAAATTTAATGTG
The DNA here is from genome assembly GCA_029964075.1 of Patiria pectinifera. NCBI lineage: Eukaryota > Metazoa > Echinodermata > Asteroidea > Valvatida > Asterinidae > Patiria > Patiria pectinifera. Next base: position 19,362,492 of record CM057149.1, on the reverse strand, counting down.
TAAGTTTACAATCAATAATTTTGTATTATCAAAATAATTAAAGGGTGCTTTCATGCAAATTTTGCATATGTGTCCAATAAAGATGAAATATTAAGCTAAACTTTTATTCTTGCAAAAAAACTAAGCTGCACGTTAAGTGTTCTTGCATGGAAATACATGTAGTTTAAACCTTAAAAATAATACAAGATTAGGTAAAAGTTAATGTGTAAGTGTACAATCGATGAATAATTAGCGGGGTGCAAATTTTGTGCATTTGTCCAATAAAGATAACAATTTAAGTGGCACTTTTATTGTTTTTAGTTTGCACTGAAATACATGTAGTTTAAACTTGCTTTTTGCAATTTGCAACCACAAAGCTAGCAAAACAATTTTAAAAGTACTAGTCTCAAACTAGTCTTTATTTCATGAAATAGTTGAATAAAAAAAAAGTTACGTACTTACTCCAGTTTATCGTTTATTTTCCATAGTTGTGCTATTTTAAAGTTTAGGAATGAATCAAAGAGTTTTTTGATAGTTGCTGAAGATTTGTGACTTGCAGTGCTGAAGCAGGGTAATTCGCAAGTCAAAATCAAGAGATTTTGTTGAAAACGTCATAATTTGACAGGGATATATTCGTTCACTTTAAAAACAAAACCCCAAAATGTGATCTATTAAAAATGAAAGTCAAAAGATATCTTTCCTTGTTGTTACCGCATCTTCCACTTTTCACCTCTCCACCATGAAAAGATGCATCTTTGTTACTTTTCATAGTTTAAGCCATGCTAAGTATAGTCCTCTCGGCTGTGCTACATAGCAGGGGCTCCTTCCAATTGTAATGGATTATTTTGATCGAGAAAATTTCGGGGGAGTGTGGCCTAGTGGTAAGGGTTTGTGACACATGATCAGAGGGCCTGGGGTTCGAATCCAGTTACTAGCCATATATTGTCTCTTTGGGCAAGCCACTTCACCCCACTTGCCTCTCTCCACCCAGGAAATGGGTACCGACATTAGCTTGGGAGTAACCAATGGACTGGAATTCCATCCAGGGGGATAGAACTATTCTCAGCTGTACATGCCAATGTACATTCATAATTTTGGTTGTACCAAGGTAAAGTGGACATTTTAGCTTCCATCGCTTGGTTCAAGTTAGTCACTTGAGAGTTCTTTTCCATTGTGCTTGAAATGTTGGCCTTGCTAAATTTATATCACTGCTTCCTCCCCTGTATCGGGCATATGTCGAAACCCAGCCTTTACGTACATGTACATTTATATGGTGGGTGGCGTTATTTACCAGACCAGTTTTTATGGGTAATTACTATCCCCATATAATTTTGCTGGTATGAGTGTGTTTGTGTGTAAAAGCATTACATTCACTGTGTGGACTTTTGAACAAAAGATGTCCACATAAACCAGTTTTCAGATACGTTGTGTGGACTTGCCCACGTCCACACAAGGTTTCACCCTCTCTGGAAAACAGGTATTTTTGGGTAAGGTTTAATATCTTTCGCAAAATGAAGAGAAACACTCAAGGGAATCATAAAAAAAAATTGGGCCCAAAGAGTTTTCACAGTGTGAGTTGAAAGAGTTTTTTCACAGGTTTTTTTTAACTACATGAAAACACACATACTGAATTTGTATCCTTGTGGAGACATTTCTTCGTTCTCTTGTACTAAAGTTTTTGAGTTTGAAAGTTCAGTTTCAAAATGCTCTTATTTTAACCAGAATTAATTTCCTTGGCTGAAATTCGGACTTAATATCCCTTTTCTAAAACTGTACCATTTGCGACAAATCAACATGCCTTGGAAATTCCTAGTTGTTGAGTAAAATTCATATATCTATTTCATGAAAACCTTGTGGAGACATATTCATCTATAGAAATTGCCCTGTGGAGACGTATACAATCTTTTGTTCCCTATTGTGTGCATGTCTCCAAAGGGCACGGTGTATCAGATCAAAGGAATGTCCACACTATATGCAATGTAAACATGGGTGTGTGGGTTTTTTTGGGGGGGGAGGGGAGGGATTGGCTGTGCCACACCTACACATTCCCTCCAGCCCCTGACAGCAACTCCTATTTTTTTCCACAACTAAATTTTCTTGCTTCTAAAAATTTCAAGCCCTCCCACTGTTGGCAGCCCTGCCATGAGTGCATATTGAAATGGATATTTGTATTTCTTTTCTGTAATTTTTCAGGTTGTGAGGGTGGATTTCCATATCTGATCGCTGGCAAGTACGCTGAAGATTTTGGTCTGGTCGAAGAATCCTGTAGTCCCTACGTCGGAATGGACACGCCCTGCAAGAAGACCACCTGCAAGCGTTACTACGGAACCGACTACAAATACGTTGGGGGATTCTACGGTGGATGCAACGAAGAGTTGATGCGGATGGAGCTGGTCAAGAACGGACCCATCACTGTGGCGTTTGAGGTCTACCCCGACTTTGAGGCGTACAAGAGTGGGATTTATCACCACGTTTTTGCGGGTGACCGCTACAGCCACAGGTTTGACCCCTTCGAACTGACCAATCACGCTGTGCTTGTGGTCGGTTACGGCGCGGATCCTACAACGGGGGAGAAGTTCTGGAGCGTTAAGAATAGCTGGGGGGCAGGTTGGGGGGAGAAGGGATATTTCCGTATCCGGCGTGGCACTGATGAATGCGCAATTGAGAGCATTGCTGTCGTGTCGTTCCCAATTTTCCCATAATTGGGTTACGATGCAATTGCTTGAGGCTGATTGTTAATCTCTGCATTTTCATCAATGCGGAAAAAAAACCCAAATTCACTTAATTTTTGAAACTGGGCTTTTAACAGTTTGTATGGCCAGTACCATAATTGTGTACAGCAACTGCCAGCTTTGATCAGTCAAATTATAAATGGGAAAAAAAACTAACTGTGCCAATCAGCTCTGACAAGTTTGTAAAAGTTACATCTTGAATTACGTTTGATGAAATGTGTACTATATAACTATTTTTAATTGAAACAATACTGATTGAAAGTAATATGAAATGGTGATTGGAGTATAATGACATGAATTAATTGATCATTTCATTTAGATTATGGTTTGTAAATGTTCATATGCACTGATTATTTCACCTTCAGTCAATGATAATCGTTCTTGTATCTTAAGTTTCTTAACTGAAATATGTGTATAATTATGATGAGAACAACTTTTTATTATAAAGTTATTAGTACTTCAAGATATACGTAGGATCATTTGCTATTTGTGAACTTTTTTGAAGCAACAAAATTGCTCATAATAGTAAGTAGGGTGTATAACAATTAACCAGTTGAAGTTTTAGATCGGTGGTTACATTGTGAGAAAACATGCATATTTTAGAGCCTCATGACTGGATTCCATTTCTGATGCCACTCTTATTTGCAATCTCATTCAATGCAAGTTTTCATCCCAATGATTTCATTTCCGCCGAAATAATTTCACAAGGTATGATGTCAGTCCCATCTTCACTTTGTGCAAAGGTTTTATTTGTCATGAAATGGGTAGGATTGTTTAGAGGTAATTGCAAATGATCCTACGTGCCATAATAAAGAACTGTCAAATTCACTTAAGAATGTACTATTTCCTTGGAATTTGTGGGGACATTTTAGAAAGTTTGGGGAAAAAATACTGCTAAAACGTTGTCAGTTTTGTGCTGAATTTGAAAATTGTAGAGAGCACTATTAGTCAATGTTTAGTTTGTCTCTGGTTAGGTTTTGAAAATTAAACATACCGGTACTAAATTGTATCATTGCTTTAGCCAAAGGTTATAATTGTTTGTTAAACAGCTGCTTATAGTTTTAGTACTTTTATACTGCACCTTCAGCTTTTTACAATAATCTGCTAACTTTTTACCAATACATGTAATGGGGGGGGGGCACAGACATAACTGTGGGGCACGTGCATGTAGTTTAAAACTGTAGTTCTGGGAGATTCAATTTGGTGATTTTCCACTCAGTGTTTTGCAATACATGTATCTTTAAAGCAATAGTAGATCCATTAGGCCCCCCAAAAAATTGTCGGTCTCTGGTCAGCGCGCGCGTCGATTTTAATCATGCGCTTCAACTTTTTTTTCTCTTCAAATTGTCCGCGGTAGCTACAACAGCGCCCTCTATTGCTGCAACTTCTCAAATTTTTGTACCAAGGAATGGGGAAACCGCACCAAGGCAAATGATGGAGGGCACCAAGGCAAATTATGGAGGACACCAATGTATATGAGGACACAAAAAAGCAAAAAATAGTACGCACCTTGTCTGTACAATCCATGCTTAATAAAAAAAAAAAAAAATGCATCGCCGCATCAATTCCGGAACTTTGGTCTGACCAAAGACCGACTATTTTATTTTTTTTGGCCTTAGCCTTGCATTTTTATCAAAATTTGGGAAAATTTGACTTTTTCTGAAAAAGCAACAATGTAAGGGGTTAGCCTTGCATTTTCATCAAAATTGGGCAAAATTTGACTTTTTCTGGAAATTAACAAATGTAAGGGGTAAGCCTTGCATTTTTATCAAAATTGCGCAAAATTTGACTTTTTCTGGAAAATCATCAATATAAGGGGTTAGCCTTGCATTTTTATCAAAATTGGCCAAAATTTGACTTTTTCTGAAAAATCTAAAATATAAGGGGTTAGCCTTGCATTTTTATCAAAATTGGGCAAAATTTGACTTTTTCTGGAAATTAACAAATGTAAGGGGTAAGCCTTGCATTTTCATCAAAATTGGGCAAAATTTGACTTTTTCTGCAATATCAAAAATGTAAGGGGTTAGCCTTGCATTTTAATCAAAATTGGGCAAAATTTGACTTTTTCTGGAATTAACAAATGTAAGGGGTTAAAATCAAAAATCAAAAATGTAAGGGGTAAGCCTTGCATTTTTATCAAAATTGGGCAAAATTTGACTTTTTCTGGAATATCAACAATGTAAGGGGTAAGCCTTGCATTTTATCAAATTTGGGCAAAATTTGACTTTTTCTGGAAAATCATCAATATAGGGGGTTAGCCTTGCATTTTTATCAAAATTGGCCAAAATTTGACTTTTTCTGAAAAATCAAAAATGTAAGGGGTTAGGCCCCCCCAAAAAATAGTCGATTGTCGATTTTAATCATGCGCGTCAACCTTTCTTTTCTTCAAATTGTCCGCGGTAGCTACAACAGCCCCTCTATTGCCGCAACTTCTCAAAAGGAATGGGGAAACCGCACCAAGGCAAATTATGGAGGACACCAATGTATATGAGGACACAAAAAAGCAAAATATAGTACCCACCTTGTCTGTACAATCCATGCTTAAAAAAAAAAAAAAGCCAAAAAAAACCCCCGCATCGCGGCATCAATTCTGGAACTTTGGTCTGACCAGAGACCGACTATTTTTTGTTTGGCCTAACAGCAGGATTTTGATCTGTGCAATTGATGTCAAGTGTTTTTCGTGGCATTTTGAATAATGAAATGGACCAAATATTCAAATTTGGTGTAAAGGTTGTGTTTCTTCTGTTTGGAATGTTTGAATTTTAAACCAGCTGCAGTTGTTTTATGTATGCATTCAATGCAAAAAACAAAAAATCTAAATTTTTCCATATTGCAAATACTATATTTCCAAAATATACGAAGGGACACACTGATGAATAGATTCAGATTTTTTAAATGAAATTCTTTTATTTTTCATATATTTTACAATGAATTCTATAATATCTTCAACAACAAAATATTTCTAACAAATTGGGAGACCAGGAAAAACATCACTAGCAAGGCTTTTGATTGGGCAGTCACCAATTTCAGAAAATCAGAGATATTAATTAACTAATAATATTCATGTTAAGTGCAAACAAACAAAGTTGCTTTTTCTCAAACAAATTCGTTGTGTGCCCGGTAGAAGGGCATATGTGCATATGCCCTTATGCAATAGCGCGTAATGACCAAAATGGTTCCCAGCAAAAGGGCATATGCAGAAAACTGCATCCATTTTAATGAACTTTAAAATTTGATTCAAAATGCGCGCAAGGGAACAATGGAACCTTTCAATGCCATTTTCTTGAAAATGATTTTTGCGTCGGAATGCTCATATGCCCTTCTGCCAGGCACCCGCTGAATTTAGATTTGCCAAAAAGATGTTCCAAAATAATCAAACAATAAAAATAATCAGAACACACCTGTACCAATTTACCATGATACTGGAAAAAGCTATCTACCCTTAGAAGATACTAAAAATATACCTTTTTTTCTTCTTCAAACAACGACTATTTTAAATTAAATAACTAAATGTATATACGGGATGATTGCACATAATGGAAGTTCAAAAAAAGTCAAGAGTACTAAGGTGATGATAAAATAAGGCTAAAGAACCATTCTCTGAATAAAATTATTAAATAAAATCACAATTTGCAAGAACATCTTGGAACGCTTTCTACCAAAGAAAAAGAAAGATAACTTGGAAAAAGTTATCTCAGCAACTTGCATGCTTTTTTTCTTAGTAAAGCTTAAACAAGATCTACCTTCATTGTAAACAAGAGAACAAATTAATAGGAAAAAACTTTCTTTTTTTCTTCAAGTTATCCCCGACATAACTCTCCTAGCAACAACAAAATAGCAAGGAAAAATAAGTTGCCAAGAAAGTGGAAGGGATACTATGAGGAGCCAAAATTGCCATTTTCAAGGATCTGTTGGATGTCTCGACAAATTAACCCTAACCCCCTAGGCCCTCTGGCTAGGATGCAACCTCAATCCTGCAAAATCCTCCAATTGCCACCAAGAAAAAAATTTGGTTCAGCCTCAATCCTCCAAAATCATCCGTTATTTCTTAAATTTAGTCCGTGGAGGGTGACCACTGCCTCAATCTTCCAAAATCCTCTGCCAATTACTGCTATGGGTTGAGGCAGTGCGAATGGTGTTAGAAGCAGCACGGATGCAATACGAGAAAAACACAGGGCTGATTTATGCATGGCTGAACGTAACCAATGCAGGATAATGCCTACTGGCTTGACATACTGCATCCTCCACAAAAGAGCGATACATCTTTGCCATTCATCCTCAATCCTCTAAAATCATCCAAAACCGGCAGGAGGATTTTGGAGGATTGAGGAGGGTTAGGGTTACAGACCATATCAGAATATTCCTTTCAATAAATATGATCACATTCACTTAATATGGAATCATGTCAATCAAGTCTACATGTATGTTCAGAAAGTGCATTAAAAAAAAGTAATTACAAAAGCTTTGTCATTTGTCAGGAGGTCACAAATCTTTCACAAATCTGGTGTGTCTATTATCCCCTTCAATCATCAACTGTGCTTTAAGCACTGACTCATACTGGGGCACTTAACACTATGCAAATATGTGACATCGCAGAAAGCATTCATGCTGAAAATGCACAGAAGATGCATACATTGTAAATTGTAACTAACAATTTTGATGCAACTGTTTCGTTGAGTCAAAGTTGCTGCACATACATGTATGTTGTTGCACATATGTGCCCACACAAAAAATACAAGTCAAAATCATTAGCTCTATCTGACACTTCTGTACAAAATACCCAGACTGGCCAGAGTATGGACCCTGTGCACAAGGAACCCCTGACTTTTCACAAGTTTTAGAGCAAAGTGAATACAAAGGGTAATGGCAGACATTACGAAACTTGAAAATGAACACTTGACGTGAAATCTGCTTTACTTTCACTTTTGCTTGAAGTTTAAACTCCAATGAGAATGTTTCATCAGAGGCACTAGACATTATTTTGTTTTAATATATTTTGTCAATACAGAAATTAACACAACATTCTTGGGAAAAATTGCACGTTGACCCTCTATGGGTCATTTGGAATACATTTTGAAGTTTTCATTTCTTATATATAATATATTCATTAGTTGCTTCCAACAATTATATATAAACAATTCATCACTCACTTTCAAAAAATTAAGATTACCAATTCTCATTCAATTAAACTTGGCTATTATTTGTAAAAGGGTATTTGCTAAATAGATTTAAATTTCGAATTACACCACATTCATGGTGTGACCTTTTTATGGTAACTATTTTTTTTTTGCTAAGCAAAATATTGCTGTAGTAAGCAAAATTGGTGGGTTGATATTCTTGTTAAATTGGCCCACTTCTTTTTTTTTTTGCTTACTTTTAAACAACTGCTTTGTGTAGCTTAGATTAATTTTCTCAGTACTATTATTACATTTCTGCCATTTTGACGCACACCCACCTCAATCTAGAACTCCTTACTTGTATCCTGTTTTCTGCCGATTTATAATCTGTCTCAGATCAAGCCTAACATGAACACTTATCTTTCTACTTGAAGTAGTTATTTTATTTTCTTAAATTCCTTTTTATGATCTGGTACACGGTACCCTGTGGAGACATGTGCATAAAAGGGAACAAAAGATTGTATACGTCTCCACAGGGCAATTTCTATAGCTGAATACATCTCCACAAGGCTATCACGAAATAGATATATGGATTTTACTCAAAAAGTAGGAATTTCCAAGGTGTGTTGATCCGTTGCAAATTGAAGAAGTTTATGTAAGGAATATTAAATCTGAATTTCAGCCCAGGAAATTATTTCTGGTTAAAATAGGAGCATTTGGAAACTACACCTTCAAACTCTAACATTTTAGTACACGAGTACAAAGAAATTACTCCACAAAGATACAAATTCCAGTATATGTGTCCCTTCTTCGTGTAGCCTTCACCCTGTGTGGCCCTTAAACAGGGCCTTGTGATGGGGGCACTCATTAATACATCACATCTTTTGTCTATGTTCAGGAAATTAGTGCTGTTTTAACATTACTGGGTGACGCATAGTTTCTACTCATGCAAAGTACCTTGTTTCAAGTAACCCTAAAAAGAATTAATGGAAGCAACATTTTAAGATCATCCTCCCGAGTCCAACAACTTCATGCTATGTCTGGCTCATTCTATAAATTTGGGGTCCACTTTTTTCCGTTACACCTGACATGTTTGATTTGATCATTCTGATGCACTCCTTAATGCAGTCGTCCTCCAAGAGTTATTACGAATAGCAAATCACCCACCCAACAAATAATGGAGGAACGCTGTGGTCCAATGGTTACAGCGTTCAACTCATGTGCCGTGGCGCGTGGGTTCTAACCCTGACGGGGAACATGGTGCTTGTGTCCTTGGGCAAGACACTTTACTACAATTGCCTCTCTCCACCCAGGAATACAAATGGGTACCTATGAAGGCAGACAACACAATTCGCTGATTTCAAGCTGCTGCAAAACTCATGGCCTGACGATCAGACGTAATAATTGTGAAGCGCTTTGAGACCTTTGGTATAAAGCACTATATAAAGCACCACGTATTAATAAATAAAAAAATCCTTTGAAGTCATTCTTAATGATACAACAATGGTCACTAACAAAAATCCAAGGTCACAGGAAAGGAAAAATGTCACACTTTGGATCCTAAATTTATAGAATGGCCAATGGTTGAAATGACAGAGATGTCACATAATCTTCTGAATCGAAAGAATTGCTGATACATTACTCAACAATAACTGCTTTCTAAGTCTTAAAAAGCTTAGATTCATGCAAGCTACCGTCTTCACTAAATATGTAAGTACACAGCACTGGAAATTGTTACCAAGAAGTTTTCTACATCACCTAAGGAAACAATTGACATTTTTTTGGTATTACATGAAGTCCTGAGCTGTGTTTGAGTACTGGAAGTAACAATGCTAACATGGTTTGTGACTTCTGTTTTAAGAGTTTCAAAAATGAATAGTACCACACTTCTGTGTATGATCGACCAATTATTAACTGCAAGGCCATGTTGTCATGACAGTTGAAAACCACAGGTGAAGTGGTTTTCAGTGGTGGATCAAGGTTGATAAAATGCAGACACACAATCGAAACTGATGGCTGCAGCCCCTCCCCCTAATGCTAATGATTTGTATGTGCGCAAAATAAATACCGCTTTTTAGAATCTGCCCGCCAGTTTCACCCCCCTCGAGTTGGTTCCCAGCTGTTGGTTGACACAGCGCCTATCCTTGGGGTTCAGTCCGTTCTCATGTCCCCGATCCCCTGCTTTATACAGACCCACTTTGAGCCGGGTCCGCGTTCGGTCCTTTTCGCTTTTCAGCCGGCGGGCAGGGAAGGGATTGTAAGCCTGGACAGTTTTGTTCTTGGCGGACGATGGCCCTCTCTCTTCGTCTTCGTTGTTGTCCGCTGAATCCGAGTCCGAGTCCGAGCACGTGGACGCGTTGAGCCATGGTCGGTAGGCGTTGGACTGGCCGTACATCTTAGGGTTGCCCGTGCCTTCCACGGCACTCTGACCCACCTCTGGCTTGTAGGCCTCCGTGGCAAAGTTGAACCGTCGCTCCTGGACTAATGGGCTCACTGTACCCGTCTCTCTGGATGGGGCCGCCAATTTTGACCGCGACGGCTCATCTGCGACGCTTCTCCTACGTTCCGTGTCCATTTTTGATTCCCTCATGTCATCTCCTAGTTTCTCTCCGTGCGACACAGAGCCATTCTGCTCAGAATGGCCGACAGCAGGATCCGCAGTAGCGTCCAATGTACTGTTACAGGAATCCACAGCAAGCTTGCAATTACCCCCACTAGCTAATTGTTGAGGACTCCCAAAGTCAATAAGTAAACCGACTGGTGGTTCAACGGACACTGTTGCTAATTCATCATCTTCATCCTTCTCTACACTACCCTCATCCCTAGCATTTTCCTCAGCTGCACACTCTGTCTCATTTTGAGATCCAACATTCTTTTCCGGCTCCGCTTCTAGATTTTCTGGTCTTGCTTCTTCCGTCCTCGTCCCGTTGTTGTCATCATCGGTAGTCTCCGTCAACGATTGGCTGCCTCTGTCCCCTCCTATACTGCTTTTGGACGGAGACTTTTGGTTGGCAATCTTTGTGGGAACGCCGACTGCGACCTTGCGATTCTTTTTGCCCAGACCTGTAAACAAAGAGTGTAAATTTGGTAACTGTTATTGGTATCACTGGCCCAAAAATCAGAACTGCGGGAAATTGTGGTGTTGAAAGTTTCACTGCTGTGTCAATAGCTGACATTTTTGGAGTTATTTTGTCTACTAATATACACTGTTAAAATGGGAACACAAAAACAAACCACGTGGTTACAATCAATAAGTTAGTTTTTCACTTGTACTCTATCTGCCCCTGTAAGTCACTCTTAAGGCCAAAAAAAAAAGTCTCCGGTTTCTGGTATGGAGCTTGTCCAAAAAGTGGTGCGGCGACGCGGCTTTTTTTTTTTTTTTACCTGACTTTTTTGCTTCAAATGTCGGCTGATGACTGCAAATGGTGCCCGACTAAACTTAGTGCAAATACATGGGAGTCCAGAGAGGCCACATAAAGCTTATTCTCGATCATAACCCCATCTAAAAACACGTTAAAATTGTGCAGCAGCAGGATTCCAGTCAAACCAGTGAGTTTGGCGGTTTTGAGACATCATCTTTCATTGAAAAAAAAACTTTTTCATTTTGCCGATGCGCATGGCTACGGCGACGCGCGCGCATACCAGAAACCGGAGACTTTTTTTTTTTGGCCTAATGGTCTCTTAATTTTTGGGGGGGGGGGGGGGGGGGGCTTTCCCAAGCCAAATTTACAAAGAACCTACTGTTACAAACTGTCTACTTGCCATGTTTCCCGATGAGTAGGTGGTTTATTGCTGATGGTGAGTCTAGGCTGGTGGAGAAGTTCCTCTTGGGTTCCTTATGCCTCCGACCTGGGAGCAATCAAACATACCTTACATATTACAAATGGTAGCAATCAACACACTGATCCAGCAAAATGAGGATTAAATCACTTTGTGAGTTAGTCACGCCAATTTAGAACATTAAATTAGCTTTTTTTGAAAATTTGTGAAAGCACCAGAGTTGTAGTCAAGTCAATCAAAAGTAAAATCGCAAGGCAAAATCACAGGTCAAATTCACAGTCAAATTTAAAGTCAATCACAAGTCAAATCACAAGGAAAATCATAAGTCAAACACAACTCCATCATAAGTCCTTCTCAAGTTAAATCCCAAGTCAAATCACAGATCAACTGCTAGTCCGTCACAAGTCAAATTACCCCAAAAGGCCACGAGTAACAGGAGATACCGATGACAAAGAAATGCCTTTGACAGAGTCGACTACCCGGTGTTTTGTAGCCGAGTCCATCACAAGTCCTCACAAATTCTCACAAGTCCATCACAAGTCCATCGCAAGTCCATCACAAGTCCATCACAAGTCCATCACAAGTCCATCACAAGTCCATCGCAAGTCCATCACAAGTCCATCACAAGTCCATCTCAAGTCTATCTCAAGTCCATCACAAGTCCATCACAAGTCCTCAAGTCTCAAGTCAAGTCACAAGCTATTCAAATGAATTGTAACCAACGCATTCCTTTGTTATCCTCCCCTGTTACAAGTACAGTGGAACGCTGCTATACGGAACACCGCTATACCGAATGTTTGGCTATACCGAACATCGTCCTAGGCTCCCGGTTTTAATGTACAAAACGTACCGAACATTGTTGTTGAAAAAAATCAACAGATTAACAAAAATTCTACCGGTTGTACATGTATTAAACACTATTTGGGCCACTTTTAATTCCTGAACATCAAACCACCCATAGTTACATTGTGTTTGAATGTTGAAGAGTTAGATGAATATTATTTCCACAAGGAAAAAAAGGGAAAACCACTCTTGAGAAATGCCAGTTACCTATTGGTCAAAAGAGGGTACCGGCGGTTAAAATCGCTATACCGAACGATCGTTATTACGAACACTTACTGTGGATCCCACGATGTTCGTTATAGCGGCGGTCCACTGTACTTGTGATTGACTTACATGAAAGGACTTGTGATGGACTTGTGATGGGTTTGACTACAACACTGTGACTAGCATGGGTTAGAAAATACTCCATGGTTAATGGTTCACCATAATTCTTGCTCAAACACTAAGAACGCACTCACAGTGAACAAAAGATTCACCCATTTCTGTCCTTGGGGCTTTGGGAAATGTGTTTAAAGGCAGAACGTGTCTACTGTCTGATGTTACTGTTCCCTCTATGAAAATGAATGTACCTCTGTCCTCTTCCTTGTTGCCAGAGCTGTAGATGACATGGGCCTGCTGTTGCCTTCTCTGTATGCGCCAGTACTGCTTCTTGAGGGCGTAGATGTCCGTGTTCATTCTCTCCAGCATTGCCGTGGACAGCCTCTGGCTCAGGCCGTCCTCACTGGAGCTGGCTCCGTACGCACCAGGACTGACCCGGGTGATGTCGCTGGGACTGACGGCCGACTGCTCGCCTTTCTCACCTGCAATAGTTAGTCAGAATTGTTAACAGTCACGTTTATTGAGCACATCTGGATTTTTTTTAGACATATCTCTTTTTTTAAGAAACCTGTGCTGTTCTATGAAGAACAAGTTTACTCAATTGACTGGAATTTTGTTTTTGAGTGCTTTAATTAACAGGTTTATTCAATATGACAAACTTATTCATTTCGACAAAAACAGTAACAATTGCTAAGCTTCTTTTTATAACTTACAGCACATGACTAACATGTACAGCACACTAGTGTGAAAAGTATATAAGTACATGTAATAACAAATCCTTGACCATTGCTTTAAAAAAAAAAGGATCATGGTATCTGACTATTTTTTGTGTGTAACAGCTTACTCAGGTGCGACTCGAACCTACAATTCTTAAAATTAGTCAGACTAAGCCAGGTGAGTTATTCTAGGCCTGTCCAGTTCTATTCAATCCTTAATCACTACTACACTCTGATCAGGACCCTACCCAAACCATCTGGGAGGGAATGCTTAATGAAAACAACAAATTTCATCGCGCAAAATAGTGTTGATTGCGGTGCTCACTGCTTTGTCGGATCCGAACCGACCAGCCCTGGGTTCGGTTACTGAGTGGTTACTGCACTAGTGGGCAGGAGGTCAAGGGTTCGAGTCCCACCCGAATTTTACAAGCCTGTAAAGATTTTCTCTCAAGCCCTGTGACAGCACTGACAGTAATTATGAAAATACGTCAATGAAGGGCAAAACCCAATATAAGATTCTTAATTTACGGATATCCCATACCTGCTTCCAAACGGCCCTTGGAGGGCGAGGAAGGTATCGGGAACAAGCTGGTGAAGCAGGTCAGCATGATCTCATCCTCATCCAGATCCCCCTCCTCGTCGCTCTTCCCTCCTTCCTTCTTACTCCCTCCGTGCCCGGTGTCCCCGCCCCTTCCTCCCCCAGCCCCGCCCCTCCCTTTGGCTCCTCCCTCGGACTTCTCCGGGAGGGAGTCCAGGGGGGCGAAGGGGGTGATGCTGAACATGTACTTCTCCCGGATCTCGTTCAGGTGGGGGAAGGGGAACGGTGCCAGGGAGTAAATGGTCTGTTGAGAAAACAATTCGATTGAAAAAAAAAAATTTCTCAAAATTCTCTCTTTAACCCTCCCAAGCAAACATACATTCTGTGCCAAGTTGTCCTTGCAGTCAAAATCAATCAAATGACTGTTTTTGCCCTGTGAGAATTCCCAGCCCACACAAAGCAGGATTGACTGCCTTGGACTGATTAAGTAACTTGATACAGCTATGCTTTGACTCCAGGTGAGTGATAACACAGCTGTGACCACAACTTGCCTGCTTTGTCTGTTGACCTAGTTTGACTGGACATAGTGCTTGCTTGACATATGATCTGACTGCTGCTGACCAGCCTTTGTTATTAGCAGGGGAAGTGGAAGTGAATTTTTGACTGTCTGTGACTGCTTAATATAGCAGGAGGGTTAATGGCAAAATATAAAATGAACTCGATAAGTGTCAGAAATAATCTCAACAAGAATGTGATACATCATAGTGCGACCATTAAAACCCGGATAAAGATGGTCAATCTTTGACAAAGTTTAACATGTACAATGTAATACAATGTAGCACAGGTGCCAGTGGGTAAACCTGTAGCAGAATTTGGTGAGGCTAATCAAGTTTATAACACCTCACCGACAGATTGGCCGAGAGCGAATCACGTGGTATTCGCTATTTTTTGCTATCTTGCTGTGCAAATGAACCGTGACAAACGAATTGTCCACCCGTTGTTGCTTGCAAATCGACTTGTAAAAGGACTTGTGACTTATTTTTGACCGGAATTGTGATGGACTTGTGATGGACTCGACTACAACACTGCGTTTCCAAAGAAAATCCGAGATTTTTCTCCCTACCTGAATGAGTTCGTCTCCGTCGATGATCTCTCCCTTCAGCATCTTGTTGCCTAGGAGACCCATCGTGCTGTAGAACTCATCCGCACTCTCCACCTCCATCAGTTTACTGCAGGGGACAAAGCAATAAGAGAGGTTTAAGCGTGAGAATGGTTGGATGCTTGCGCACCGGATGAAGTCATCAATTTGTGTGGTCTAGTGATGTCACATGCAACTCGCTTTTTGCTACGTTTGTACAATTTGTTATATTGCTTGCTACATGTCAGTTTGAAAATCATCAATTTTTTTTCTTTTTCTGTCAATTTTTTTTCATCATGTATGATTTGATTGAAAGAGGATGAAATGCTCAACTAGTATTTAAAATCAATCTTAGCCACAGAAATGAGGCTTCCATCAGATGCTGCCACTGGTAACGGTTCCTTATAGCTAAGTGGATGTTTACAAGTACGCATACGATGCGTCAGATAAAAAAACAACGGAATCGATGATAACAGTATAACGGATAGCTAAACACTGCCTGTGTTAATCTGTTCGCATGCCGAATCTCTCCAATATGATTTATCCAGGGTGTTTGGGCAATAAAAGAATCTACATGGTTCTGGAGCCAGGGTTTACAAAATGCCCCAGCGAAGCGTGGTTCTAGGCAGGATTTACATGCACAGTGGTCAAAGTGAGAAGCCTGCCAAGTGTGACAAAGATCCCACAAGTCAAACTGCCTCAGAGTCTATGGATGCCAACTGCAACAGGATACGACACTGGCATTGTTCAATGGGATTGGCTCCCAATGCTGCCTCAGAATTGACAGTTTACACACTGGTGTTGATAGCCCAATGCAACAGGGTCCCACCAAACTGTTACACTGTGTCGCATCTGACGGGATTCAAGTTAATACTCACTCGGCCAGTTTGGCCCATATAGCCATGGCCACCCGTAGCAGGATCTCCGAGCCTTCTAGGAAGATACTGTCCCAGACACGGAGTACCAGCGGCTTGGGAAGACAGGTAGCAAAGAGGGTCAGGAACCACTGCATGGTGAAGACGTTGGTCAGAGGGGGCTCGTAGCTACCTGGAAGATGGGGAAGAAACGGAGGGCAGGAAGGTGGAATGGAGTGAGATTAAATTAACCCTAACCTTCCAGGGTATCTGTATATACCAAAAACCTTACCCAACACAAACAATACCAATGTCACAAGTGCCTTTTCTTTTCATCAAAGGGGATAAAGGTTCAATGGCGTAGGAGTACTTTCCTCGCCGTCCACCCCTGTGACCCAGGTTCCCTGCCTGACTCCGTGGATTCCCCCAGAATGTTCTTCTGGGGTTTTCCCCCCACCTCTGAAACTGTAATTACTTCTCATTGTCTCCTCTCTACAGGTTTCTTCAGGCTTGCGAGCTACAATGCATTGGGCGCTTTTGAGGAATCCTTGGTTTACTTACCAGAACAATGCTTGGTTTTTCATCTTGACTGTACTCAGAAAATGTGTGTGCTAGTATTTCAATGAAATTTATTGCTGGATGCTTTAGGTTTTAATAAAATACTGTGTGACCCCCAAGCAATTATTACGATGCTCATCCAAAGACTAAAATGTCGTTCTAACCGTCGTTGCTGGTCTTTTGAAGTTTGTCCAGGTGCTCCGCCAACTCTGGCAGCTTGAAATGCAGCAGCTCCCGAAACACCGCCATGTCCACGGACAGCGCCCTCAAGTTATTGGCAAAATAGCTGTCTGGCAGAACGTGGTCTATTAGGAATATCATGACCTGATGTAGAGAAAGTACAAAGACAATGGGAAATGACAAAGTACTAGTTATTAGGGAGATAAATTGTGTAACTGAGAAAGTTGCTGTTACTTTCACATTGTAAGATGTAAAATATAGCAAGCAGTATTCCAGATGTTTTCCTAGCTTGCATGGGGCATATGTCCATGTTAATATGCATGCAAATTTATGGTAATGTATGGGCCACTTGGGCCCAACAGCTGCTAAGCGTAAAATATTGCTTGTCCGGGCTCTGCTTACCATTAGTGAAAAATTCCCTGCTTACTGCTGCAGAAAATTCCACGCTTACGGTAAGCATATTTCATGGGTTAGCCAGGAATTTTGGCTTCTGGGCATGCGTACATGTACATCCTGTAACTGAGAATTCTGTGCTTAAAGGGATTTTAGCGCAGACATTTTCTGCCAGCGCTGTTAGCAAAAAATGGTGATCGTAAGCGTGGAATTCTGTGGTTAGATGAGCCATGAAATTGGGCCCAGTATGTGTTCCCAATTAGATATGATGGTATTCCAAGTACATGTACAACATTTCAAGTACGTGTACATAGTCAGGCAGATTGGTGCACAATGTGATGGAATTGTTTTATTTCATGATAAAAGCATGAAATTTGGTACACAGTCAGAGTATATAATGGGAAAGATTTTTGGCTATAGAGCCATCGCAGATTTGTCCTTTGAAAAAAATATCATAGGATAACATGCAATGGCTGCCATTTGGGAAATTAAAAAAATTGAACTGAACAATCTTATCACCAATCTGCTGTACTAAAGTACTTCTGTAAGAAGTTTTTGTGTATCACCCCTTTTACAAAATGGCAAAGTCTCAAAAGTTTCTTCCAACAACCTTTACTGTATTATCCCCAAACCGGTCTTTTGTTACTCCGTATGTGTTATGTAATCGTTCTTTTGAGCAAGCAGCAGGCAGCTTTTTTCAGTAGTTGTGGTTTTCCTTAGTGTACCAGCATTTGCAAAGCCATGTGCAAGTTTCTAAATTCAGTGTCGGTAACACTTTTGGTTAATACTGGAAATTCAGGTGTTAAGACAGAAGTTCCTCTGGAGAAACCACTCCAAATTGTTTTGGAAGTTTCAGGAAACTTCAAGAATTGACATCCCGTTGTAAACTTTTAAGACGTCAAGATTCCAAAACTAAAGGCATTTTTTTTCAGTTTGAATGCTGTACAGATGGCCAACATCTGTGTTCATGTAAATATCATTGATTCCTGTCACTGATCAACTTTCAATGACGCACTATTGCAGGATTCCAGCATAATGTACACTTCTTTCAAATATCTAAAGGTAAGGACAATTTCCATAAATCAATCACACACATACTTCACAACAGTGTGGACCCTTTGTGAGACAGCTGGCTTTGCAACTGTGTAATCTTAACCAAACAATAAAGGGAGCTCTTCACATTATCTATGTTTTAGAAAAATGTGTTCCCTAAATTTGTCAAAAAATGTAACTTTCAAGTCGTCGTGTGCCCGGCAGATGGGCATATGCGTGTATGCCCTTTTGCAATAGTGCGTAATCACCAAAATGTTCCCAGCAAAATGGCATAAAACATACCGGTACTCTAATTTGATAAAATTTAAACATACTTGTCAGAAATTAATACAAGTTGTTCCAAATCTTATGATTCATACGTGTGACAAATTTCGAAATTTCGAATATGTTGGAGAGCAAGGGGAATGCAAGTACAAACACTGAAACAATGACATCAAGCCAATATAATAGCTTGCAGTCTCTAGAGGGCGACATTTTGAGCCAATACATTGGCCGTGTCCGTATCGCTCGGCTACGGCTGGAAATAACACACCGGTCTGTGGGAAGAGGCTGCAGCCATATGTGCATGTGTATAATTTACAATCAGTAGCCAAGTAATTCTGACACAGCCATTGTCTCCCTGTACATTGATGTGCCTACCTTGAGAGCATCATCCTCAACGCGCTCCATGACCTCTAGAATCAGCGCAGCGAGGACGTTGAACCCCTGGCAGTATCCGACGGCCTTGTTCCAGCGGGCGTAGGCCAGCAGGACCCGTTTGAGGACCACGCGGTCGTCCTCCGCCTCCTGCCCACAGAAGCCACTGCAGCCGGTACGGTGCAAGTCCTGCAAGGCAAAGGTGGACAGTTTTAGGCAATGTATTAACCCTGTAAACTTTCCTGAATCCTCAAAGTGCTGTACAGACAATGGGCAGATCATTTACACTTCAAAGGCCCTTTCAGACCAATTAACATTCTATATTCTGGACACGGGACAAACCCATGGGATTTTGGCAACCTATTTCAAACTGGCATGATCAAACAGGGGTTTAAAGGAGGTCCTGCACTCTGCACGGTTAAAATCTAATCAGGGAGCAGGGTTGAGAGGCTCTACTTGGGTAGCACCCCATAACCTATGAACACACTGGTTAAATGTGATGCATGCCTTGTCAACTTGTGATCGATTGGACGTGGTTTTGCTGACAGTGGATCCAGGGTTGATCCAGCTCCTAGCTTTAACCCTAGCTATGCAGCGGTAGTGTATCGGTAGGTTTGATGAAAACATCTGTGCTGATTACCGCATCCTTGACCAAGTGGTTCTTAATGAACATGATCTGTTATGAGTCCTTAAAGTAGAATCCAGCGAACAGAATTAGAAGCCGTTACTGCGGTGGTGTCACGCTCACGCGCGTGTCGCACGCGTTCTTAAAGAAGAGGCTTGAGCACATTTTGGTGTTCCTATTGGTCGAATGAGCCCGGAGTGTGTGCGTACTCCCCAAGCGCGACTCGCACGAGCTGGGTGCCACCGCATGAAATGGCTGCCGCCGGATTTGTCTATAGATGCTCTAAGACTAGGTCATGTAAAGCACGTACCTCTACCGCACTGCTCAGATGTGCTTATGGGGTACAGGAGCAAGTGACCCCTGTGCCTGTATTTGTGTAGCCCTTACCCTGATTGGCTTTCAGCCTTGTAAATAGGTGTATTCCAATGAAAGAAAAAGAAAAGAAAAAGACACCCACCTTGACAATCTGGACACCCAGCGTGTCATCATCAGGGTTACTGCGGTCATTGAAGGTGAATTTGACGGTCTTGGGCCAGTCCAGCTTGAGGTGTTTGATGTGTCGGTTAGCCAGGCTCAACCAGACCGACTTGCGGAATTCCTGGGGGAGGCCTTTGGGTAGTCGGCCCACGGCCCGCAGAGCGTCGTACCACTGAATTATTGATGAGGTAGAAGGAATATTAGTCAAGTTGCTTGAGAGTGATATGTGCTTCCTATGCATGCTTTAGGTAGAAGCCTATCTAGGCTTGCCTGTCCCAAGGGCACACAGAAATTGTATGCTCAGAATTAAAATGGCCCTCATTCTTATTTTCGGACAAATAAAAGAGTGTCTTTGAATTGATAAGAAGTTATTCATCGCGCTTCAATGACGTCAAGTTGTGGGATATATGTAGTAATGGACACATGATGAGGGATTTAAGAATAAGAGCCACTTGATAAAATGCAGGCATTTTATATTAACCGGAACGATCCCCAACCAGCCAAACTCCAACACCAGGGTTTGTTGGAATCTGTTAGGATGAGTACTGCACTAGTAAACTGACTGTGTGTTATGTGGGATTAGGCATACCACAAATAAACAGAGTCCAACTGTTTATATGCACAGTTCACCATATGGTGTTGGGATTTGCAAGGATGAAGAAAGTTCCTAGTAAATCACCCTAGGGAGTTAGGGTTTAAATGTCCAGTTGTGCTGACCTCTATGAAGAATGGTGAGTTTGCGAAATCTTTTGTCTTATGGACACAAATTTGTCTGTTTTATACAGTTAACAATCTTCACCCATATTGCCAGAACTGCATGTACTACATACTGTACATTGCACAAATTATTACTAACAAAAAAGAAGCTGGCATTTCTCTCGAAAGGGGGGGGGGGGACAAATTTTCAATTATCCATATTGGTCTAAATGCACAACTTTCAGTTTGGAATGACTTTAAATAATGCAGTGTACCTGACGAAATGCTCTCTTTCCAGGCAGGGGCTCGATGCTAAATTTAAGTCTTGCATCCACACCTTGAAAGAAGTAAAGAAGAAAGAATGTAATTCACACACGAAATGGAAAGGGGAAATCTGATTTTTGCGAAAAAAGTTTAACTAAGAACACTCTCTGAAGGACTATTAACGTGCTGCGCAGTAATTGTTAACCCTCCTACTTGCCTTCTGTACACAAAACTGTACATCACAACCCTTTGAGTTTTGCAAAACAGCTTTTGCCCTTGAGTTTAGCGCCCACACTTGTGTTAAAGTAATTGTGTCACACAGAGAGTCAATGCACACAAAAACCAGCACTGTCCAGAGGAGTGAAGCGTGACCCAATCTGCCTGCTTGCTCTGAGCTTAACCACACAAAGGAATAATGCAGAGATTTCAAGCCTGTTCTGTTATCCATACTCCACAGAAGATTACCGGACAGGAATTTGAAGTGTGGGTGCCAACATGGCCAAAACTAAAATGTGCAAGACTTAGAAGGGCTGTGAAAGTGTAGAAGACTGTGATGATTTAATAAAACATGTGTATGCCCTAAAAAATGTTCAATACAGCAGCTTGTGAGATAGCAGGCATATTGACATACATGTATTTTAAAGACGTCTGCATTTGTAAGCAGGAGGTCATGGGTTTGAAGCCCCGCCCAAGTAAGCTTGTTTTTTTTTCTCACAAGTCCTTGATAAGCACCGAGTATAAAGTGCTTATTATTTTAAACTAGTGAAGGGCAAACCCATTGTTGAATAAACATCTCCAGACGCAAAATTCAATCATATAAACAAAATTATTTGAATGCTCCTTACGTCTTTTCTGTGAGACGGCCTGCAAGACTGCCGTCAGGACGTCCTGGTTCTTGTTCAGCTTGGCGATGTAGCGGTCTCGTCGCTTCAGCTGCTTGATCAGCCGGCCCGACAGCACAGCCACAGTGTGCTGCAGGTCCCTCACCATTTCTTGCAACTCGTGGATACCTTGGAGATGACAAAACAAGGAAGAAAGTTCAATTACAGGTACAGGTAAATTTGTGCACCCTTACAAGTGGGCCTCTACTACATTTTTGGAATCGATTGCAATTGACCTATCAGGGTAGAATCACGTTAGAATCGCGTCAACGCATCTTGTGAAATATGATTCAATTACATGATGTACAAATGGACGCGGAACGTGCAAAATCTCAGACAAACAAAACTTAGTGTGCAAAAACTCCATAGGGTTGTCTAAGGGGCGTGGCTAACTCGCAAACTGCAATACGATAGGTCAATTCCATCCAGGAGTTAGATTCCATTCAGCATCGACTCCATTTACCAGTACATGTACATGTACCTAGCAAAAGCACAGGGAAAACCTAAACAATATCAATAAAGTACTAAAAATGACTGTATGCCAGGTGCAAACTCTCTTTAAACCTTAACTCCCTAGCACGATTCACTAGGAACCACACCCATCCTGGCAAATTCCAACACCATATGGGAAACTGCACACACATATTTCTGACTTTGATTCTGGAGGTGTGCCAACCCAATGTAAAAGACTGTCAGTTTAGGGGTACTGTACCCATCCTGACAGATTCCAACAATACATGCTGTTGGGGTTTGATGGGTTGAGTTCTGTTAGGTTTTAACATTATCATTTACCACATAAAATCTGCTATGAAGTGTCTGGAAGCACTACATGTACAAGTTTTGTTGACCGCATGTGAACATGGGTCAATCTACAAATTTGGTGTCCACTTTTTCCCCTGTCCCTGTTACACCAGCCATCTATGATTTTGTAATTCTGATGCATTCCTTAATGCAGTCGTCCTCTTAGAGTGGTTATATGAGAAGCAAACTACCTACCCAACAGATAAAAAAAATACTTTGAAGTCATTCTTAGTGATACTTGCATGGAGTGCCATGGTAACAGGGAAGGGAAAAAATGTCACACTTTGGAGCCTAAATTTATAAAATGGCCCACTTGCCAAACAAAAAAAATATCTAAACTTCAAGACTCTTGGAATCCCTAAACACTAATTTTGAAGGATAAACACAAACACACACTTGGAAGTTCCAGGACTGTAAGTATTTAAACTAACTGCTCCTAAGATGCTGAGCTATTTTAATCAGTGTACATGTAGAATCAATTCATCTTAACCCTAACAACCCTGAGCCCATCAAGCTCCAACAGCGGGTTTTGCTTGATTTTGGCAGGGTTGGTACCGAACACTGGCCAGTTGGTGTTGGACTTTGATTGACTGGGTACCAAAGGCCCAGGGAGACCCTGTTGAATTTTGTGAGGTTCGGGGCAGAAGGGCATGAGATTTGTGAACACGTTGGAGTTCACTGGCATTTCTTCGTGGGTATGCTCACCCACGGTCCTCAGCACAGCTTGTGGTCAAATGTGCATGTACATATTGCTTTATTTTGTTAGGTTTGGTACCATCCCTATCCAATCACTCAACAATGCATAGGCCCATCCATACCAAGTCAATCAAACTCCAACAGTTGGAGTTTGGCAGGTTTAGTACTGTTCCCCGTACAAGGCCTGTTGGAGTTTGGCAGTTTTGGTACCAGTGCTTACAGACCTGTATGCAGCTGTTGAAATTTGTTAGGTTTGGTATCCTTTCTAGTGCAAGAGCCTAGGGGGTTAGGGTTAAGCCTGTCACTTTGCACTAACTCCTCACAACTAATCTACATGTACATGTATCCACGATCCTCTCAAACTGCAGTACATGTATGTTGCTATTTGTACACTGCTAGTGCCTTTGAAAAAGTGTACCCACTTCCCAAATTTCCTACAAATCCTCACGATCTTAAATGATGAAATAAAAACACATATAGTCTACACATTTTACCTTCGTTGAAAAACACACCCTCATCACTGGAAGGGGAATCCGTAAAAGCCATTTTCTTTTTGTAGACCAAAAATCGGTAGTCCCTTTTCCTAACTATACAACCACACCTTGTGAAGCGGAGCCCTGTTACCGTACATGTACTCTGCACCACACATGCCAGGGTTTGCCTCATAGTTTTTTTTCTTCAATTAGAGCAGGAGAATTCATCGCCCACACTGCGGAAGATTTCAAAGGGAAGAAAGGCAGCTTCCCCTCCCACACAACAAAACAGAGGGGGGTAGGTCTGAATAGAGGGGGATCCGACCCTGCATGGAGGCTTCAATGGTCGGCATTGTAGACTATAAACCAGGGGTCTGGTGCCAATGTGATAGTTGTAACACAACAAAAGCATTCCGTGAAGCCATGGGAGTGGAAAGTACAAAGGTGCAGTAGCTGATGAAAGGACTGGTAGCTTTTCAGAGTCAGATTTTGCAAAATGCTTTAATGACCTGGCCCAATTTCATGAAAATGTAAATTCAGTCTGCTAATCACCAAAGCACTGCTGCTACTACATCTACCATGGATTACCAGTCAAAGTGCAGTGCGATGTACAGTGCATATACTGCCTGGGAGTGGTTCCAGACTGGATTTTGCTTAGCACGTACACTTGCTGTAAGAATATTGTCTACTTAGAAGCTTCCTGAAGTTAGGTGAAGGTATGTATACATGTGTACAGTATGTACATGTAGGTCAGAAAGTCTAGAAACAACTTGGATTTACAGACTCCAACTGTGATCAACTAATAGGTTCTTTCACACTATCAAAAATCTCTGTGTTGGAACCGGGTCTGACACTGAGATTTCAGGAACCCCTTTCATGCTAGCAAGAATCCAACACGGCTTCTACAAAAAATCATGGGCCCAGCGCTCTATACGGGTACAATCCAATCCTGGTCGGGACCAGTGTTGATAGACTGGGTAGAACTAGAAAATCCAAACTCTACAGCTAACCTCTGCACCCTTTCTACCCGTGTTCGATGACCCCTGCACCCTGCCTACCTGTGTTCGATGACCCCTGCCCCTGCCTACCCATGTTCGATGACCCATGCACACTGCCTGCCCGTGTTTGATGACCCCTGCACACCCATGTTTGATGACCTCTGCACCCTGCCTACCCGTGTTCGATGACCCCTGCACCCTGCCTGCCCGTGTTTGATGACCCCTGCATCCTGCCTACACATATTCTATGGACTCTGTTCCACTTACGAAGGACCCATGTTGATTTCAAGACAGGTTGGAAAGTGTGGAAAAGCCTTTGTCACATGGCCACAATGAACTCTGAACAGACCTCCAATGACAGAGAGTGCACATTAAATTAAACCACAATTCATACCAAGGTGTTTGGACTGCACAGCCCAGCGAACACAGAGTTCACATGGGGGGGGGGGCAGTGCCCTGGTTTTGTTCAATTCGTTGAAGTATAAGTACAAAAGACAAGCCACTGGTTTGCTTAACAGTACATGTTCTAGTGCTTGAAAAAATCAGTAATAAAATGGCATTGCTATCTTAGGTTTGTAAGCCAAGGAGTAAGTCTGTCTCAAACAACTTTTCATTCAGAGATCATCCATAATTAGGTTCCAAGGAAAGAGTCCACGCTACATTTACATACCAGGACATGTGTGTGTAAATGTGACAGCTATTTCCACACCAAAAGTTGCCAGAATTGTTGATATTTTGCTGGGATCATGGATTTCTTCTTTGCTGATTTGTTGTTTACATGTAGATAAGTACTAGTACATGGCCATGAGCCATCATTTTTTTTACAAATGTTTTCAATGAGCAAATTTTTGGGTTCTTAATATAAACAGAAAACCCCTAAACTGAACAATATCTTTTTGAAATGACATCACGCAACAGCGCCCTCTATTGTCCAGAAAAGCATGGCTTTTTTTTTTTTTTTTTTTAAAGAAGTGCAATGTTTACAATAAAATTTACCGAAAAAGGAGTTTCAAATACCGGTAGTTATTACATTTAACAGGAGTCGAAATGTGCACAAATGGTGCATTTTGTTCTTTTGAAGCAACAAACATGCTCAAAATCTAATGAAGGATGCTTTACAACTAACCTGATGTAGTTTCAGCTCAGTGAATGCTGTGTATTTTGAGAAAAACAAAATTTTAGGATCTCGATTTCAAATCAAAAGTTGCTGAATCATGTTTTGAATTGGCCCTGAATTCGGCGTCTGAGACACGTTCTCACTGAGCCGATTGCAGCTAGGCGATGTCGCGCACTGATCCGACGAATTATAGCAACTGCGTGCGCGTGTGCATTGTGTCAACACTTATATGTGCTTCGCCGAATTAAAAAACGAACTACTTATGAAAATTTCCAACGATGTGTCTTTAATAAGAAGCATCATTGAAAATGCCTTCTTTTGTTGATTTCTTCAAAATGACAGCTTGCCAGAAGGAATAATTTCACAGGGAGAATAGCCCCTTACTACCTTTCAACCAAGTATGTTTTTCAACAATAATTACGTCAGTTACTTTTTGGATAGCTGTAAATGATGGACTGTAGCTTTAAGCCAGAGAGCCTAGCACGTTATTTTTTTAGTCAGATTTAGCGTTGTGTACATATTGTACATGTATTTTCTACCAACTTAGTTACTCGACTATTGGACCTTGGATTCAATGGAGTATTCGAATATTCAAACATTGACATTGTGGTAAATTTCTTTTATGAATATTGTGTAGCCTACGGTACACTATATTTTTGCTGACAAGCTAATATTTGACAGATTATAGCGCCCCTGCTGTTTGAACAGTCACAGACAATCAAAAAATCAATCCTCTTCCCTGCCATGCCTTTACACAAAGGCTAGTCACCAACAGTCACATCATACATTGCATTTCAAGTAAGCACCGCGACTAGTCAAATTCAGTCAACAGACAAAAACAGGCAAGTGGTAGGCACAGTTGGCTTATCAATCACCTACAGTCAAAGCACAGCTGCACCAAGTTACATAAACAGTCACAGCCAGTCAATCCTGCTTTACAAGTGTGTCGGCTGGGAACTCTTAACTGTTGGAAACAGTCATTTGATTCTGAATGAGAGGATGAGTTACGGCAGCACAGAATTATGTTTACATACAAATTTGGGCTATAAAACCACTCAACTTAATGAATAAACATCTCAAAGGTTTTTTTTGTATCAACTTTTTGAGACGGCTGTCACTGCTCACATATTTTTTTTAATATTAAATGCTATTTGCATATGCGGCGGACGATCAAATATTCAAATACCTGGCATTTTCGTACAGCTCTAGTCGGATTGTTTTCATTGACCTAGAAATTCTTGACACAGATGCAACACAATCCCCATGTTCAATTGTCTGGCTTACAGCAGATAATAATCAAAATTACCTTAAAGGTACAGTCCATCATTTGTAATTTGTGCATTTTGTTTGTTTGGAGCAAAAAAAGTTTTCAAAATCTAAAGAAGGGTGCTGTACAACTAACCTGATGAAGTTTCAGCTCAGCTTCAGCTGTATATTTCGAGAAAAACAACATTCTAGAATCTCGATTTCAAATCAAATGTTGCTGAATCATGTTTTAAATTGGGCCTGAAGTCAGTGTCCGAGACAAGTTCTCACTGAGCTGATTGCAGCTACGCGAATTCGATCCGAAGAATTATAGCAACCGCGTGTGTGTGCGTCGTGTCAACGCTTGCGCCAGCTTCGCCGAGTAACGGAAATTTCCAACAATGCGTCTTTTATTTTTGGAGGCATCGTTGGAAAGACCTTCTTTTGTTGATTTCTTCAAAATAACAGCATGCCAGAAGGAAACATTTCACAGGGAGTTTAGTCCCCTTACTATCTTTCAACCAAGTATGTTTTTCAACAATAATTACGTCAGTTGCTTTTTGGATAGCTGCAAATGATGGACCGCAGCTTTAGAAAAAATACATTGCATGCAATGTATTTTTTTTAAATGCAATCTATGAAAATGCACCTTTGTTTCCTATTTCATTTCATCTTATTTTCAATTTTAGTTTGCCATTTTCAAGGATATTTGGGTGCCAAATTTTGGTTTTAATGATACCAATTTCCATCGTATAAAGTCATTTAAGACAGAAACCTCAAGCTATTTCAGCACCAAAAGCTGCCAGAAGTTTGGATATTTTACCGAAAAAAAAAAAAAAAATCTTTGGTAATTTGTTGTTGTGTCAGTAGTACATACCGGTAGCAGTAAGCCATTTTTTTCACAAATGTTTTCAATGAGCACATTTTTGGGTCACAATTTGAACAGAAAACCCCTAAACTAAAAAGTGTCTTTCTGAATTGACATAATTTCAACAGCGCCCTCAGTTGTTTGGAAAAGCATGGACAATTTTTTAATTTTTTAACAGAAGTGTACTTTTCAATAAAATTCACCAAAAAGGGATGTCAAATAGTTGTCATACATGTACATTTAAGAGTAGAAAAATTGCAGAAACTGGGTTTTCTATTTACTTATGGACCATTTAAAAATGACAAAAACAGCTGCATCTTATACTTATCAACAAAATACTGCAAAACAGTACACCTCCATTAATCAATGACTGAATTTTCGTAAAATACAACTTTGGGTAAACATATGGTGTGTAGTTTATTGACATTGTATGGTCACAGTCTGCTCTGTAATCCGATATAATTAGTCTTTCTTTGTTTTTACAACCCAATATGGTAATTTGGTAATGGTTCTGGCTGAGGAATGCAAGCACAGCACTCTCGTCTGGACTATCAAGTGAACATCTTGCACCCTGTACATGCACACTATCATTTGCATACTTCACAGATGGTCCGGGAACAGTTGCTGACACTGTTTCCTGAATTCACCTATCAACACTGTTTGCGTTCAATGGTTTGTAAAACAGGTTGCATACGAAGTCACTTATATCTTGCACTATCTCTTGTTGGAAAGCGGAGAGAAAACTTTTGGGATCGCAATAATATGGACCTCAAGGTGAAAAGAACTCTTAAACTTAAAGTCATAAAGATCCATGAATAGCTACCGATGTACATAGCTTTAAATAGGCCTATAAGCCTTGAGAATCACTTGTAATGGACATAGCAGCCATTCCATGTAAGGGTCATCACCAAACTCAAAAATTGAAGTGAAAGAAATAGATGTTTGTCAGTTATATTTGATGAGAGGAATATTGAAACCATCTAAATCTCAAAAGATTTTTAAAAATAAATCATTTGATTTAAAGTTTCAGCCTCCTGAACATGGATGAGTTTTGTGGGCAAAACGGAGGGTCAGGGGTATAAATCACAAACTGAGGAAGTAATTGAAGCTCATTCATAAGATTGTGCTTTATCTGCATACATTTGGTAGCTATTCCAGTCTATTTGATAAAACATTGAGAATTTTTCCAAATGTCTTCAGTATTTTCCCACTATTTCATCGTGAAAACACCCTCAAAAATATGTCACGCGAGTCACAAAATAGGGCTTTTTTTCAGATAACTTAATAACTAGAGAGGGATTCAGCTAGTGTTTGATATTTGTAAATGGAATAGTGGTGGTCAATCAATAAAAGTATGAATATTCTTATTTGCTCTACATTCCTTGTAGAAAAAACTATCTTAAGAATGTCACGCGAGTCACACAAGATTTATGTCACGCGAGTCACCAGGGGCGGATCCAGGAATTTTTGCAGGGGGGGGGGGGTTTCATCAGCCAAAAAATCTGAAAATGTACACACGTTTTTTTCTCCGGACACTTGGCCTTCGTAAAATCAAAAACTGGGAGGTGGGGGGGCAAGGGGGGGCTGGTACCAATTGCAAGCAAGGGTGCTGTTCAAATTCGACGATTTTTAACACATTACAGAATGGTGTACCTTATTTTGAACAGGCGGACATTAGACCAGTATAATTTTTTGGGGGGTGACACAACAGGGGGGGGGGGGTTAACTAAATTTTTTTGGAATTTTTAATGAAAATTTTTTTTTTACAGAGCTGCGGGGGGGTTGACCTACCAAAACCCACCTCAGGATCCGCGCCTGGTCACAAGCGAAGCCAGGAATGTTTCATTTACATGTAATACAAAGAAACAATGCCATATTAAATTATAGAATTGGAATTAAGTCTTTAATTTAAGCATTAGTTATGTAACAAGAAATTGAATCAGTTTTTTACAAATGTTTATATACAGTCGAGTCTCATTAATACAAACTTGTTCGGACCTAGCCAAATAGTTTGTTATATCAGAATTTTGTATTAAGAGGAACATCAGTCCCATTCATCATGCACATAATTTAATGCACAGTCGCGACTAAGGCTTTATGTTTGTTATAACCAGAATTTTGTATTAACAGAGTTTGTACCAACGAGATTCGACTGCACTGTATACTTTCCTATACAACTGCATCATTAATTGCAGCTCTTACCTTTTAAGGAAACTGTGACTCTACATGACCAAGAATTACACCTGTTTTCCTGAAATAATCACCCGTGGATTGATGACATCACTTCGTAACTTAAATTCCGAAACATTTTTTTGTCTCCATGTCATTGTTAAGGATATTGTGTTTAAACCAGATTTCCACCCCAACATTTGCCAAAGTAAAGGGATAAATAGCAGTTTTCACACTCTTTCATAAAGTATTCACAGGTAAATAATTTTTATTAATATAATATTATGATTTGATTTGTTATACTAAAATTACAGTTATAATGTGAAAGTGAAAAGCTACTGTGTCACGCGAGTCACGCATTTGTGTCACGCGAGTCACATTTTCTTCAGGCTATTTCTTACCTCGAGGGATATTTGGCACAATACAACTTATGCATGTATTGGGTGAGGGTATTAAGTTCTAAGTTCAGTAAGAATAATTTTTAGAACACTGGTAGATCCATAGGAAAAGCTATTTGAATCAAGGGATGTAAAAAATCCCTTTTTCTATCCTGTCACACGAGTCACGTCAAAGAAACTGTGATACATGAAAAAATAGCGATGTTAAAGTAATCATATAAAAACTAAACCATAGATTCACAATGCCCTGACTCAAATACATGCTAATTTGAGTTGAATAAATGCCAGGTTAACAACAGTAATGCATTAAAACTTTACAATTTGTTCAAATGTCACGCGAGTCACCATGGAATGGCTGATAGGAACATTTTTAAAGTTGATTATTGGATTGCATACATAAACATTCATGTATTCATTTTTAAGGAATAAAATGCCTCTGAACTATAAACTCTTTTTTACTTCAATATTTCAGGGGGGGGGGGGGGGGGGGGGGGGTGCACTTTCCCACTATGTTCAAAAGTATTTTCATGACACCTGACAGAAGTGTTGATGTGCTGTCACTTTTGGCACTCACTTTAAGGGAATATAATGGATGTTTATATTTTTTTGTATAGTTAAACCCACTTGGTGCAAATATCCACTCCAAGTAGGAAAAACAAATCGCACACTCTCTCTACTGGTTTAAATATTGCACGTTCTTAAGTCTTAGACAAAAGCATACATGTACCAGGTACTTGTCCTTAAACTCAGATTCTAACCCATAAGGCCTAGCAAAAAAAACACCACTTTCTTGTCTGCGCTTTTTTTTTAAATGAAGGAGGCGCCCCCCTCCCTTTTTCACTTAAGATGGCAGATGGATTCTTCCATTTTCTTGACTCTTTTGCTGATACAAAATTGTGTCCAAAGGAGCCGTCAAGCTAAAACTTTGTTGGGAACACATTTATTTGTTTATAAGACAATACCGGTATAATGACGATAAGTTTGCAAAACATATTGCAAATGCATGGATTTAAAAAAAGGAAAAGGGGGCTGACGGGAAAAAGGAAGGGGTGCGGGAACAAGAAACTGGTTTACTTTCTTACTTGGCCTAATCAAAAGCCTACTTCCTACTCTACCAGCACACACCATTTCCAGTATAGCTGTCCAACTTAAAACAGGACTCAACTACAACGCAATAATACCCTCAAATCGTGTGATCACAAATGCCATCAATTCTTGTGTTATTAAAAATGCCAATTTATGAAGGGTTGGCTTTATGTCAATAATTAAACTGTACCAGTACATGTACAATGTGGAGAAAAAATGCTGGTACATGTACGCATGTAAATTGGGAGTAATTATCATAATGATGGAATGTTCAGGGTACAATATACACAGTATGTACATGTACATGTATGCCGAGGCATTAATCTGAAGGTGTACAAAACGTGTGCATTGTAGTGTTGTGTTGGATCACGGACTAGTTCCAAAGCAAACTCTCAAATTTTCTTCCAGTGCAATAAAAGATGCAGCTAGACTTTTGTGCAATTTGACTGGTCAGCTCTTTTATGTGTGGGACTGAAAATGGACCGTTATTGCCTGCAGAAGTCGCGCATAAGCACCAGTTTCCCACGTTTTTTAGGGGAAGATTTTAGGAACTGGCCTAAACATTGTTCTGACGGGTTTGTGGGTGATATTGTGTTGTGATAGCGCCCTCTAGCGGTGGCGGGTTATCGCGGCGGCAGTTTATTGCGTATCAAACAATAACAAAGTCTAGCCCCTAGACTACGTAATGATCCGTGGGTTGGATCCTGCAATACTTTTCCAAAATCTCTGGACCTGTAATGTAACACTATACATTTACACTGTTGTGCACGACAGACAATGCTGTTGACGTGTCCGTACACAACACATGTTTTTAATTCTACCCCTGACCAGTAATTATGTGCGTGGGTTGCTATAACTGAATATCACAAAAGTCCAATGCCCAACATGTGTAGCATGCAGAATGGTGACAGATGGTGCATATAAAATGTTATGCATACACACGTCATCAAAGAAGGTCCTTGAAACCATTTGGATGACACCACTTGGATGACAGATGCCAATTTGTATAAGTATTTATAAACAAAAAACAAGTGAAAACAATGTCAATACTAAAATACCACCTGCCCCATGACGTCACATACCATAAATTCCCACATGGCAATTACTAGTTTAACTTCACAAAATGAACTAGCTAGAAATAAATAAAACACATTTTGAAATTAGCCTTTCACAGTCTGAGCAATGTACATACAGAGCATTGCATTTATTATATAAAAGAAATGCTCATCTTGTTCATTTTGACTTTCTATAGTTCATCATTACACATTTTTTCATGAGTTATGGTACAGTATAATACTAATAATATGTCATGTCCGTGTGAGGATATTTGTAGGGAATATGACCGGTATTTTTAAGATTCAGATTCATGCCTCATTATCATTTTTTGCATTGACGGACCTTCATTGAGATGATTATGAAGAAAAAAGCGGTGTCAGTTGCATCATTCTTTCCTTTTTTTCCTTTAAAACAAAACGCACAAATCAAAAATACGTAATAGAAGAAAAAATATCAACTTTTTTAAGAGTTTGGGGAATGATACTTTAAATGAGGATATTTATTTTTCTGTTGTCATGGATGTGTTTTTGTCAGTAAATGCACAAAACTTGAAGAATGGGGAAAAAAGCCTCATGAGTCATGCCAGCAAAAATGTTGCAACCTGATGCCACTTCTGCGGTTGTGTACAAAGTCTATGGAGAGTCAAGAACATTTTTTAAGTATTTCCTAACAAAATTGGAAATGTTTCTCAGTCCCAGATTCGTGTCTAATCATCATTTTCGCAATAAATGACCTCATTGAGACGATATATGAAGAAAAAAGTGGCGTCAGGTTGCAAATTTTGTTTCCCCTCATTCATGCCTTTCCAACTTTTTTTGGCGGCATAAAAATGTTGCCCTCTATCATGGCCTAAAATAATGTACGTGTAAAACCTTGGAGGAATGAATAGACTAAAGTGGGGTGCATTAAAACTACACGCATTATGATCAGAGAGTGGGAAGCACAAAGTTTAATTCATCTTACTTTTGGCATTGAGTATCGCCTTGGGCAGTCGGGTGGACTCCTGGAAACTGTCCCCTTTACTGCTCAGATACGCCCCTTCCGAGTTACTCGAATACTCAGTGAAACCATCGCTGTCGATGCTGTACCGCGAGTTCAACTGACACCGGTCGTAAATTTCGCACAGCAGGCCGTCCAAAATGGACGAGTCTCTGCGTAGCGGTCCGCCTTTTGTGGGGCTGTTTGGGGACTCGCTGTTGTCACTTTCCCGACTGTCAAGGGAAAGGGTGCTCACTCGTACCCTAGGGCTCACCCTGCCGGTGCAAACCGCGTCCAGCCCGTGGGGGACGGGCTCGGAATCACTACCGTCCAACCCTGCTGACTGCGCGTGGATACCGTGTCCATGATGGATGGATCTCAGTACGTTGTTCAACGCAGCGGTGGATGTCGGTTCAATATGGTCAACTGTTTTTGGAAACGGTTCCGACTCCAGCGGTAATTCCTCCCACTCTGAGGCACTGGTTTGGCTGCCCGGGTCAGCTGGGAGAGTCGCTCTCACCTTGTCCGGAAAAGGGAGGAAGATTTCGTCCTCGAGTTCAGAGTATTCCTCCTGCGAAATGTCGGCAGATGTTGCACTACTTCGAGCAGCCATTCTGCCATGTTGGATTTATGAGCTTGTTGATACAAAACATACCGAATGAGGGCGCTCGTCAAAAAAACTAGAAATGCTCTGAGCTGAACTTTTATGCGCTTGTCAATTTCGACTGGTTTTAGTTTTCAGAACCATTCTCTCAGTTTGAGAAATTATTCCCCCAAGGTTTTTTTTTTCATCTAAAAAGTAGTTTTGATTATTAAGTTGGCTTACCAGTCATAATCATTTGTGTGTGTGTGTTTGGGTTCCGTTTTTATTTTACTCGCCCCAAAATTTCAGCTATTATATGTAGGCCTCTGCAAGTTCACAATCTGGCAGAAAGGGTGATTGCTTCTTTGGACACAATAAGAATCAGCAAAAGAGTTGAGAAAATGGAAGAATCCATCCGCTATCTGGAAAATCCGCCACCTCAAACAAGTTTTTCCCCAAAAGACTTTTTTTCAATCTCGTCTTTAAAAATGCAGCACACTAACTTCACAGAATTATCAAAGGCAACAACCATTCAAATGACATCATTGTTTGAAAACTTTAGTTTTTTTATTTCAAAGTTGAGAACAGAAACCTGCAAATTTACGCTTTAGCATGATTTGTAAGTTGCTGCAGACCCAAAAAAAATTGGGTCCCAATAATTACGGCGAGGGGTTCGGCTCTGTGGTGTGATCTGAAGCAATTTCTGACCACTTTAACCAATTTTTTTTTAGGAAAAGATGGTGGTGTACGCAGTGCCTGCCTTCACTGCGGCGCCACTAAAAAAAAATTTAAAAATGGGTGGGTGTTTTTTTTCGGGGGCATGGCCCTCGTTGCCCCCGCCCTTGGCTACATATATTACAACTCTATTTCAGAAAAAGACTTAGATTTACTGTTTTAAAAATTAACAATCAAATAATAGAATAATTTAACAGAATCTTATCACATTATATTGCCACACTTAATTTAAATTCGACTTTTGCATAGTTCATATTTTTCTTTTCAATTTATAGTTGCACATATTTCAAATTAAGTACCTATTAGGTACGACATTCTCGTAAACAAACCTTTGATAATTATTATGAATAGAAACAGCAGAAAGCTCAAGTGAGCAGAACCATTCAACCGGTGATTTCTGGTAGGTAATTATAAATATTGCAACATAATCACTTGGAATAACAAAACAATTTCCCGGCATGAAATTAAAAATATCATCTGGCAACCTCTATAATTTCAGAATTTTAAAAACTTTTTGGGGACAAGAGAGGCATATTTGTTGCCTTTCCTTCTCTCTAACCAAAAGTTTTTGGTTTTCCATTTCAAGAGCAGATAGAGGGTTGGTGAGTTGCAGATTCTAAACCTCACACAAAAACCTCAAGAAAAACAATATAATCTCCATAGTTTATGGCAAAATGGGAAAAGGCATCATTTCAACAAAATCTTATATTGCCACTTGTTTTTGATTTTTTTTTGGAGGGGGGGTGTCAAATTAACAGAATTATTTGAAATGAAAAATAAAATGAAGAATTTAACTGTCAATATATCACACTCTCATAAACACATCTCACTTTGAATATAAGACATGTAAAAAGCCAAATATAAGCCATAGAACTGTTATATCTTTGATTTCTTGTCAAAAAATAAAATTTCATGGCAAATCCTCATTTGAAAACTGGACTCCTACTCTTCAATTATACAAAATTGTGTATTGTTCATGAAATTTCAGGAATTAAAACCTGTGGTGCCAATCATTTTTGGCAAATTTCAGAAAACAACTATTTACAGTTTCTGGACAAGATGTGTTTATATTCATTTCCTTG
The DNA here is from genome assembly GCA_029964075.1 of Patiria pectinifera. Taxonomy (NCBI): domain Eukaryota; kingdom Metazoa; phylum Echinodermata; class Asteroidea; order Valvatida; family Asterinidae; genus Patiria; species Patiria pectinifera. Next base: position 19,326,429 of record CM057149.1, on the reverse strand, counting down.
TCTCTGTCACATAGACTTTTGTTTTTCAATGATTGGTAGTTTCAAAATTCCTAAAAACCCTCAAAGTACCCCAAAAACAAAAGAGAAATTTGTCCGATATCCCCCTTTTTTCCCAATTTCAGGGATAATATAGGCAGTATGGGCTCCGTGCGCCAACAAAAGAGGGCGTCCCTTTGCAATGACATTCCATGAGCGGGACATTTAGCTAGCTGGCGTGTGACGCACGTACACCAGGGGATTTGTACTATGTACACGCAGTGGTACGTACGGCCGATCGTCGCAGCAAAATTGCAGTCAGGCAAGATGGCGTCGGTCGGTCCCCCTCAACTCTACTTTCTTTACCGGTGAGGGGGTACTTGTGAACAGAGTGGATAAGGCTTTAAGGACTAAGGTTTGTGGAAAATCATATTAAAATTAAAGGATTGAATACTGTTATACAGCTCAATGCTTAATTCACAGGAAGTACTGATTGTTAAATACTGACGATCATATTTACTATAAACCTGCATATACACAAAGAAGCAATATCTCATCTAGGCAATGAAATAGGCTTAAGGTTGGCAAAATGTTTGCATCTGCCGCAGGCTCAAACTTAGACTCCAACCAATTTAACATATTGTACTACAAAATGCCCAATGTGGGAGGAAGACTAGAGCCTTAAGCCTGGTTCATACTTCACGCGAAAGCAAGTGCGAAGCGAAATTCACGTCATCAACAATGGTGGACGCGCTTCGAACGTATTGTTGACGCTACGAATTTTGCTTCACTTTCACTTTCGCGTGAAGTATGAACCGGGCTTTAGAGACCATGGAACAGATATACACTCACGAAAATACTGATGTTTAGTCATCCCTTATCACAAACCCCCAAAACACAAAGCACATAATGTGTTCTCATACAAAATGCTTTTAAAATCAAATGATAAATAGCCTTGTACTTTATATTCAACCTACTGAAATCACTGAAAGTAAAAGTAAGTAATATCTGTCTTGAGCGTATCGAGCCATTCCTTATCACCAGTTTCCTTGGTATGAAACTGCTAAGTGAGTGTAAGATTATATTCCCTCTGAATGGTATAACAGCTCATCATACCCAGCCAATGCCAGCGCGCCTTTACACTTGTGGTTGGAGAGAGGCAAGCCAAGGTAAAGTAGCTTGCCCAAGGACACATTATAATGGCCAGTGGCTGGGTTCAAACCGCTGACACCCTATAAATGTAAGTCACAAACCATAACTATGCCACACTTGATTTCTTTGGAAGTTGTGCTTGTTGCTAGAAATTTAACAGTTAGTCCACAAGTGATTTAGGCCAGTTACCTACAATGTGATATTCAGCCTGATACAGTGCCTGAATAAATCCCCGTTATCTGATGGGTGGGTCGTTGATCGCATGTCATTGAATTAAGTTCTATTCCACGGTAAATGGAAGTTCCATTGCTAGGTCACTCTATTGGTTGCTCTGACCAATCAGATGGCAAGGATTCATTCAGGTGTTGTGTAAAAAAAGTAATGAATATTTCACATTTGTGCAATGGAAGGAAACATTTCATTCGGTGACAGATTGAATGTTCAATTCCACTCATGGAACTTTCCCCCTGTCACCTCATGAATACTTCTCACCATTGCACTCATACACATTCATTATTTTTATACAATACTTCAGCCCAAACCAAATTTTTATCACATCCCCTAATTTTCCAAATATGGCACAACCATGTAAAGGTGAAAGGTTAACAAGCAAGTCAAGGACTGGAAAAACTTCTAGCCAATGGTGCAATGACATATTTTGCATCAGCATTCTGGGTTTCTGTGAGAATCTGAAAATGAAAGCCATTTTTTTGGTTTCGGCGGGAAACTCCTTGATTACAGATTAAGTGGATTACTGGTGTGCGCTGCTTACAAACGACGCGAACAAGCTGTCCTCTTGCGCCAGGAGGTTCTTGGGCGTATCGTACTCGGCTATAGCGCCCTCGTTAAGGACGAGGATGCGGTCTGCGTCCAAGATGGTGGTCACTCGGTGCTGCAAGTAAACCAGAACGAAACAATTATTCATGAGAACGAAAGTGATCAATTCATGAAAAAGACAAAGAAAGTGATCAGTCATGCAGTGTATATTGCTCGTGACTGGTTGCCGGCTAAGGTTTTGCGGAGCATAAAAAAAATGTTAAGCAATATATCCTGCTTAGCAGCGTTATGACCTTTGACCCAGATATGTACTATGGGTTGTCTAGTGCTGCTGTCTGCAGAAAACCACTGGTTTTTGTTGTCCTGGTGGGCCTGTGGGGACGGTTATGGTCTGGCGCAACATTGCTATTTACATATAGAAACGACATGTTTTCATATAGAAATGACATGGATTTGTTCAGCAAAGCTGTCCGACAGGAAATCCATGGCTGAGCTAAGACGCCAGTTTAGTCTGTCTGCTGTTGACGAGGTGGTTCGTCAGGGACACCTTCGCTGGTTTGGTTACCTCCAGCGTATGAACAAGGACAGCTGGCCAAGGAAGATCCTCGACTACCAGATCCTTGGCAGCTAGGCACGTGGCCATCCAAAGAAGAGGTGGAGCGACAACATCAACAATGACCTGAGGTGCTTGCAGATCATTCAATGCCAGTCTGGCATTGAACCGAGTAGAGCGGGGGAAAGCTATCCAACCAAGAGGACATGATCATCATGGAGTCCAACCCTCGAGTTCAGGGACAGACGGACTATAAATGGATCGATGGATGGATGGATAGATTCAGCCAGCCATTATTTTCTAGCATTTTGATGAATTAACTACGGTATTGGCTCCGGGATAACATTGCTACATATCAGGAATGACATATATTTCCAGGAAGCCATTTGTATCATTTCAGTGAAATAGCTACAGATCAATGGTTCAATTGGAAAGAATGTTGCAACCTGACGCCACTTTTTCTTCATATATCATCTCAATAAAGGTCAGTCATTGCAAAAATGTTGAAAAGACATGAATCTGGGACTGAAAACATTGCCAATTTTGTTAGGAAATACTTAGGAAATGTTCTTGACTCTCCATTGACTTTGTACACAACCGTTGAAGTGGTGTCTGGATACTACATTCTTTCCGTTCAATTGATTATGTAAATGAAAATAAAATACTCACAGCTATAGACAGTATCGTTCGATCTTTGAACTCCTCGGCTACAACTCTCTGGACAATGTTGTCCTGAAAAGACAGTACAACTTGAAATTGAAAAAGGAATTTTCATGTAAATTGTGGCAGGATTGGGTTTTATAGATCTTTTATTAACAGGGGGGGGGGGGAATAATGTCCAAGGAATGTCTTTGACACAGTTCATTTGTATAGCTTGTGATTTATCTAAAAACTTGGTGACTTGTGACTGACTAACATAATTGTCTTGTAAAGGGCTATAGACTCTCACACAGGGTTCGACCTTAGCTCATTTTCTTTCACTAGCCAGCTGGGGTACTGAAACAGACTCTTAACTAGCCCGCAGGCATTTTCACTAGCCCACATGTTTTTGTTTTATAGAGTATCTCATAGACAACAATGTGCATACATGTAAAATGTGTATCCTGGGGCAATCTTGTCAGTGTTTTTAATAAACAGATCTTATATTTTAGCCCTAAACACTTAATAAAATTAGACACAAACTGATACAGGTTTGATTTCTGAATTTAATGATTTATTTCTTCCTGTCCTTTCATCTTTGCCGTAGCCCAATAATTTTTGACTCGCCAGCCTGGCTACTTAAGGAATAGTTTGACTAGCTGCCGCTGTTTTGACTAGCATTTGGCTGGCTCGCTACCGCTAAAGCTGAACCCTGATCTTACATACGATTTGAAGGCTTGCTTATTGAAGTGAGCAAGTAAGTTTACAGTTGCACCGTGTTGTAACAAATCTCTTTTGTGAGTTTGTGAGGTTCTGAAAAGAGCCAGTTGTTTACAATTTTTTTGAGCAACATCTAAAACGAGGCTTTCCTAGTCAGGCTGAATCCACTTGTCTCAGTTTATGATGCGACGCCATGCGACTCCCGACCCAAGCCGACCTGACCCGACCGACCTGTCGGGGGACAGGATGAAGGCCACAAAAATAATAAGTAAAGAGTCCAAACGCCTCGGTCTTTTGGTGCCAAATGCCTACCGTTTCCATGTCGATAGATGCTGTAGCTTCGTCCATAATCAAGATTCGAGACTTCCGCAGAACGGCCCGAGCGAGGCAGAACAGCTGTCGCTGGCCCATGCTGAAGTTCTCCCCACCTTCCGAAACCTGGGACTCTGTGAGGATTTCAGAACCACAGACACACAAATTGCATAAGAAGTACCTTTAATGAACTTCACTGTGTGTGATCTGCTCCGTTGTACCAAACATAAATATCTTTTGTTCATCTTCCCTTTATGATATTTTCTTCCTCCAAAATATCCTTTTACTTACACTTTGTCATATGTTTCTTAGACCTTTGTTTTTTTTTCCCTCAGCGTTGCTTTATTACTTAATCTTTTTTTTCTCAATTTTACGAGTTTTTATAATGTTAAGTGAGGTATGTCAGGAAATTCTTGGGTTGGGATGCCAAAGTTCCTAAGACTTAAGATTTGATTTGTCTTGTTGATAGCGCCTCTCCTTCCACGACGGCTTACATTAGGTAAGATCTAAATCCTGTTTTGAACCAAGGCTTAGACTCACCTAACCCTTGGCCAAGCTCGGACACTGTCGTCTTGAGCTGTGCAATCTCCAGTGCATTCCACATTTGCTCCTCGCTACACTGATCCAGCGGGTCCAAATTGAACCTGTGAGTTGAGAATGGCAGTAAATGGTTCAGAAGCTGCAAAAAGGCTACATAGACAAGCATCTATGACATTCGCGCAGATTTGGCAATTAATTATGCAAAAAGACGTAAAGATTCTCAGTTAATGTGACCATTCAGCGGGCGCCTGGGTCTTTGGTAACCCGTTGCTATATTACAAAAACTTTGCAGCCAAATTGACCAATCAACGGCTTAGTCCACATTTCTGATCAAAGTGACTTCACAGCTTCAAAAGTATGATTGGCTGACGCGTGGGGTCGCACAAAATGTGCATGCTTAAGCTACATCAGACACGGAATACGGACAGAGGGCTCCGTTGCATAACAGGTGATACTCAGACAACATAAAGGCAAACCTTGAATGTAAAGTGAATCTGGCATCACAAAATATTCCTTGGGTATTGGAATTGCAATTCAAGTTCATCAAACTCCTTTTTCGTCACTGAAAATACTCAGTGAACATGATTGGTGTGGTTATTCAACATACCTGATTGTACCAGTGAAGAGGATAGGATCCTGTGGGATGATGGACAGTTTTTGTCGGAGATGATCCAACGGCAACGATGCAATATCCACATTGTCAATTACAATTTTGCCTTGCAAAAGAGAACATAAACATTCAATTATAACACACACAGAAAACCTCTTTCACTCTGTAGCACTACTACAGTATCCCAAACTTGCAGTGGCGTATCCAGAGGGGGCACTTCCCCCCCCCCCCACCCGCGGATTTTTTTAACAATGTTTATTTTCAGCAATTATTTAAATAAATGGTAAGAGAGTTCTGACATCAACCCCAAAACAGAAAACCTGCTCCAAAACCATGACAATGTGACGTGAAAATGGGTAAATAATTTGCAGTATGCATAAAAATGGTCAATTTGAAAGGTGGGTACCGCCCCATTTTGATTTTAAAAAGGCCAAGTGTCCGGAGGAAAAAACATGTCTACATTTCGGTGCGGATGTGAGGTTGCCCCCCTGACGTTCAAAGCTGGATACGCTACTGCAAACTTGGAGTTACTATTCACTAACACTTAAATCTAATGCTGACATAAAATGCAGCTACAACCATTTTATTACCTGTCTCCTGACGATGACTAGAGCAGGCTAGTCGAAACGTTGAGACCAAAGACAAGTTCTTTCAGAACTTAAAGCAGGACTGTTCTTATCAGAACAAAAACTACTTAGCGAAAGTTGATAATAAGCAGGATAAGTTCTTATCAGAACTAAATATCTACTGAGTGACAGTAGTTATTACCACATGGTGTTACCGCAAACTGAAACGATACATGCTACCACATGACCCCATTACAATGTGCTGAATGATGTGGTGAAATGATAATTAAAAGTCATCTATTGATCAGTGTTCTCCAACATGTAGAACAAACCTGGCGCCCCGCCATGCTTTCTGCGGCGCCCGCCATGTTTAAGAAGTCCCCGCCAAGCTTTAAAATCCTGCCGCCAGGTTTAATTTTTTTGACAGTGTACATTTACAACTACAATAATTGATTTCAGTTGTTTTTCCACACATTAACAATGTATTTCGATGATCCCAGCCCGATCGGGGTTGTCTTAAAATCTCGCTGAATCAATCACACGCACGGCCGGCCGTGGCCAAACACCAGCGATTCCCGGCCCCATGCACTGTACGTACTATTAGGTACGCGCGATGTACACACACTGACAACTGAATCCCCAGTTCCGGAGTGTGCCGATACTTCAAGTAGCGACAACCCCGCCGCAAAAATATATATCTGTATTAGTACACACACACACCAGCAGGAGTACGTACGGCAGATCTTACGTGCAGCCAACCGACTTTCTTTTTCTCAGTGCTTGCACGCGCGGTACACAATACGCATTGATGTTTTTGTACGAGGCAAAAGAGCTCGAGGCCAAAACACGCGTGCACATGGTGTTCCGATCATGCCGATTGTCAAAAGTTATAATTGGCGATCGTGTATGAGCCCGGTTCCCTAAGAGAACAAAATCCACTTTTAATTTATTTGACTTACCAAACTAGTTGGCGACATTAAGAACATACAGGTAGGTCATAAATAGAGGGAAATTTGGGGGGAAAATGACGATGACAACGACAAAACGCAACATGAATATAAACATGACGATCGCACGGCACCGGCACCACCCATAAAATCGAGTAAAAAAACAACGTAATTTGTATCCCATTTTGTTTTTCAAAATTATAAAAAGGTGTCATTTGATCTGAGAGAAGTCTGTCTTAGGTTGAAAAAGAAATTTTTGAATGCTAAAAAAATCGGGGGAACTGGCCTGGAGAATCGCCTCAGATTGCACCACAGAGCATCTAGAATCCAAATTTTTTCCGGGGCCCTTAAGCGGGCCCCGGACCCCACGCCGTAAGGGCTTCGCGCTCCGCGCTCGCAGGAGTCCCCGCCGACCTCAGCGCCAACCTTTAATTTTCAAAGTTGGAGAACACTGCATGTCTGAGTGAAATTATGTGGTATGCATGTATGTTTACGAATGTTTTCAATATTGGGTTTTGATGTTGAACTTTTTCTCTCTCTAATGCAGAATTCCATCTTGTTTGGTTGTGGTACCCGCTGCTGTATCAGACCGAACCAGCCAGCCGACCCCGGCAAGCTCGGTGGTCGAGTGGTAAAACCAATTACTACACCTCATAAATATTCATGATCAAATTGGAGCCCGCCATTGGCTGATTCTGCCACGCGTCCGGGAAGTAAAAATGATACGCGCCCAGATGACGTCATCCCGGTGAGTATCCAGCTCGCTGCCGTGCGGTAGTTTTTTCCGGTAGCACCAAAAATTCCCTCTGGAACCCCCCTCGTATACTGGTAGTCTATGGCATGTAATCTTTACGAAACCAGTCGTTGATGTATAAATCCTTGTTACTACTGCCATAAAAACACATTTAAGAGTGTTGGCACCAGATTATTTCATACTGTGACAAAGAAATTGAAGTGTGCTGAATAAAGATGCAAAATCTACGAAGGCCGTTATCGACAAGGCAGCAAGGCTACTAAAAAGCCAGTGAGGCTACTAAATATTTATGAGGTGTAGTAAAACAAATACAGCATGGTTTATTTCTGGAAAGTAGTTGGAATTACTGGTCCCTCGGTGTAGGTCAGCTTGACTACCTCCCTCCGCTTCGTGTCGGGAGGTAGTCAAGCTGACCTACACCGAGGGACCAGTAATTCCAACTACTTCCCCTCAAACCATGCTGTATTTGTATCATACTGATATCACATCTACCTTAAATTCTATAGACCTTATCCACGAGGAAGCCATGTTTGATCATGTTCCCTGAATGCATTTTCTATATTGTAAACTGTTAAATGAGATGGTGCCAGACTATAAATGCATTTCCAAGCCTCACTTTCATTTGTTTTTAAATGTGGCTTAGAACATTAGGGTATGTTTAAGTACAAATTTTAAATTATTCATCAGAGGAGACTGGTATTAATTTGTAATAAACTCTATTCAAAAGTTCACAAAATGAAGATTTTACCTTGCTTTCAATTTAATATGGCCGACCTGTGAAAAAAAGCCTATTCTATGAATAACTGTCAATGTGACACGTGTGTTCTGGCAATAGAGCACAGGCCTCATGATCCATGCGTGTTGTGCCCTTGAGCAAGGTGCTTTAATAATAATAATAATAATAATAATAATAACACGATTTATAGCGCACATTTTCGCAAGTATCAATGCGCGACTAAGGACAACTCCAGAAGACAAGTTACAGATTATGTGGAGAGAACAGATCAGTTTTCAGTCTGCCCTTAAAGTTGTCCAGAGAACTGATGTTGCGGATGTTGTGTGACAAGGAATTCCAGCATCGGGGACCAGACACTGAGAAGGCCCTGTCCCGTTTTTTTTTAATGTGCGTGGAACTCTAAGGTTGTTACTGGAGTGGAGGCCACTACGGCTGGGTGCATTAAGGTTGAGTGATCCCATTATGTACTGCGGCATTGTGTTATGAAGTGCGTTGTGCATGAAAACTGTTCGTCCCTTTTCAATGTGACAAACTAAAAATAGCGTTGTGGTAGTCAGTGGTATCAAATGCGGTTGAGCACCTTTTTGAAATGGGGACATTGAAATGACTTACCTTTGAAAGTATCCACTATTCTAAACAAAGCGAGAGTGAGTGAAGATTTTCCACTGCCTGTTCGGCCACATATACCAATCTGAGGAACAAATGAATTAATCTCTTACACTACAAAAATCTTTGTGAAAATTGACAGTGTTGTAAGAATTCAAGTTTTTTTTGGATTGACAGACAACAATATGCAATACAACATCAGAATCCATGCGTACACAAGGAAACAGCATTTGTGAGGCTTTCTGGCAAAATGAGACGGAACTGGAAACAGTGGAGAAAAATGAAAAAAAAACTGAACAGGAGTGATTTTTTCCCTCAATTTTTGGATTTATTGATATTTATAACTATTGATATTTATAACTATTGATATGTCTACCACACATATTTTAAAGAACTAGTATAAAAATTGAAGAATAAAAGTATTTTTAAGGAAAACCAATTGACATCTTTCGCGTGCACTAATACAAACCTTGAAACTTTAAAGGCCTTTTTCTCAGTATTTTACTTTTTGGCATGTTGACAAGTGCAAATTTTAAACAGCCACAACTTGTCAAATGAATGTCCGATTGAATTAAAAAAAAAAAATTGTAAGGAGGGTTTTATTCTCTTTCTTAATACCTGAAAACCCTCCTTTCGACCTCTGCCCAGTTGTGTCTCACTTTGCCAGAATGCCTCACATTGAACCCTTTGTCACTTGTATTACATTGTACTACAATGTATTTACTCCTTGATGTATTGAACCACAGAGTGCTGGGGTGGGTTGGGGGTATAAGGGGTAACAGGGAAGCTTTTTTTCGGGCGGTACAGGATAGCACCTAGTGGGTTAAGAAACAGTTTGCCAAAACATCTGTACCTTTTGTCCCGGTTCGATGTTCAGCGATACACCCTGTAGAACAGGGTCTAGCTTCTCAGCGTAGCGCACCGATATTGCATCCGCAGCAACAGCGCCCTCTTTTGGCCAGGATGGATCGGGCAGTTCTCCTGAAGAAAAACAAATTATGTTTAGTAGTATACCTTGTGCTCTTCATAAAATTGATTTTTTTTTCTCCTATAACAAATTTTCAATATGTAAATTTTGTTTTAATGAAAAAACTACTTAAATCCGATTTTGGGCATCTGAAAAGGAGCTTGCATTTTGGGCTCAAAGGAACACGCCCTGCGAGAGCTAATTTATTGTCTGGCAGCCAATAATTTGAAATTTTGTGAAGAAATCATTCAATAACTAAACGTAGGTCAATTTTTTTTGTTCGATGTCTCATTCATAAGTGAACAACTTTTACATTGCTGAAAATAGCAATGGAAAAACAAATCTACTTTTCAAGATAAAACTCAGGTGAACTGAAATAGCAGGGGAACGCGTCTTTACATACTAAAGCTCTTCAGGATGTTTTGGGTAATAACCTTTCCAAATGCAACAACTTTCAATACAGTTCAAAGTGTGAAGCTTGCCCTGTTTAACAAGTTTGAATATCTCAAGGCCAAACTGCCCTGGAGTCTGTGGTCAACAACTGCAAAACTGGGCTGTGTTGTTTCTTATTGTTTAGCATGAATATAACCAACCAAAGTAAAATATTTTACCTTTATAGTTTTCCGTTGGAACCTCGCAGTAGTACTTGATACGTTCCACAGCGTTCATGTGCATCTCCACGATCGCTGATGTTCGAATGAACCAGTTTAAGTAAAACGATGCCTGACAAAAACAACACAGCACGATTCTTCAAATTAGTACTTGTGGCCAACCACCCGAAACAAGGCTGATGTCAACAGAAAGCTTCTTAGGTGGCAGCGTACTGTCGTAGATGAGGCCATCGCAAGTCCTGGCCAAAGCAGATCATGAGTCTTTAAAGGTATAGTCCATCATTTGTAATTTGTACATTTTGTTCGTTTGAAGCAACAAACGTGCTCAAAATCTAAAGAAGGGTCCTGAACAACTAACCTGATGAAGTTTCAGCTCAGCTTCAGCTGTATATTCCGAGAAAAACAGCATTCTAGGATCTTGATTTCAAATCAAAAGTTGCTGAATCATGTTTTGAATTGGGCCTGAATTCAGCGTCCGAGACACATTCTCAATGAGCCAATTGCAGCTACGGGATGTCGCGCACTGATCCGACGTGTGCATTGTGCCAATGCTTGCGCGCGCTTCGCCGAATAACAAAACGAACTACTAATCTAAATTTCCTACGGTGCGTCTTTAGAAGCACCATTGGAAAGGCCTTCTTTTGTTGATTTCTTAAAAATGACAGCTTTCCAGAAAGAATAATTTCACAGGGAGTTTAGTCCCCTTACTATCTTTCAACCAAGTATGTTTTTCAACAAGAATTTCGCCAGTTACTTTTTGGATAGCTGCAAATGATTGACTCCAGCTTTGAAGGTAGAGTATATCATTTGCAGCTGTCCATAAAGTAACTGACAAAATTATTGTTGAAAAGCTTACTTGGTTTAATTGCACTTTTTAATGGCACGTTTAATTTAACTGGCTGTGAAAATATTCTGTATGGTATACTGTCATTGTAAAGAAAACAATAAAAGAAGGTCATTTCCAAAGATTTTTTTTTGTAGTTCGTTTTTAATCGATGAAGCCGTGAATGGTTTGCGCATTCTGTATGGTATACTGTCATTGTAAAGAAAACAATAAAAGAAGGTCATTTCCAAAGATTTTTTTTTGTAGTTTGTTTTTAATCGATGAAGCCGTGAATGGTTTGCGCAAGCGTTTACACGACACAAACATGCGCGTGGTTACTATGATTTATCGGTTCAGTGCATGACATTGCGTAGCTGCAATCTGCTGAACCAGACCGCTTCCCGGACCCTGATTACGGGCACAATTCAAAACAAGACTGCTATGGCAATTTTGAATGGCAACTTCTGAATTGAAATGGAGATCCTAAAACATTGGGTTTTTTTTGGGAATATTCAGCATTCACAGAGCTAAAACTTCATCAGCTTAGTTATTAGGCACCCTTCTTCAGGTAACAGGCAGGGCACTTTGGGACGATACAGAGACCAATGGCTTCAATTCAATCTAACTAGCATGACACAATAACACTGCGGTACCCACTCCTCATTCGATTTTCTGCAATTTTAAAAACAGGGTCAATTAAGACCGATTTTCCAAAACTTGTTCAAACATTGAGGGATGTTCCACACAGGCTTAGGAGGCCTTAATCCTAACCTCCTATTAGTTCCTCAGGACTACCCTGCTAAATCCAACAAAGTCCAACCGGACTTTCCTGCTTAATCCACTGTGCCTTATTTTTTGTTGTCTGCTGAATCCAACGGAGTCCAACTTGGCTTTATAATGTGGTTCAGTTGCCTGCTGAATCCAACATTTTGCATCAGGAATGTACACAAGGGGTTTACTGCTCAATCCAACAGGCTCCATCGGGTATATGACATAGTTGGACCCTGTTGGATTCAACAGGGTTAGGGTTAATCAAAGAATATTTTCAGCCTTACCGCCAGTGCATATGATAGAGCCAGTCCCACGTAGCTTGGTGCTAGCCCTGATGATGTGACAGCTACAGTCAGGCTAGTCAACCCCGCAAGTAGAACAACCACATTGCCAATGAAATCCTGCAAAGTCAGAAAATTTGGACAATGATAAAAATGCCATCATCTGCAGATGTGTCATTCTAAACACAGCAAAGTCCACACTCACTGGATTGGACATAATTTTGAATCTGATCGTCTTATGATGACGTCGTTTATAAAGACATTTTGCTAGATTTTGATACCCTGTTTGCTACCAAAGACTGATAAATCATCCAAGATTGTCAACAGTTTATGAAAAATGATGCAGTTTGAAAAGTTGCAAATTTAAAGATTACGCGAAGAGAAACTGCTAAGCGCAAACAAACATGCCCAAAATTGGCCCCTATCGACTGCACAGTGCCTGAACAAAGCGCGGATAATTCAATTTCGCGTGCTCCCATGCATGCAAGCACTGTGCGAGTGATATTCCCTGCCGTTCGTTTCGGGCAGTGTAGCATTGTCACGCAGCAATATCCACTCGGGTAGTCTTTAAATTTGCAACTTTTCAAACTCCATCATTTTTCATAAACTGTTGTTGATGTTGGACGATTTTACAGTCTTTGGTAGCAAACGGGGTATCAAAATGTAGCTAACAAAATTCCCCAAAGGTCTATATAACTGACATTATCGTAAGATGACCACATTTAAGATTATGACCCCTCTAATGAGTGTGGACTTTCTTTTTTTGCGGTGTTTATATAGATTCAGGGTCCAAAGTGTGACATTTCTCCTGTCCCTGTTATCTCTAAACTTTGTAATTTGCCGTTCAAGTGTCATTAAAAAGTACTTCAAATTATATCTCACCTGTGTGAAACAATGTTTGCTTTATGAAAGAAGGAACTGGAGATTTCATCCAGAATTTTATAAATGCATACATGTCAGATGTGCCAGGGCCAGAAAAAAAGTGGACCCCATATTTATGGAATTACCCAGATGTGGATGATGGAGTTGCAATCGAGTTAATAATAAAAAGGTAGTAAATCTTTTCCACTGGTTTTTGGCTGGCTCTTTTTCAGAACCATGCTAATCCACAAAAGAGATTCACCATGCAATACAAGTAAACATACAAGTATAACATGGTTTGAGGGAGGAGAGTCGATATTAGCTCCCCGGGGTATTGGAAGTTGACAAACTATTCGCCTCGGAAACTAGTTAATATAGACTATCCACCAAAAATAAACCATGTTATAATTGTTTTGCTATACCTCATACATATTCAGCTGTCATTATAATTTGTGGCATAAAATCTTCAGAGAAGCTTGTCCAGCTTATCATAAGAATATTGCTCAGCCTCAGAAAGTTCATTCCTTTTGCAATACAGTAACTCCTAAGACTTTCTACCGCATTGTGGACAACTTTTTTTAGGAGAGGAGGCATCTTCATTGTCATCAATATTCTCCAGTTCAGCATCATTGAGATTGGGAAAACGCTGATGAACATTTTACGTGTGCTGCAATCTTCTCATGTGTAGCTAGGGCGATGTACAACACCCGTGCAATAGTTCCATGATTGCTTCGTAAAGCGCATGCGTAGTGGACTATTGCACAGGTAACCTGTGCGATAGTCTACTACGCATGCGCTTTAAATACCATGTGCGTGAATACTCGCGTGCGCGCTCGGTAAACAGCAAAACTGGAAGCTGGCACGTATTGGTGAATGGACCAGTGAGAATTCGGCTCTCGATAATGAATATGTATGAGGTATAAGAAATATGGACTGACTTACCAGTCTAATTCCAAGCCATCGATTGCAGGTGTTCAGGTTGAGCTCGGCAAGGATGTTCTTATCAATCGCATCCAGGATGTTCTTCTGGAATCTCTCCTCGTCTCTGAGAGTATGAGGCAGGGAAAAACTTAGTCAAGGGAAACTTAGTCTTAGTGGAGTGTCATGGCCAAGAGGTTAAGAGCACCGCACCGGACTCATGCTCTGGTGTTTCAGAGGCAGCAGAATGTGGGTTCCAGCCCGGGCCCGGACACTTGTGCCCTGAAGCAAGGCACTTAACCATTATTGCTTTGTCCTTCGGATGGGACGTAAAGCCGTAGGTCCTGTGTGTTGTGTAATGCAATGCACGTAACAGAACCCAGTAACACTTATCGCTAAGAGAAGGGGTTAATTTGCCCCAGTGTTTCTGGCCTCCTGTTAAAACTCCCCTGCTGAGTCCTCAGGAGAAGAACCAACCAAGTACCAAGTACCAAGTACCAAGGACTTTTTTCCCGCAGTTATTCATTCTGTGAGGACTATGGTGAAATAGATCGACCACTTTCTCTCAAACGCAGGATGGTTAGACTACTCTAGTCGACTATTTAGGAACTGGAGCCTGGGGCATGCTTCCATCGCTGGTTACCAATAGCCGTACACATCATAATGCATAGCAGGGAGCCAGGAAGCTTCGTGATGGTGTTTTGACCAGCGTTTGACTAGAGACGTTCGGACGTTCCTATTAATGCATAGGTGTAAATTATTGGTCTTGAATCAACCACTAATCGACATATGGTCCTGGACTGAACATGCTTGAACTGTTAATGACACTGTGGTTTATTCAAGAGAGCCATTGAAGGACGTCATATGCAAGGTAAAGATAGATTACTTAGGGTTAGGGTTAGGTAAGGGTAGAGTTAGGGTTTAGAGTTAGGGTTAGGTTTGGGGTTAAAGTAAGGTAATGGTTGGGTTAGGGTAAGAATCAGGATTCGCCCTAACAGTCCTGAATCCTCCAATTTGCACACCCCTAGGGAGTTAGGGCTGAGGTTAGGGTTTTAGGGTTTAGGGCAACTATTGTGATGTTACCTATGTTTTTCGAGATGCAAAATATGGATTGTGAAGTAAGCAGAAAGACAGGCAAGACACAACAAAGCTACATTTGTACCTGTACGCACGGATAGTCGACAGACCACTCAAGGTCTCTGAGAAATGAGCATAGACTGGTGACTTGGTGATGCTGCTGAGTCGCTGCAATTCTCTGAAGAAAAACAAGAATGATACCACTTACAATATTACAAATGTGCTTCTTTATTTATATCCAGATGTGGCCTGAGCAAAAAAATAAAAAAATAAATACCAGATAGAATTGATTTTGGATTATTTGGAATCTTTTGGATGTAAAAACATGAAAGTTACTAGATGCAACCTTTCTCCATTTTCACAGTGCTCTCATACCAAGATACTACAGCTATTTTTTTTTAACTTTCAGTTGAAAAATGGATGAACACTTTGCGCCACACAAGTCCATAAATACACATACTTATTCCAAAGATGTGGGGACCTCGCACCAGTTGTAGGATTTGTGAGGACAAACAGACATTGTTGGACACTATAAAAGTCCCCACAACTTAGGTCCAAATTCTCCCGAAAGTAGAAAACTTCCCCCTTAAAGCTATAGTCCATCATTTGCAGCCATCCGAAAAGTAACTGGTGTAATTCTTGTTGAAAAACAAACTTGGTTGAAAGATAGTAAGGGAACTAAACTCCCTGTGAAATTATTCTTTCTGGCAAGCTGTCATTTTGAAGTAATCAACGAAAGAAGGCCTTTCCAACGGTGCATCTTAAGACGCACCATAGGAAAATTTAAATTAGTAGTTCGTTTTGTTATTCGGCGAAGCGCGCGCAAGCATTGGCACGACGCACACGCGCGCGCGGTTGCTATAATTCGTCGGATCAGTGCGCGACGTCGCGTATAGCTGCAATTCAAAACAAATCAAAACTTGAATCAGTAACTTTTGATTTGAAATTGAGATCCTAAAATGCTGTTTTTCTCGGAATATACAGCTGAAGCTTAGCTGAAACTTCATCAGGTTAGTTGTTCAGTATCCTTCATTAGATTTGAACACTTTTGTTGCTTCAAACGAACAAAATGCACAAATTACAAATGATGGACTACATCTTTAACACAGTGCCTACCAAGATCCGTCTACGCACGGGGGTGTATCGGCTCATGGCATTCACGAGTTGGCCTAATACTGCCCTCTGTAGTTTCACCCTGGAGTCCAAACGGATGCTTACCTGGAGGTTCTCAAGTAGTAATGCCGCAGCAGCATGTAGCAGACAGCGACTGGTAGTATAGCCAGAATGAAGAATGGAGTAACGATTGTGTTGACGATGACTGCCGACAAGCACTTGAAGGTTGCTTCAACCAAGAAGAGAAAATCGGAAGGCAGAAGCTGGAGAAAGAAAAAGACAAAGTGGGAAGACAGGACAAATCATAAATAATTAAATTGACAATTATTTACCGGTTTGCACCGGATGACGTGTATACCCGCAAAAGTTTTGCGGTATTTGCGATACCACAAACGTTTTGCGGTATTCGGAACGGATGATGGATAAACATGCAGGGAGCGAGGCCGGAAAATATCTGTCGGCGACCCACTCGCAGCGAGCGGGGCCGGAAATATGAGTGTGCTGCCCGAAGGTGATGGCTTCAACCCGCCTGGCATGAGGTCGAGTGGGAATCCCATTGCCTTGTTCCGTTCTTTTATTTAAGGGCTTTTAATATTCTTACAACTTACATCATCAACAGTATGGACGTCACTTGAGAATCGGTTCAAGATGCGTCCAATCGGAGTGGTGTCGTAGAAGCGCATCGGGGCTCTGGACATGACTCCCAGCATGCTCCTGTGGAGATGGCGTGATGCCAAGAGACCGGCCACAAAACAGCTGACAGCAGAGATGAACGACAGAACGGCTGCCGACATGGCTAGGGCCGTATAGCCACTGATGTAGTAAGTCTGGGTAGAGCCAATTTCTTGCTGTTAAAAAATAAATAAGGAGAGTTTTGCTCATCAAGACATGTCAAAGTGATTCAGTTATTGGGGTGGAGGAGGTATAACGACAACGTCTGCGCTGAAAATTCCAACTAGATCCAGTGGTCCAGTTGGAATTTCGAGCACTTTATATAACAGTCTGAGGAATTTGTATTACAATGCACAAATGTATCGAAAAGACTCGGGGGACCAGACATCATTAACTCTTTTGAGTTAACTTATTACCTTCACTAAGGTAAATTTAAGAAATGTACTGCGACAATTGAGCCAATGTATCGGTTTTCGTCCACACTAGGCGTCATTTTGAATGATCGGTTTTCCCGGCTGCTTTAAAACCTTTACATCAAACTTTATTGAAAATACACTTTGATTTCATTCCACAACATTGTTAGGCTTAATTGATAGTATAATTTTCTAATTGCACAATCTTACGTCGGTAGCATTTTCCAGTTTCAGCCGGTCCCCTGCCTCGGACCACGCCGACAGCCAGAAGTCGGTACCCACGATCATGCCGTTGTAGCCCAGCATGACAGCCAAAGCCAGGAGGGCCAATGGGTATCGCATGGCCTTTATGTAGAACAGAAAGACCCGCCAAGAGATGGCGCCCTTCTCGCGCTCCTCTTTGCCGATCAGGGCGCCCTCTGCTGTCGTGTCTGAAAAGAGGGAAAAATGGGAACGTAAGACCAGGGCCCATTGTGATGTCATTGCACTGTTCACAGAAAACTTCGGTTGACTGTGCAAAAAATGGGTTAATAATAAGCACTGTTTCACGTTTAACGTTTCACGTTTCACTAATGGCATACTCAACAAGATTCAGGAACGTCAATAATTTAAGCAGCTTTTCCCTCTCAGCTTAGCGCTGATGTGCTTACTGCTTACAGTCTACATGAAATAGGCAAAATCTGCATCTTAGACTACAAGCAGGAAGCACAACAGTCAGCATGGTCACATTTCAATTTTACTTTTATATAAACATATTTTTCAGTAATAGTGTGCACGTGTAGTTTCACGGCCTCGTGGTCTGGTGCACTGAATTCGTGGTCTGCGGGTAATTCTGCAGGTTGTGGGTTCGAGTCCAGCCTGGGGTCATGGTGTGTGTGTCCTTGGGCAAGGCACTCTGTCACTCATTACTTGTCTCCACCCAGGAGCAAATTGGGTCCCTGTGAGGGCAGAGATGTTTATTGTAATTGATTTCAGCTGCTTTGTGCCAAAATGGCATCATTGAGCTGTTTACTCCCCAGAGAGCTAAGATTGTGTTTGGAATGTTTCATTGGCCCAATGAGCAGGGTAATAATGATGTAGGGCCTTGAGCACCAATACTAGTCAGGGTTCGACCTCAACTTTTTTGTTCACTCGCCAGCTGGGCTACTGAAACAGACTCTTAACTAGCCCGCGGGCATTTTCACTAGCCTACTTTTTTTCAGCTCAAATGCAAAATTGCGTATTTTCAGGCTCAATTCTGAGGCATTTTTGTCAGTGTTTTTAATAATCAGATCATTTAACCTATTAAAACAGTTGTTAAAATTAGACACAAATTGATGAGGTTTTCACTGAATTTAATGATTTTTTTCTTCCTGTCCATTCATCTTTGCCGTATCCGTATCCCAATAATTTTTGACTCGCCAACCAGGATACTTAAGGAATAGTTTGACTAGCCCGCCGCTGTTTTGACTAGCATTTGGCTAGCAGGCTACTGCTAATTTCGAACCCTGCTGGTAGATACATACGCTTTATAAATACACATTATTGTTATTAATATTATTATTTAAACACAAAAAAATCTTTTTTTAATTAAATGTTGGGCATCAATTTTTAAAAAATAATATTTTGGGTTGCTTTTGTGCCTCCAATGCACAAAAAGATCCACCTGAATTATTGCCTGGGTCACAAACAATTTAGAATGGGGACCTTTTTTTGAGGGGGGGACATAAATCAGTGTGGGAGGATTGTTTTGTTTACTATCTCATTCAAAAGTGAGTAACCTTTGTGTTACTAGAAAAATAGCAATTTGAAATTTGTTTTAGTGAAGAGGAACGTATTCTAAGTTAGCTGACCAAGCGCTTGTTCTTCTTTCTCTAATTCCTTCACGGCCTGCTGGAGTAGTTTCCTCTCTTCTTCCGGTTCTGAAACGTCTGACTCAGCCGTGGCGATGCGGGAGATCTTTAACTCTGGATCAGCCTTCCAGACTTCATCAGGGGTACCCTGGAGCGCGATCCGGCCATCTTTCATCACCAGCACCTTGGGAAGAGGGTCAAAAGCATGCTGTGAATCGGTCTTTAAAGGGAATGTGCATCATTGGCTTTTGCTGTAATTTTCAGAAATGAACTGTTTGAGGGGTTACTTTAATAGATCAAATATTGTTACACTGACATGTTTGAGGTTTTGTGTTCGAAAATGCTGGAAAAACCAAGAAAAACACAAATGGTAGTCTGATTCCCTGACTCCACTAAAGATAAAATGGATGAATTTATAGATGCCAGAAAATTGTAAGGTAAGGGAACCAGTCTAGCTGGCCTGCACCCCTTCATGAACATGTAACCAATAGCAAACAAAATTTGGACTGAAAAAAATGGTGAATTTGGAGCAGTAGTTGAAAAATAGTTAGGTTTTTCCAACGCTGGTCAGCCGACCAGCGTTGGACGAAACTGGCTTTTTTTCAAAAACTGCTCGTAATTTTTCAGATTTAGCTTTTCCGCATTTTTTTTGCAATTGATTACACACCTGTGAAGGGGTACAAGCCTGCTAGACTGATTCTCTGACCTTACCACTCCCCAAACTCTATATATTGCTCCGTTTCATCTAAAGTGGGGTTAGGGAACCAGACTTCAAGAACATGGTTGGTTTTCTTGGATTTTCGAGCATCTCCAAGCCCAAAACGTGAAACAAGTCAGTTTAATGATATTTGCTATAACGTACTAATCCTGCAAATTCATTTACTTCTGAATCTTGCAGCAAAAGCAAATGTTGTACATTCCTTTAAGTGGGCCCTGAACCCCACGTCGTAAGGGATTTCCACGTCGTGCTCACATTAGCTCTATCGCCAAATTCTCACTCTCAACTATTACTCAAAGATGGCAGTCCTGGAGTACGGGCGATTCCCAATAGTGCGCCTCCAAGAGTTTGCAACGCGTTGGCCAATCACAATGCGCAAAATCTGTCGACCCAATGCGCGTTTGGAAAAGGTCGACTGATTTCGCACATTGTGATTGGCCAACGCGTTGCAAACTCTTGGAGGCGCACTATTGGGAATCGCCCGTGTTGCCATCTAAGATTACCGCACGCAGTCATAAACCAGGGGTCACTGTCATGGAGCTTCTAAGCACAGAATATAGTTGCTTAGCAAAAACCTGGGTTTAACCAGCCAGAACACCACATGATGTAAAGTGCTCATGACTGGTTCAGTGGTTAACTTAGCAAGAAAACGTGCTTAGGGGCAATTCCACGGTTACTCACGTTACATTTTCGTAACGTGAGTAACCGATTTTGTGCGTCTCGTTTATCATACATAACACATTTTTCTGGATGTCATCTTTGGTGCTTAGGTAGGTCTAGGTCTACTCTATCTACCATGGGGATAACAGTTATTAAACTTTTTTCAGTAAGGTAATTACAGCCCAAGGAAACTCAAAAGTACATCAAAAATGTAACATAAGTAACCGTGGAATTGCCCTAAGCATAATTGTCTGCTAAGCAGCTTTTCAGGGAAAAGCTATACCCACCTTATGGGCATACTTGATGTACTGGACCTGATGGGTGACCAGTATCACGGTCCGTTGGTTTCCCAGGAGCAAGTCCAGAATTCCTTCTTCAAATAGTTTGATACCGACATGGACGTCCAGTGCCGACAATGGGTCATCCTGTAGCATACAAAGAGTATCATTGAAATAGGGTCTCCGTGCTCCAAAACCAGCCGATTTGACTATTCATAATTGAAAATACGCTATAGACATGCCGGTAATATGTAATGGTATTACATGCTATATTGGACATGCTAGTGAGGCCTGTCAATGTGGATATTTGGCGTTGAAGTGTCTGTTTTATAAAACAAATTAAAATTCTACAGCTGATAAATTTTCACAAAGAATTTTCTCAAAGATTAAAAACCTCAAACTTCTTACAGGCAAGCCTGGCTTATTGACAATTATAGGTAGTCAGCCCTGGTGCAATATACTAGAAAATGTCACAAATGCCATGTAAAACATTTTCAGGAATGGATCTTTCAGTAGCAACATTTTTCACATAAGATAGAAACTTTAAAAAGGGCGTTATCCACAAATCTGTTGTAGACTTATGTGGGTCAGACTTTTTAATACCAATTTAAAAAAAATCTTACATGGCAATGAATGTCAAATTTTCAATGTCGGGCAATGAATAATTGACTGTGCATAGAACTGTGCATAGGAAAATGCATTTATTCACAAAATGAAGCATGTTACATTCATGATCATAATTTTTAAAATGCTTTGTTTGATTATGCTAGAAGCTTGCATATATATTATGTATGAAAGTCTCTACAGCGTGTGTCAATAAAAACGCAGGATTAGAAACAAAAATATTAAGAATATAAACCACCCCTATTCATCATAATGTTAACCCTCTTTTCAAAGTACCTTTCCTTCTCTTCACTATGCTTTTTATCCCATCTCATTTGGACAATCCTGTCCAGAGATAGAGTACATTGAAGAAGGGTTATAAATTCCAAGCTGGTCTGATTTGTGAAATCACACATACCTAATGAAAGGTTTGAATTCAGTACAGGTGAAAGTATTTGTGGATCACAAAGAAGAACATGTGTGGCAGGATTAGGCTTACATAATCCTTTAGTCCACAATCAATGTTATTAGTCAATAATTCATGATGCTTTGAAACAATGATAGTCCAGTTATTAAATTTAAGTGATACTTATCATCAGTTGTTTCAAAGAAAGTTTTGTTCTGGTTTAATTGTCTTCAATGCATACCTGCATTGTACATAACAGGTCGTTGTGTTAAGGTCATTGCATCAGACCAACCTGCTTCAGAAGGGCTTCACAAAACTTGTCATAACTTTTGAACCAAAAGTCCAAATTCCACCAAACAAAAATCTTGTCAAAGATGAAATTATGGACAATCAAATCCTTATCAAATTAGGCACATCAGTAGCATAATTTTCTCAGAAAAAAAATCGCTTTGAATCCTGCGTTTTTATTGACACACGCTCTATTGGCCGGTAAAATTTTACTTCAGCCAGTCATTGCATTTTCGAGATTTCTGAGGCTGCAAGATGACAAAAAAAATGGCTCTTTTGGGCTGCCATTACCAATATGACGACATCGTTGTGACTGTAGACAGCTCTGGCTACGCTGACTCGTTGCTTCTGCCCACCGCTCAGGTTGATTCCCTTCTCCCCAATCTCTGTCTGATCACCGGCAGGGAGGATGTCTATATCTTGCTGCAGGGAGCACGCCGATACTACCGCTTGGTATCTGCATGGAACAGGAGAGAAATTTGTTGACTTTGTATGGCTGACAGGCTGTCAATGAGGAGTTGAGGAGGAGAGTTGGAGTGGAGGGGATCGGTGTCGTGTTGAGGAGGCACAGGCTGAGGGGGTATGGTTACATGGAGAGAAAGGATGATGCCAGCTGGGTCAAGAGGTGTACCAAAGTAGTCGCGTGAGGGCCCACACCCGTTGGCTGACCGCGCAAGATGATGCAGAGCTCTGTGACTGATGACATGCGACTGCTTGGAGTCAATGCGAGGGACGCGACGGACAGGGCCAAGTGGAGGAGAGCCATAGGGAGAAAGCAGGCCAACCCAGAACAGACTGGACAACGGCCTTAAAACTGACGATGATGTACAAACTTGAGGGAGATATACATCATTCTGAATGTGTACGAGGCCATAGCATCTTCCCATAGTAATTTAATATAGCTTTATGAGCACAAGGCAGGTCACAAATTACAGTGCAAACGGAATGAAAATAGGAATTCCTTTGTCACAATTCATTTGTATAATAGCTTGTCTAACTTGTCTTTGGATTTGAGAGTGGATCACTTGTTATGGTCTTGTAATTGACAACTTTAACCACTCTAGAATTTTTCGACGAGTACTCATGAGCCTTCTGAAAGTAAGTCTTTCTTCCCTAAAAAGGGTTGCATAATCAAACTGAAGACTGTAACCATGCACTGTTCAATACGGGCGATTCCCAATAGTGCGCCTCCAAGAGTTTGCAACACGTTGGCCAATCACAATGCGCAAAATCTGTCGACCCAACGCCCGTTTGGAAAAGGTCGACTGATTTCGCGCATTGTGATTGGCCAACGCGCTGCAAACTCTTGGAGGCGCACTATTTGGAATCGCCCGTATTGGATTGTTTCAACGAATAGCCCAATAATCGTTACTGACTGACTTTATTGTTGGTACGAGGCTTTGCTTCGCCCACTTCATGGGGAAAGCAGCTTGGCAGCCTGTTGTTCGCTTCACTGGCGATCAACTCATGAACACCTTTCTGCGTTATAGTATAGCAATAGTCAGAATTTATTTACCGATATGCATACAATTCCTACTTTTCTGATTCAAACTCCTGTCCAAAGAGAATGTTGTCCCTGAGAGAAGCGTTGAGCAGCCAGGCACGCTGGGCGGAGTAGGCCACACCGTTCTCCGTCCTGACAAGAGAGGGCGGCATTTGACAATGATTAGTAATTATAAGGTTGGAAAGTGCCCGAATGGGGGAGACATCCAGCGCACTTCAACTTCAGTCAAATAAATAATCATACCAACAACATTCTGGCTATAGCCACAGAAACTGGAAGGTTGTTTGCGGTTGAGTTAACAAAATTTGCTTGAACTTGTAACTTTGAAAGCACCTGCTTGGCAGAAAATATTGGAATTATTTTCTCGTATAAATCATGTGATAAAGGAATATGTTTTGAATTGTCTTGGAAAGTAAAGAAACTTTGGTTGCAACCTTCCAGAAAATAGTAGGGAAGTTCAATCCAATTTGCAAGAAATATGTTCACAAAATACAGTCAGTTTCAAAAATACTGCTTTCACTAAAAACACTGAAACTTTCAAGGTACTGGTGCACATATATTTTGTCAAAATATTGCCCTTCTTTACCTTTTTGTTTTCTTGGGGTTGGGGGGGGGGGAGTTTAATTGACCCCTATCCCTCTCCTGAACAATACTGTCCTTATTTATTCAACTTACTTGTTAAACTGTACAGTGCCAGAGAGTGTGTGCATTTCACCGAGTAACGCTGAGAGTAACGATGACTTGCCTGTACCAACCTGGCCGACAATCATGGTCAGTCTGCCTGTATCAATACACCAAAGTAACAGAATTCTTTCAAGATCTATAGTCGTGTTCCCTAACGTGGCGCACTTCGAAGCTTACCCAACTTTCCTCGTGTAGTGTTGCCAAACCTCTTTGTTGACAAACCTCAAATTCATGCAGTGAAATACTGGTACTTTTACCTTATTAATTGCTTGCTGTTTAACCTCTGTGAACAATTTCGGTTTCATAAAATTTAAGTCGAAATTAAAAAACGGTGGCGTCCGGAAATTGGGCACAATTTGGCGGAGTGTTCCCTAACGTGGCGCACTTAAATAAATCTCGGAAAATTCCAAATTAACATTTAAGAATTTCTGTAAACTTGATAAATTCTGATACATCATTATTATCTCTACTTACATACCCAGCCAGATGTTTGTCACAAAATTATTTTCTCATTTTTCGGGGCATTTTCAAAGGGTTCACTTTGCACTTGAAAATAAATCGGAAAATCACGCCAAAATAATTTTTTCTTTTAACTTTGTAGCGGGTAAATAAACTCGCGATTTATGAACGGGAGTGTTTATAACTTGATGAAATTTCACTTTCTGTGAAATTTCAGTTAAAACTTTTGCTCTAGCTAGGCGCTACAGGCGAAAAATCAAAGTGCGCCACGTTAGGGGCCGCGCCACGTTAGGGTACATCAACAATACCGTCCATGATCTTTCAAGGTTTGTTTATAAATTGCTGTTTCGTAATTTGTTTTTAGCTATTGTGCCAAACCATGGACTGACTACGAAATGAAGCTGGCAATGCCGTACCTTTGGGAATCTCAATGTTAATGTCAGTCAGTGTAGTGCTGGTCCCCGAGTCCCAGGAAAACGTACAATTGGTGACCTGAAAAATGCAAAAGATAAGAATTTCAGAAATACGGCTTGTACGGGGCAGGTTTCATTTTGATATTCCTGCAACAAACAAAGAAAACTTAGCCACAAGCCGTTGGACACTAAGCAACTTTAGCTTGGGGGACTTTGATGGATTCAGGACAGTAAGCCTAGCGGTACTGCAGGATTTTGATGGATTCAGGATACCTCCATGTTGAGCAGTTGGGGGACTTTGACGGATTCAGGATCTCAACAATTTAACTCCTTGGCTATATGTTTGGTGTTTGCGAGGTATATGTATGCTACACTGGTAGATTCTGATGGACTCACTGGTGGATTCTGATGGACTCACTGATGGATTCTGACTGACTCAGGACACCAACATTTTTTTGCATGACAAAATTGGTGGAGTTTGGCGGATTTAGGATATTTTCTAGTAAAAGTGCTCAAGGGGTTAGGGTTAATTGACATTGTTTTTGGATGAACAATTTGTACTAAATGTGCAAAATCAAAAACTAAATTTGACAAAGGGTTTTATTCTGAAGTACAAACTTCTGAAAGCTTTAGACTGCAACATATAATATTTAGCTTCAACTTATATGAAGTCTGTATTTTTGTATCTTAATCATTCAATGAAAAACTACAGATTTTACATCTAGTCATAATTGTTCTCATGAGCTGCTTCTAAAATAATAACATTTTGGGTATCACATGCGCACTTGGAATATCAAACTGGCTTATTATCAGGTGGGGGGGGGGTAAGGACTGTTCC
Source organism: Patiria pectinifera (assembly GCA_029964075.1). Taxonomy (NCBI): domain Eukaryota; kingdom Metazoa; phylum Echinodermata; class Asteroidea; order Valvatida; family Asterinidae; genus Patiria; species Patiria pectinifera. The sequence continues at coordinate 19,300,351 of CM057149.1, read as the reverse complement.
ATATAATATTTTGCTCCAATTACAAATATTGTTTCATCATATACATGTTGTTATTATTATCACGCATCCAGTGGTAAAAATAAATCGGCGTATTGTAAGCATTTGCAAAAAGGACCCAGGTGCCATCAATATTATGTCAGTAAAAGGACCTGGATGAGGACAATATTATTTTTGATATTGTCCTCATCTGCGTCCTCAGCCGCATCTTCATCCATTGTAACAAATTTTGCTGGTTCCCGCTTTGTCTAGAGTGTAGAAACTCACAGTTGTTAACCAGTGAATAAAGTGTAGCGGTCGTGTACATGCATTCGTTATTGTTTTGTCATAAAAAAAATGGCAGCTTCGAGATAACTAAAGACCAGGCATGCAACTCGGAATTTAGAAAAAACAAGATAACTCCAAACCACACAAGACTTTGTACAGTATTTTTCAGTTTGTAATGGCATTCATTAGAAGTAAAAAACGAGGAAATCTGCGGATCCGAGGAAAAGTTGCATGCCTTAAAAACGCTGAAAATACCTTGAAAGCAGCCGAGATGACACTATATAAATATTCTGTGAGTATATCTGCTCGAGAAGAAGCTACTGATGGATTTTGAGACGCTGGAAAAGCTTTCACTGTAGTTTATCTCTTTGGAGTTAATGTTAAGGTACTGAAGAAGAGGTGGGGGATTTTTACATATCAGCCTGATATAAATAATAATAATAGTGGATGGCTTTTTTTCCCCAGGGGATACAATAATATAGAGTCCTGTACCTTTACTGCTATATCTTCTGGTAAGTGAGGAACGGAGGTAGGACTTTCATTGACGCAGACTTGATTGTAGTCTCCAGGTTGGACAACCTGTACCTGAACATCCGAGGGCTGGAATGCAAATGACATAATGGAAATATTAGAGAGAAACCAACCTGTAAAATGTCTTCTGTTCATGTTCTTACAGAATACACCTATTTGTGCATGAACTATGGAAAATATTGCACACAGCAACAAATTTACTTTGCAAAACAACAATCAACTGATGACTAGCCATTTGCAAAAATACAGTGTCATACAGGCCGAGTCAAAAAAACACAACCCAAATGTTGGGACCATTGTTTTAGTGAAGTTCTGAATGTAGCACTTTCAAAATCTAAGATATGAAAGCCCAATTCATAAGCTTTCTTTTAGTACAAGAATCATTCAAATCACTTATGTACTTTTCAAGTTACGGAGTTTTAAACACAACCACCGTTTTAAAGTTCTGTCCACGGATCACGAAAAAAATTAGTGTTCTTTCAGCAAAACGAAAACAAATCACATACTGTAGGGATGTGTGCGAACTGTTTTCGTTTCGCTGAAAAAACACATACCGTTTCTGCAATCCGTGGACAGAGCTTTCAAAACTGTGTTTGTGTTCAAAATGCTGTAACTTGAAAAGTACATGCGTTTTGTTTTACTCGCCCTGTACAGTGCCATACACATACAAAAATACATAAATTCATTAAAGGGTACCCCCCCAACAAACAAAATTTGCTCACATCATCGGTGTCAAAACTTGAATTCAGTTCGCCATTGATTTCAGTTTTAGAGTCCTTTAGTTTCGTGTACTTCATGCTTAGCTGGTCCCCTTCCTCTCTCTGTGCTGCATGCATTGGTGTATCTTCACTGGTCTCTATCTCCTCGGCCAGGAAGAAGTGCTTGATTCGCTGGACACTGACGTGGGCGCTGACAGCAAAGTTGGTGACTTCTGGTATCACTGTCAAATTGTATATTTGAAAGCGTCAAGAATGTGGTCCTTTATCACATGATTTTTGATTTGTCACACCACTTAACTCTTTCAGTGCCAAAGTCGTACATGTACAAGGTATATTTGTTAGTTCGAAATCGCCAACCTCGTACATGTACAGGTAATGTTCGTACTTAAAATCGCCAAACCTTGTACATGTACGAGGTAGAGGAAGCAAGTTATCACAAGGGGGCCCTCTCGCTCTTACTAATAATATCGTTTTCAGTCAGTTACGACCTGTATTTATTTGTTTCATTCGAGTTCTTGGGAGAGGGCGCAGCACTGACACTCGTATTTTCTGCAAAAATATACCAAGGATATACCAGAGAGCAACAACAACAAATTTAATGAGTAAAACATATTTCCTTTTTTTTTTACAGAATTTTGAAAAATTAACAAAAACGCTCAAAGTTGGGCACTTTAGGATTAAACTTTTCAAATTTCACGGGCACTGAAAGAGTTAACAATGTCCATTAACTCCACAGTTGAAAATAATAATAATAATAGTAGCAGGTTTTTATAAAGCGCACATATCCTAAACAACGCTAGATCAATGCGCTTGACAATAAATACACTAAATTAATTAATGAATGAGCTCTGTAATATTTCTGTCTTCAAACATTTCCGAAATTTTGTCACCGAGTCAGACTGGCGGATTGCTTGAGGGAGCTTGTTCCACAGATGGGGGCCAGAATAACCAAAGGCACCCTGGCCGATCGATTTGTTACGGATGGGTGTGGTAAGTGTTGTTGAGTCTTGTAGTTTATGGAGTCGGCTGTCGCGGTGATAGAAGGTGAGGAGATTAGACGGGTGCTGAGGAGTGATTGCATTTCCAGACATTATGCGTATTGTGTTATGGGCCATTCTGTAATTTAGGGTCCAACATTTGATATATTTTCTGTCCCTGTAATATTACCTTGGTACTTTGTAATTTAACATTCAAGTGTCATTAAGAATGACTCCTAATGATTTTGTTATTTGTTGGGTAAGTAGTTTGCCCATCATAACCACTCTTGGAGGATGAGTTCATTAAGGAGTGCTACAGAATTATGAAATCATAGATGTCAGATAACAGGTGTTTCTTTTACTTCAGCATTTTTAACTAAGATCAAAGCACTTTACATTATTATGAACCCTGATCATTGGTCCAATGAAACATTCCAAGTACAATCTCAGCTCCCTGGCGAGTACACAGCTGAATGCAGCCATTTCGGCGCAAGGCGGCTACAATTAATCACAACAACCATCTCTGCCCTCACAGGTACCCATATACTCCAGCGTGGGGAGAAGCAATGAGTGTCAAAGTGCCTCGCCCAAGGCACACGCACCATATAGCCGCAAGCTGGACTCAAACCCACAAACTGCAGAATTACCCGCCTAGATGGCCTAGCGGTTAAGAACACTGGACTCATGCTCTGGTGTTTCAGAGGCAACAGTGGCGTGGGTTCAAGCCCGGGCCCGGACACTTGTGCCCTTGAGCAAGGCACTTAACCATTATTGCTTTGTCCTTCGGATGGAACGTAAAGCCGTAGGTCCTGTGTGTTGTATAAATGCACGTAAAAGAACCCAGAAAACACTTATCGCTAAGAGAAGGGGTTCGGCCCGGTGTTTCTGGCAGTTATCCTCATACATACACCATGAGGCTGTACGCGATAGCCACACCAGGCGTTTGTACAGAAGCTAACAGATAACAGATACAGACCACAAGTTCAATGCTCCAGACCACGAGGCCACGGCACTCCACTAATGTAACAGATGTAACAGGGACAGGTAAAACAAAGTGGACCCCAAATTTATAGGTCTCTCTCTAATGATGTCACATCCTACAGATTGCCATGTGCATCGGCATTTTGGGCATCAAAATTTCATGACGTGCATCGGCTGTGCCGTATTTCGAAAAAATTTTGAGCAACATGCCGCGTTAACATTTTGAACACTGTACGCACACACACCTGATTGCGTTGAAGAGGCAGTTGGAATTTTCCTACGAAGATGGCGTCCTATGAGAGAGATCTACAGAATGACCCATATATCCCAGGATGTAACAAAGTCATGTGGTAATATGATACTTACTAAACTTTACATGGATTGTATTTCAAGATGGCTTAATTCAATACACTTCATAAATACCTAATACAGTTTATCCATTCCTATTGGTCGAGAGCCCGTCACGTGGCCTGTCTTAAACGGATGATAAAGACATGGCTAGCTGGTCTTAAACACTTTCCCAGTGGAGTCCAAATGAAATTTGGACTCCCATGAAATCCGGTGCCTTTTGGTTGAACGTTCACATTCCTCAGGTGGACATGCGCAATACTACCAGTGAATCAGTATTTCATAGTCCGAAATTCACACTGCACCAAGCCCAGCTGCATTTTGCGCGACATCGCGCAACGCGCACACCAATCTCCTTATAAGGTAAAGAGTTTTGAGGGACATTCCATATTATAGTCAGAGGGGTGTTTCATAAAACATGAAGTAAAATTGTTGATTCTTTGACAGGAAAGATTTGGTGTTTTTTTTACCAAAAAGGTATTTATGAATGGGAATAAATATGTGCTTGGTCAGATTGAAACACTCTGTTTAAGACCGTTTGGAGCCTGGAGTGCTGCTAATTACCTGAGGTGAAGTTTATTACCTCGGCTTCGCCTCAGGTAATTATCGCCCATCCAGACACCAACCGGTCTTAAACAGAGTATTTAATACCTCCCAAACACACATTTATTCTCTTATTATAGAGAACATCTATAACATTTTCTGAAAAATGGGAAATGTCCGCTTACTTTGTACAGGCAGCCGCATCTGATTAATAATGGCCAGTGTGGTGAATGCTACGGCTGGTGTCAACTGCAAGCCAGTGAAACTTGAATACAAGACAAAACCCTACAAGACAAAAAGTAACACAGAGCAATCGCTGACTGACTCAGGAAACAAAGACAGTTTTGATTTGAAACCTCAATTTCTTCATGAAAATAATTCCAAAAATTGCTGCTAACCTGATCAAATTGTTTTTTTTTCATCACCCACATCACTGTTAATAGGAAAGAACACTTACCAGGAGTGTGACAATAGCTGGTGTTGTAAAGGCCATGAAATCTGGAAGGGTACAGGGAAAATCATCACGCTATCAATTGTAAAGAACTAAAAATGAATCCCTCCACATCAATCTTGAAAAAACCAGCATGGGCCTTATTCACGAGTCAGCCATACTGAATTTAAAGCGAGGTAAAATCTTAATTTTTGGAACTTGCGAAGAGAAATCAAAGCAATGGCATAAAGTTAATAACACATTACACCAGTCTGCTCTAATAAATAATTTTAAATTTGTGATTAAACATACCCTAATGTTTTAAGCCACAAAAAAATGAAAGTGGGGCTATAATGTATACATAGTCCGGCACCATCCCATTCAACAGTTTACAATTAATAAAATACATTCAGGGAACCCGACCAAAATAGATTTCTTGTGAATAAGGTCCAAGGCCCAATGTCATGCAGCTGTTCAGCAGTAAACACTGCTCAGCATATTGTTGTGCTAAGTGTGTAACGGCCGAGAACCAGTCACAAGCAATATACTCTCCATGTATTTCGGCTGGTTACCAGTTGTTGCTAAGCAAATATGCACTGTACATAGCACCTTTCCGTGCTTGGCCCCTGGTTATCATTGATAGCATTGTCACTGCTGTGACTCATTGCCTTATCATTTAAAATTATGTACTGAACAAAAGAAAAAATATCAATACGATGAAAAATTAAGCACAATGATATAAAGCTTTAATAGCCCCACCAGTGCAACAGTTTTCACACTTGGACGTCTATGCAAAAGCATACATGTGTCAATGCAAACTTAGCATTTTGAAAGTGCTCGGCTTTACAACTAACCTGATGAACTTTTTGCTCAGTGAATGCTGTATATTCCGAGAAAACAATATTCTAGGATCTCAATTTCAAATCAATAGTAGCCGAGTCATGTTTTAAATTGGCCCCAAATTCAGCATCCGGACACATTCTCATTCAGCCGATTGCAGTTACAAGATGTGGCGCACTTAACTGATGAATTATAGCAACGGCGTGCGCATGTGCATCGTGTCAACGCTTGCACGCGCATGGACTACTAACAGAAATTTCCAAGAATGTGTCTTTAATCTTATCATTGAAATGGCCTTCGTTCATTGTTTTCTTCAAAATGACAGCTTGCCAGAAAGAATCATTTCACAGGGAGTTCAGTCCCATTACTATCTTTAAACCAAGTGTACAACAGTAATTTGGTCAGTTACTTTTTGGATAGCTGCAAATGATGGACCGTACCTTTAAGTGACCTTCACCATTGCAATGTGCTTATTCCCATAAAGAAAGAAATTGAAAACGTACTTGAAAGTGAGTACAGTACTGCGGCTTTTGTCAGCTGTTGGATTTCCCTTCCACGGACGAGAGAGATGACGTCATAGAAGATCTTCTCCCAGCCGTACAACTTGATGAGCTTCATTCCTTGTAGCATCTCATGTGTCTGCTTTAGGCGCTCATCAGAAATTTTCTGGAATATGGTAACAATTAAAAAAAAGGTTTAAAAAAGTTGATCATCAAAAAAAATAGATAAAAGATGCCCTCATGAACTTGAGAAAAGAAAGAAGTTTTTGCTTTGAATATCTGATACCATTTGTGGCATATTTTGGCAGCTAGAACACAAAGGTTCTCTGAATTTAAAATTGTTTAGTTTGAATATATAGGGATTTTATAATGAAGAAATAAGAGGTATTTATCAAATCAGGTCCAATTACACATGTACATTCAAACTTTACCGAATAAACAATCCCATTATAAGTAAACAAAATAGTTACAACCAGAGTCCATCATTTGCAGCTATCCAAAAAGTAACTGACGTAATTATTGTTGAAAAAAAATCTTCGTTGAAAGATAGTAAGGGGACTAAACTCCCTGTGAAATTATTCTTTCTGGTAAGCTGTCTTTTTGAAGAAATCAACGAAAGAAGGCATTTCCAACGGTGCGTATTAAGAAGCACCGTAGGAAATTCAAATTAGTAGTTCGTTTTGTTATTCGGCGAAGCGCGCAAGCCTTGGCACGACGCACACACGCGCGCGGTTGCTATAATTCGTCCGATCAGTGCGCGACATCGCGTAACTGCAATCGGCTCAGTGAGAACGTGTCTCAGATGCTGAATTCAGGCCCAATTCAAAACATGATTCATCAACTTTTGAGTTGAAAGCGAGATCCTAGAATGTTGTTTTTCTCGAAATATACAGCTGAAGCTGAGCTGAAACTTCTTTAGGTTAGTTGTTCAGCACCCTTCTTCAGATATTGAGCACTTTTATTGCTTCAAACAAACAAAATGCACAAATAACAAATGATGGACTATACCTTTAACTATATATTTTGACCATGCTAGGTTTATCCATGCGCCCATGCTTAGTTATGTTCCTCTTAAAATTTGAGCACATCACAATTGAACATTGATCATGCGACTACATCTCACCATGCACATACAACCTGGAGTGCACATATCACAGTATCGTCCCTATGTCAAAACATAACCATTGAGAGTTGAGGAAAATGAATGCCGTCTGGTTGAAACATTAACCCCATGCCCACGGGAAGCGGTCATGGCCGCGGCCGCTTATCCTCATTGGAGTGCAGTTGCCAGCTGTGGTATGCCGTGGCACATGGCTAGTGGGTAGTTACACAGCTGCTGCTTTTGTGCAGTCCTGCTACCACACAAAGGCTGTGCAGTCATGCGGGCCACTTGCTCTATGTGTGGAGGAATGTCCCCATTACAACCCGTGCTTAAGGGGTTAATAATCTAGCAACTCACCAGGGCATGTTTCTTCACAACGGCCTGTATCTTGGCCAGTTTGTACTGAATGGGAGCCCCGATGATAAAACAACAAGACGCCACCAACGCGGCCACGCCGAGGTTGAGATACAACATGACAAGCAAGACAACGATCTGCAGGAAAAACAAAGAGACAATAACGCTTCACTGTCCATGCTATTTTCCAGTTTTACCCCGAAAAATAGATTACTTTTTCACGTTTGAATTCAATACAAATAAAGAATTTGTTAACCTCTTGCCTATTGCATGCTTTTATTAATACAATGTCAACTACAGGTTGAAGGAACAACCACACGGTGATGGGCTATCTGTTTGAGTTGGTGGCAAGAAATGTTTGTTAACAAAAGTTTGCTAAAGACACTGACAGTCTAGAATGACAGTTAGAGAACTGTCAAAGACAAGTCGATGCCCGTAAAAAGCAAAATCAGATCTCTCACAATTGATTTGCTATTGATTTTCAAAGATTAATTTTGTGGTCTCAGCATGTATGCACGCCTATGCTGCTGCATTAAGATCATCATATTAATTTTGAAGCGAGTACCGCAAATTTCACCACACACATCAACGGAAAATGCGTTTTTGACATTTTTTAACCTGCCGCTAGAGGGTGATCAATGTCACCAATGATTTTTTTTGGGAAGTTCAACATAGGCAGAGACTAACATCGTTGAAAGCAAGTTCACATCTTTTGCCAATTTCAAATTATTAGGCGCTTCCGGTTTCGAATGGAAGGAAGGGTCACGTGATTTGACGCGCACAAGATAACATGAAGATCATGTATTATCATATCAATTGGATCATATCAATCCTATCAATATCAAGCAGAAGGGCTCTCTCAAGTGACAAATGGCCCTATTTGCCAGTGAGAAACTTCAGGCCACTGCCGGGGGGCAGACGACCCTTACTCCCTCCCCTGGATCCACCACTGAGTGTTATATAGCCAAGTCCATCGCAAATCCATCACAAGTCATCCCGTCTCAAGTCAAGTCACAGGTCATTCAAATGTACTGTGACAAAGGAGGGCAGACAAAGGCACTCCATCGTTATCGTTCATCCCCGGGCACCTCTGACTAAACTTGTGAAGAGACTTGTGCTTTACTTGTGACCGGACTTAATTGAGACCAGACATGTGAAGGCATCAACGACAACACTGGTAACATCTCACCTGGAGAGGTACAGAGTAGGCGTAGTGCACAAACTCATACATGGTCTTAATGTTATCGGCATCGACAGACATGAAGTTAGTAATCTGGCCCGTGGTCATCTCCCCACTGGTCAGTGTGTAACTTGACAGACGGAGGGTTTTGTCATATACGGCTACCTGCAGTTGCAAAACAAAAAACAAAACCTTTCAAATACCTCTGAGAGTTTGTCAAAAGATTTGGGAAGAAAGCATCTATTGTTAATTGAGAAGACAAAAGACTTTGTTGACTGCAGCAGAGATATAGATGGACACAAGTATGTATTGTGGCATAGGTCTCTCTCATATGATGTCACTTCCTACATGCATCGCATTTTGGGCATCAAATTTGCAGGACGCGTATCATCGGCTGTGCCGTATTTTGAAGAAATTGCAAGCAACACGCACACATGTCTGTAATTTTCTTACGAAGATGGCGTCCTCTGAGAGAGATCTATTGAAAAGCAGGATTGAACAAAGAACTGAAAAAGTGGCTGTAAGTCCAGGTCCGCACTAATGTCTTCAACTGCTGCACATCAATGACAAAACCAAATCTTTATCGAAATTATTAGCGCGAACAAGACAGATTTTTTTTCCACTCTCCGGAGCCCCGCATAGACACAATTACGCATTCACTGGATCACATGCTTATAGCGCGAAGTGCACGCGACTTCTGAATGTGCCCAAAACCATAGCATCTTTGTGTGAACGTCGGGTGTCTTCGGCAATGCTTTTTATGATTTTTATACAGCAGTACAAAACTTTGCGTCGCCTCGTTGAATGGAACATTCCATCTTTCGACTCATGAAAATATTCTCACCACTGCACTCATAAACATTCATTATCTGTATTCTAAGCTGTACACTAACTCCATACAAAATTCCATGCAATCTTCACATCATAATGTTGACTAGTTAAGAGAATGACCCCGAGCTGCCCCTTGACCCCTGACCTGCAGGCCGGCTCTGAGATGGATGCTGGCCACGATTGTCACATGGTAGTAGCTCTGCAGGATAACAATGCGGGTAACGCTGGCCAGGAAAATGATGGTCATGAGCACGAAACCGTTGCCGAAGTACTCGCTGACCGTCACATACTCTGGAAACTGCAATGCAAAGGGATTTGCTGCTCAACAAATGCAAGTTTCTTTTCTCCTGAGTTAAAAAAAAAAATTACCCCAAAAAACACCAACCTTTTTCTATTTTGAATATCTGTAACCCTCTGGAAAAAGGCCCTGTTTTTTGCTGGTACCACAGGTGCCTCCTAAAGGTCTCTCTCAAAGACGGCAATCTCTGTATGAGAACTGCAACTGCGTTTTTTACGCAATCAAGTACGCATTGTGCAGTGTTGAAAATGTTCCAAACACACGCGCTTGTTGCTCAAACTGTGTTCGAAATACGACGCAGCTGATGCGCGTTATGCAAGTTGACCCTCAAAATGCCGATGCACGTGGCTGGTCTGTAGGAAATGACGTCATTTGAGAGAGACCTATAGTCATTCACTCACATGGCAAGCACTGTCACTAGTGAATAAGACATGCTAAAGTCTCATCATGGCCCAACATTTTTTGAAATAGGATTTCCCTGTTATGCCGATGAATGCGCTAAAACGGGCCCACTGTGTAGGCCACACACATGCGAAGGCTTCCAGTGCGTAGCCCTCCTGGATCAATGGAACAGGATTTTGTGCACTCTGGAACCAGCTCGACTGTGCTTTTCTTGTCTTGTTGGGTTGCTTTTGTGCCTCTAACAGAAACAAAGATCTCCCTGAAATAAGCTGCAGCTAGCCTGGCTGGGCCAGCCACGGTAGCGACCGGAATAAATCGAAAAGCCAGGTGTGGTTTCCAGTGTGGTCACGTGGCCACCCCTAGGGGCCAGCGATTGGACAGCCAGTGTGTGCTGGCTGCATTTGGTCCAGCATTAGCAATCAGGCTAGCTGAGAGCCAGCATTTGTTGCGGTTACGGGCTGGAGTCAAGTCTCAATGGCATCATGTACGTTGCATCCACGAATAATTCAAAGCAATCATTCGATAACTAAATGTGGATTTTTTGTTGTTGTTGGGGGATGTCCCATTCAAAAGTGAATAATTTCTTAATAATTAACTCTAACTGCCCTGAATCCTTTAAAATCCTCTTTGCCAAAGTGGAGGAATTTGGAGGATTACTGATTTCGTAGGATGCACTTTGTCAAGGTCTTGGGCCGGACCTTGTGTTGTTTTTTGCTCAGCCATACATTAATATAGGCCTGGTTTATGCTTGAAATCCTCCGTACTGCTCCAGGATGTCATTGGCCAAGCCTCAACATATTGACAGTCACTGCCGCAGGATTTTGCAGTTTTCCGGCAGTGGTCACCCCTTCACGGACCATATAGAAATAATAATAATGGAGGAATTTGCAGGATTGAGGCTATATGCTATTTTTTCATGAGGCCTATTGGAGGATTTTGCAGGATTGAAGCTACATCCCAAGAAAATTTTACAGGTAGAAAATAATTGAAATAACGTACCTGGGTGTCTGTTTCCTGTGTTCCGTAATACACGTCACTGGCATACGTGACAATTCCGTTAATGGTGAGCGGTGGCACAAAGTTTAAGGAATCTGCTACCACTTTCATTACTACAGCTAGGCTCTGCCACTTGATGTAGGCCTTTGCCATGACGCGGTACAGGGAAAATTGGTTGACGTCACCGAGCTTTGCTGCTCTGTCCTATAGAAAAGAATTCAACTAAATCTAGTCATAAACTGACTACGTTATTTACAGGACAGAATGTGCATCAGTGTTGTCCGAAAGAAGATCACAAGCTTACAAGGGTGAGACTCGAACCACAAGCTCTTGCTTACGTGCAGATATATCTGTCGGTCTGCATTATTTACCCTTCATAAAATCGGACGGATCCGCACACCACAGAAAAGCTTGCTCATGCGTTCATTACTTGTCGCCTTGATTTTTGCAACAGTTTACTTCAAGGGCTACCAGACTCACAAATTGCCAAACTCCAACGCATCCAAAACTCAGCTGCAAGACAAGTCACCCTCTCGAAGCCCCATCAACCCATATCACCTATTCTGCGTAATCTGCACTGGCTCCCAGTCAAGAGGAGGATAATCTACAAAACCCTTCTCCTAACATACAAATGTCTCCATCGTCTCGCCCCTACTTACCTCCAGCAATTAATCCATAAATATGAACCTCGTAGAAATCTTCGATCAACGAGCGTTTTCATCTGCAGCCCCCACCCTCTGGAACAAACTTCCCAATCACATCAACGATGCCCTAACCCTGGACACTTTCAAAGCTAATCTTAAAACCCATCTGTTCACTGCAAATTATATATAATGCTAGTGTTTTCTATGTTAATTGTTCAGCACATTGGGACCCCGTGTAAAATGCGCTTTATAAGAATGGTTTATTATTATTATTATTAGATATATTACCACTCGACCATCGAGCTCACAGTGATCAGCAGGCTGGTTCGAGTCTGATCAAGCAAGGGGTACCGTGAGTAATGCATTTTTTATTTTAAATTTTTTTTGCAAGATACAATTTTACCATGCTGTTCAAGTGGGTTCTCAAAATAAGCCATCTGCAAGTTAAATTTGAATAAAATCTGGAACGATGACTTTATCCAATGCTTTGCACGTTTTAACTTCGCATTCTCCCGACCAAAGAGACTGTTGCTATATCGCGTGATTCGGGGCAAGCCTTACACTAGCAGCCCCCAGCTCTGGCATGGTCTGGTGTCTTTGTGCCATTCTCACCCATTGTGAACAATGTATTAGTACTGAGCGTCTCTTATGTAACTATGCAAGAGCTTGCCCCGAATCATGTGATTAGCAACAGTGTCTTTGGTCTGGAGAATTCAAAGTTAAAACGTGCCAAGCATTCTGAGCAAGTCAGTGTACCAGATGTTTTTCAAATTTAAATCCCAAAGGGTATGGGTCACTTGCGAATGGCTTATTAAGTGGGTTCTAAAAATTGAGTGTGTTCTACAAATTACCCCCCCCCCCCAATTTTTTTTTAAATATTTACCTTTTCTAGTTGCAGGCATCTCTCAAAGATATTCCTGTTCCGGCGGGAGGTACTCATTCTGGGCAAGTCTCCTAGGTCACTGATTTCCAGAGGGCGTTGGTAGCCTAACTTCATCAGCCATCCCAGCCACTTAAATACCACCAGCGAAGGCAAACTCACGAATCTAACAAGAAGAAGAAAAATCAATGGTTTTCTTTTGGTTTTCCATTTAAATCACTACTACTGAATCTTTACAAATGTTGAATTATTTTGATATGGCCCATGTGAACCACTCGATTAGGCCCAAAAAAAAAAGTCTCCGGTTTCTGGTATGCGCGCGCGTCGCCGTAGCCATGCGTGTCGGCAAAATGAAAAAGTTTTTTTTCCAATGAAAGATGATGTCTCAAAACCGCCAAACTCACTGATTTGACTGGAATCCTGCTGCTGCACAATTTTAACGTGTTTTTAGATTGGGTTATGGTCGAGAATAAGCTTATGTGGCCTCTCTGGGCTCCCATATATTTGCACTAAGTTTAGTCGGGCACCATTTGCAGTCATCAGCCGACATTTGAAGCAAAAAATTCAGGTAAAAAAAAAAAAAAAGCCGCGTCGCCGCACCACTTTTTGGGCAAGCTCCATACCAGAAACCGGAGACTTTTTTTTTGGCCTTACCTACACACTTTATTTCTATCCATCTATAAATCGTTTAAAATTGAGGAATTGGAGGATTGAGGTTACATGGCATAAGTGCGTTACTGATTTCATAGGATGCACTTTGTCAAGGTCTTGGGCCGGACCTTGTGTTGTTTTTGCTCAGCCATGCATAAATATAGGCCTGGTTTATGCTTGAAATCCTTCGTACTGCTCCAGGATGTCACTGACTAAGCCTCAACATATCAACAGTCACTGCCATAGGAATTAGAATTTTGCAGGATTCAGGCAGTGGTCACCCCTTCATGGACCATATTAAAAATATAACGAAAGAATTTGCAGGATTGAGGCTATATATATATGTGCTATTTTTCCATGAGGCCAATTGGACGATTTTGCAGGAGTGAGGCTACATCCTAGCAAAAAGGCCCAGGGAGTTAAGGTTAAAAAGCAACAAACAAATGTAGTTTGTTTTTGAGTCATGATTACCTCATGTAGTATTTCATGGAAGAATTTTGCAGATCCTCTGGCAAACTGCCTTCCATCTGACCGATATGCCCCAAAACCTACGAGCAAAAAAAGGAAAAAAGTCACTGCAAAGTGATTCACTGGTGACCCAAGAAACCAAACAGGAGATCTGATTGTGCCAGCAACCATGCCTAGTTAGGAACTAAATCAATTCCTCAAAGAACACATAGTCCACAAATTTGGGACTCTCAATGCTGCGTATGGGAGTCCCAAAAACATGTATTGAAAACATGCAACACAAGTAAATAGACTGGCACATGAAACAACTAGTCCAACATCCATTTAGTACTGGATGAATCAAACTGTGTCAAAAAAGACACATCTCTCCATAGTCTGCCACCAGACCACTGAATTAAGGGTCAATCTCAACAGTTGCACATGTGCAAGTCTAGTCTTAGGCTTTAAACTGAAATCACTTGGCTTCACTCTAACGAAAAGTCTCCTTTAAAAACTGAATTGAGACTTCAAACTTTGCTGGAGAAATACTGAGGACCTTGTCTTTGCCTAATGATTTTTTTTTTAAGGATTTCGTCAGCTAAAGTGTGAGTAAAGTTGGCCTAAATTAGTTTGCCATGTTTTTTAGCACTCAAGGTCCCAGTCTGAAGTCACATTTTCCACTCAATTCCCACTTGAATTGAATCAATTTCCAAATGACTCAATTTCAAATTGCTCACTGGTCACTGCAGAGAGCAACTCAACTCACTTGAGTTCCTCCTTCAACAAACAAAGATAAGGCTGTGACTAAACCTTGTCACTTCCCTGATCTGGCGTGCTCTTACCTTAGCCAGTAAAGTTAAAACCTCCAGTAGAACAAAGACGGAATAAAATACAATCATAGCGATCATCGCGTCAAAGCGTACAATCCTAGCATCCACTAGGGAGACATTTGCGGTCCAGCTCGCCAGTCTGTAACTTTCCCCCATCAAAGCGAGCAGCCAGTAAGGCAGCATCAGCCATCCGAAGCCCGGCCGTAGCCACGCCTCCATGTGGTGAAAGTACACGCCCATCATCACCGCGGCGACGCATCCGCAAACGGACGGGAGGTACAGGTTGGGTTGGGACAGTGCGCTCGGCGACTTCAAGTCTGACAGGATGCCTTCTAAGATGAAGAGGATGTTAGCGAGGACGAGGCAGGACAGCAGGAGCCAGCGGAGATGGTGGAAGGTGGAGTGGAGGGTGTAGGGCGTCTTGGTCCGTCTCAGTCTGGGAAGACATCCGTACACAAGGAGGAGGACGGACGACAGGAAGACGAAGCCAAGATGTGGGATGCAGCTCACATAGTCGGCAATGCAAATGGCGTCCCATACCATAGTGGAGTTGGCCGAGTCATACTGTATGCATGAAGCATACATGATGGCCAGCGTGCAGAATGGCTGTGGGGCATGTAGAACTCGTGTCAGACCATGAATTCAAGTCAGCAGCGTCTGTAGAGAAAATAACCGTACGGTAAAAAATCCATACTGGATCACCACTTTACCTGCCGCCAAACACATCAATTTTCACCTCACCTTGTGATTTCACCCAAGAGGAATCCAGGAAGCTGTGTAAATGTGAAAAAAATTAGGCAAAATGTGTTTTTAGAGCACATTTTGGATGAACACGTCGTGCAGAACTAAGCTGAAGCAGCCGGTCAAAACTGATTGAAGTGCATCGTACACGGAATAAACCACACCACCGTCGGATTTGTATCAATGTCGAGTGCAATTTGAGTCCCCCGTGCAAGTTTAAACTTGCGCTATGGACTCACATAGCACATGGAAGCATGCAAATTACACTGCGCCATTTTAATTTGCGTGCGCACATTACAACCTGCGCAAAGGCGATCGCAATTTGAGAACCTTGCGGGCGGGATTTTCACTGATTATGGAAAAAAAAAGTTCAAAACACGAATACATGGAGAAATTAATTAATAAATAATGGAATAAATTAATGAACAAAGTAATAAATAAAAAGGGAATTCAATTAGCGTCAATGATTTTTTTTTTGAGATTTAGCAGTGCTTATCAGAGAAGTTTTTGAGGGGGCGGGGGCGGGGGCGGGGAAGGGACCAGGGAAGGGACTAGCGGTGATTGCTTGGAAAGTATATTGAAGTTGTTCAATTAAAAAAATACTAATTTGATTAATTTAGCAATTAATTAATTGGATGGTACAATCATTCATATTGTTTTTAAAAATACTTTGCATAACATTTCGAACGCTGTGTACACTTCAAAAATGCATAATTTGAAAAAAAATTAATGAACTCATTACTATTTTAATTAACTAATTTAATTAATTACTTTAAACAATTATTTCATTTGCAGGCTCAATAATTCATTATTAATGTTTACATGCTTTAACTTAAATCGCTATGCATATAAGATGGTAATTATTTTTAAAAAGTAGCCTAGTTATTAATGATTAGTTAATTCAATGTATTAATTTAATTAATTAATTAGACTTAATAAAAAAAAAAAGGTGTTTGTTTATGAAACAAAAATCCCACTGAGCCATAAACAATAATACACATCATGATTGTGATAAAAAGTGCATTGTTCGCATACCGAGTCAATATGCCAGCACTAGCTAGTACTAGCTTTAGCCCTGGTGGACTCCCTTTTCTCCCTATTGCAATGAAGACTTCGTCCAACCTGGGCTAGTACTAGCTTGTACTTACATTACAGTCTTTACCGGCAGAACATTTTCAATTTTTTCAAACCTCTAAACTCTCCTTCCACAAATTGTTTGGCCCCAGTATTTCACAGGCATTATTTTGACATGGTTAGGTACCTGTAGGGTGGGTTCAAATTTCTGAAAGTCAAACAAAAAATGAGAAATTTACCAGAATTTCGCTCACCAAGATTCACAGAAAGTTTACTCTGCTGTCTCGTTTCGTTAGCTGTCAACTGAGGGCGCTGTGCTCACAGACAGCTGATCAGCCAGCACCATGGCCAGCACTCACTTTGGCCAGCACTAGTTATGCTAACTCTCGAGTTCTCTGTGATCTTGGTGAGCGAAATTCTGGTAAATTTCACGTTTTTGTTTGACTTTTCAGAGATTTGAACCCCTTAGATGTACCTAACCCTGTCAAAATAATGCCTGTGAAATACTGGGGCCAAACATTCTGTGACAGGAGAGTTTGGAGGTTTGAAATAATTGAAAATTTTGGTTTGTAAACGTGGACCGAAAATTATAATAGGCTACATTTTGTTATTTGTAGCCTGCAGGCCTAGTCGAAGACTTTCTCACTAATGGTTGAGACAGGAATTTCTCAGAACTGTTTTTTTTTTTTTGCTTTTTTTCTCCGGGGCGGGCAGTAATTTAATGGATTGCCACAAAAGTGAATGCAATTAGGCAAGAGATAGGCCCTGGTTTTTATTTTATTCCCTTGTATCAGTTAAATTTTGCGGGAAAATGTCTGTTAACGCATGTAACGTAAACAAATTTAACCTATAAAAATTTTACAACTTTTGAGAATACTTTCTTGTTTTTTTCTCATGATATGTACCCAAAGTTTTAATAATAATGGTTGCCATGGAAACTGTTATCATTAACGTTTTTGCCTGTATACCGGTATTTAATGCATTTTCAACCAAAATCAAAAATGAACTAGGCCTATTCAGCTTCTTGTGTCCTTTTTCAGCGAATACTAATTTCCAATGATTAGGTTTGTTTTATTTGATTCATTATTTTTATTTGATCAACTGTTGTTTACATAATTTACCACAGAAGTAAACAAACCATAGATAGATTAAACATGTTAATTAAGAGACATATATATGTACGTTCAAATTTGTTGCCTGTAAGTTGTTGGAAAGTATTTTTGTTGGATATGTCCTAAAAGTTCATTTGCCATGGTGACCAAAACAAAATGAACACTGTATCCAAGGAGTATTTAAGCACATTTCCCCAGCTAATTTAATGTACGAGAATACTACAAATTACTTTTTCAATGCACAATGTGGCATACATGTGCACGCGGCACAGCCAGTGGTGGTGCTACCGGGGAGGGGGGGGGGGCCCATGAGGGGCATTTGCCCCCAAGTTTTGTCCTTCCCCCGCAGTTTGTCCCCCCCCCCCCCCATTTTCCCTGAAAACTTTATCTACCAGTTTATAAATTATGTTGATTTTCTTCAGTGATTTATACAATTTGGGGCCAATCAAAGCATTAAAACATTAGTACTTAAGACATTAAAACATGCATGCATTTATACAGCCTGTACATTTGTTATACATTTCTAACATTCTCAGATGACATCCTTAAAGGGAAAATACATTTGCAAACATCGAAAAATATAACTACCAAGTTGTTCAGAAATACCTTACTAATACTAGGATGTTTATAAATGACAGTCTAAAGCACCCTGTAAAATAATGGCACCTGGTGCGAAGTCATTTTCAAGAATAATGGTAGGTTTGTGTACATTTCAAAGGGTGGTCGGCTGACCACCGTTGGAAAACATAAATATTTTTCAACAAATTTACCATTTTTTCAGTTCAAATTTTGTTTGCTATTGGTTCCATGTTCATGAATGGGTTCAGGCCATAGAGTAGTTCCCTTACACCTTACAATTTTCCGGCATTTTTTATCCATTTCATTTTAGTGAAGTCAGGGAACCAGAGTTTTACCAGACTACTTGAACACTTTTGTTTTTCTTGGTTTTTCCAGCATTTTCGAACACAAAACCTCAAACACGTCAGTTTAACAATATTTGATCTATTACATGTATATTAACCCCCCAAATAGTTCATTTCTGAAAATTACAGCAAAAGCCAATGATGTGCATTCCCTTTAATCAATCAGGTGTGACACCACCTTAAAAGGGCCCAAGCCACGTATCTCCCCCCACTTCAGGTCGCTGCACACACGCTTAGTGTCACCATAGAGATTGTCCTTATTGCCTAGTAATGCCCACCCACCCACCCTCTTATGACTGATGTGTTGTCTCCTTTGTGCGATATTTTTCCTTTCTTCGTTCTTTTTATTTTTCCTTTACCCGGCCTGTCAAATCCTGACAAATACTACTCAAGCAGAATGCGAGGCCACTGGTCTGGAACATGTCCATTCGCCCAAGTTAGCGGTCAATCCTCTCAGTTCACCAGACCAAGAGCCACAGCCAGTCCAGCCATGGGTTACTTCAACAGGTTCCACGTCCCTGTCTCGCAAAGAGCCCTGTCCCCCATTGACGGAGCCAGCACAATGTCCGCCAAAGGTGCATCAAGTGTCTCAGGGTCAGCAACCATCAGTTCAAGTCCCCAACTCCCAGCGGGATCATCCTAGAAAGCCGCAAAAAGTTAGAAGACAAGTTTGGCGATGTATTTCAGGTACAATGCTCTTATAAATCCTTTACTTCCAAAGAATTAGAATCAGAAGATATGTTGGTGAAATGACGATTAAAACAACACCTGAAATTGTGGTGAAAGATCGGATCTCCACAAATGCTACCATCTGTTTTAAGTGATGGTCACATGATTCCGTTTACAGAGTACCCACTTCCTATGTTATGCCATAATAATCAATCTGCTCTCAGTGATGCTAGATTTGTCATTGAATCAGTCCTAGATATATCCTTGTTCTGGCAGAATAAAAGAGAAATCCCATCCATCCTATATCTTGAGCCCCTTATCAGTGGCCACCCAGCCTTAGTGACCCAGGCATCTAGCAAGAAAAGATTAATCTTGAATCAGAGTAAACTCATTAAGTATGTCAGGAAAAAACATTTTAAGATAGACAAGTATCGAAGGATAGATATATCCAGCGAGATATTGTTGAGTGTCTGTCAATCTCTCAATCAGTTTTGTCCTAAGGTATAAAGAAAGTTGTAAAAGTCCCTGTTTTTAATGCCTGCTTGAATAAATTATGCGCAGATATTCTTTACCTAATATTGTGCACCGTATTTAATCGCTAGGAGTAAATAATCAAGAATTGAAGAAGTCAATGTGTGTACATATGTGGGAGTTACCGATTTTGATCTAGAACTTGTAGAAAGAAGGGAAATTGTGAATTTTTGAGTATTTATGCCTTTTCCGAATCATGTCTTCTCAGATAAATTTTGCATGCAGAATTATTAAGAGCCAGAGACTAAACCTGTTCTAAACATGTTACATTCACATACAGAGTATACCTGCTTAATGTGGTTATTGTGTTGTTCTAACCAAAATTTGTAGGCTGTAGTTTTTAAGATTGTTAAGTTCGTAATATTGATCAAGAATTGAAGAAGACAAAAAAAGTGTTTATATTTTCATTACAATTTTTTTTTGCCTGAGAAATACAAAAAGTGTGAATGTGCAGTATTTTATGCCCGTTCATAAATGAAGTGTTCCAGACTTTGTTTTTTCTCGTGGATTAATTTAGATCCGCAAAGATTAACACTTTGTTGTTATTAATAATATAAAACACAGGAAGTACTCTTAATATTATTGAGATGAGTGAAAGTGCAAAGCCGATTCCTACAAGGCCAGTAACGATATAACTATATTTGTATATTTTTAGTATTTGATTGTAGCAGTTTGATTAACATATAAGTTATAAAAATTGAGCAAGAAAAGAAATTGTGTTTATTTTGTTTTATCAGGCTGAGTGTGGAACAGTATTGAGGTGGAAGAGTTGTTACCAGGCCGCGTCCTGAAGAGCCTAAAGGGCTTGAGCGAATGGCAGTATTTTCGCAGACCAAAGTACTTTTTTACGATTTACTGTATTACTTCGACCATGACTATTACATTAACTTTATTAATAATTCAATCCAAAAGAATACACTTTTATATGCAACTGAAGATTATATTTCAAAGACAAACATTCCGATTTATCTAAGTAACTGCTCACTTTAAAATTGTAATGAATTATTTGTCTTAGACAAAATTCTGATGATCTTAATTTGTTGTAACCTATTTTGTTTAGAAAACAGCTTATTTTAATTTTCAAGAAAAGAAATACGATATAACTATATCATTTACTTATTACTTTAGTAGGAGCTTTATTCAGAAAGTATATTAATGAGTAAAATGTTGTTTTTTGGCTAACAAACCCTTAACGTCATAGTGCAAGACCTATACCCATGCTGCCAATAAATTAATCCAACCTTATCTTATTGTTTCCCTTTTCTCTGGTCTCTCGTACAATTAATCTTAATAGAAAAAAAGGTTTTAATTGACCTAAAAAGTAATAAGAATTTTATAATTGAAAATTCCCACTCTGGGATTGAACCTGCAACCTTCAGATTTAGAGTCAGCAGTCCGTACCACAAGACTAAGCACAATTTCACACTTTTTAGTGGTTACAAAATTAACTTTAAAGATGCAATTGACCTAAAAAATAATAAAATTTTCAAATCTAAAATTCCCAGCCTGGAATTGAACCCGCAACCTCAAGATTTAGAATCAGCAGTCTATACCACTGGACTAAGCACCATTTCACACTTTTTAGTGGTTAAGAAATTAAATATAAAGTTTCAATTGACCTAAAAAATAATAAAATTTTGAAATCTAAAATTCCTAGCCTGAGATTGAACCCGCAACCTCCAGATTTAGAGTCTTCAGTCCGTACCACAGGACTAAGCACAATTTCACACTTTTTAGAGGTTAAAAAATTAACTATAAAGTTTCAATTGACCTAAAAAATAATAAAACTTTGAAATCCAAAATTCCCAGCCTGGGATTCAACCCACAACCTCCAGATTTAGAATCAGCAGTCTATACCACTGGACTAAGCACCATTTCACACTTTTTAGAGGTTAAGAAATTCAATATAAAGTTTGAATTGACCCAAAAAATAATAAAACTTTGAAATCTAAAATTCCCAGCCTGGGATTGAACCCGCAACCTCCCGATTTAGAATCAGCAGTCTATACCACTGGACTAAGCACAATTTCACATTTTTTAGTGGTTAAAAATTAAATATAAAGTTTCAATTGACCTAAAAAATAATAAAACTTTGAAATCTATAATTCCCAGCCTCGAATTGAACCCGCAACCTACAGATTTAGAGTCAGCAGTCCACACCACTGGACTAAGCACCATTTCACACTTTTTAGTGGTTAAGAAATTAAATATAAAGTTTCAATTGACCTAAAAAGTAATACAATTTTAAAATTTAAAATTCCCAGCCTGGGATTGAACCCGCAACCTCCAGATTTAGAATCAGCAGTCTATACCACTGGACTAAGCACCATTTCACACTTTTTAGTGGTTAAGAAATTCAATATAAAGTTTGAATTGACCCAAAAAATAATAAAACTTTGAAATCTAAAATTCCCAGCCTGGGATTGAACCCGCAACCTCCAGATTTAGAATCAGCAGTCTATACCACTGGACTAAGCACCATTTCACACTTTTTAGTGGTTAAAAAATTAAATATAAAGTTTCAATTGACCTAAAAAATAATAAAATTTTGAAATCTAAAATTCCCAGCCTGGGATTAAACTCGCAACCTCCAGATTTAGAATCAGCAGTTTATACCACTGGACTAAGCACCATTTCACACTTTTTAGAGGTTAAAAAATTAAATATAAAGTTTCAATTGACCTAAAAAGTAATACAATTTTAAAATCTAAAACTCCCAACCTGGGATTGAACCCGCAACCTCCAGATTTTGAATCAGCAGTTTATACCACTAGACTAGGCACCATTTCACACTTTTTAGTGGTTAAGAAATTCAATATAAAGTTTCAATTGACCTAAAAAATAATAAAACTTTGAAATCTAAAATTCCCAGCCTGGGATTGAACCCGCAACCTCCAGATTTAGAATCAGCAGTCTATACCACTGGACTAAGCACAATTTCACATTTTTTAGTGGTTAAAAATTAAATATAAAGTTTCAATTGACCTAAAAAATAATAAAACTTTGAAATCTAAAATTCCCAGCCTGGGATTGAACC
>CM057149.1:19112016-19277016 GCA_029964075.1 Patiria pectinifera | reverse complement strand
ACAATGTTCTAATTTTAATCTGGATAAGTGTATTATATTCTCAACAACTCCTCTGATTTTTTTCTTTCGGAAATTCACCCGGGAAGACTTTTTAAAATGAGAGTTCCGCGTTTTACCCACCTAGGTTTTTGGGCAAATGGGCCTATTGCACGGTATGTGCAGTATACGCGTACTAGCTCCGATGCCGTAGGAGGGGGCATATTTAACCCTGCAGAACCAACATTAAAAATCGTCACAATGTTCTAATTTTCATCTGGATAAGTGTATTATATTCTCAACAACTCCTGTGATTTTTTTCTTTCGGAAATTCACCCGGGAAGACTTTTTAAAATGAGAGTTCCGCGTTTTACCCACCTAGGTTTTTGGGCAAATGGGCCTATTGCACGGTATGTGCAGTATACGCGTACTGGCTCCGATGCCGTAGGAGGGGGCATATTTAACCCTGCAGAACCAACATTAAAAATCGTCACAATCTTTTAATTTTAATCTGGATAAGTGTATTATATTCTCAACAACTCCTCTGATTTTTTTCTTTCGGAAATTCAACCGGGAAGACCTTTTAAAATGAGAGTTCCGCGTTTTACCCACCCTGGTTTTTTTGTGCAAATAGACCTATTGCACGGTATGTGCAGTATACGCGTACCTGCTCCGATGCTGTAGGAGGGGGCATATTGAACCCTGCAGAACCAACATTAAAAATCGTCACAATGTTCTAATTTTCATCTGGATAAGTGTATTATATTCTCAACAACTCCTGTGATTTTTTTCTTTCGGAAATTCACCCGGGAAGACTTTTTAAAATGAGAGTTCCGCGTTTTACCCACCTATGTTTTTGGGCAAATAGGACTATTGCACGGTATGTGCAGTATACGCGAACGGGCTCCGATGCTGTAGGAGGGGGCATATTGAACCCTGCAGAACCAACATTAAAAATCGTCACAATGTTCTAATTTTCATCTGGATAAGTGTATTATATTCTCAACAACTCCTGTGATGTTTTTCTTTCAGAAATTCACCCGGGAAGACCTTTTAAAATGAGAGTTCCGCGTTTTACCCACCTAGGTTTTTGGGCAAATAGGCCTATTGCACGGTATGTGCAGTATACGCGTACTGGCTCCGATGCTGTAGGAGGGGGCATATTGAACCCTGCAGAACCAACATTAAAAATCGTCACAATGTTCTAATTTTAATCTGGATAAGTGTATTATATTCTCAACAACTCCTGTGATTTTTTCTTTCGGAAATTCACCCGGGAAGACTTTTTAAAATGAGAGTTCCGCGTTTTACCCACCTAGGTTTTTGGGCAAATGGGCCTATTGCACGGTATGTGCAGTATACGCGTACTAGCTCCGATGCCGTAGGAGGGGGCATATTTAACCCTGCAGAACCAACATTAAAAATCGTCACAATGTTTTAATTTTAATCTGGATAAGTGTATTATATTCTCAACAACTCCTCTGATTTTTTTCTTTCGGAAATTCAACCGGGAAGACCTTTTAAAATGAGAGTTCCGCGTTTTACCCACCCTGTTTTTTTTGTGCAAATAGACCTATTGCACGGTATGTGCAGTATACGCGTACGTGCTCCGATGCTGTAGGAGGGAGCATATTTAACCCTGCAGAACCAACATTAAAAATCGTCACAATGTTTTAATTTTAATCTGGATAAGTGTATTATATTCTCAACAACTCCTCTGATTGTTTTCTTTCGGAAATTCAACCGGGAAGACTTTTTAAAATGAGAGTTCCGCGTTTTACCCACCTAGGTTTTTGGGCAAATAGGCTTATTGCACGGTATGTGCAGTATACGCGTACTGGCTCCGATGCCGTAGGAGGGGGCATATTTAACCCTGCAGAACCACCATTAAAAATCGTCACAATGTTTTAATTTTCATCTGGATAAGTGTATTATATTCTCAACAACTCCTATGATTTTTTTCTTTCGGAAATTCACCCGGGAAGACCTTTTAAAATGAGAGTTCCGCGTTTTACCCACCTAGGTTTTTTGTGCAAATAGGCCTATTGCACGGTATGTGCAGTATACGCGTACTGGCTCCGATGCCGTAAGAGGGGGCATATTTAACCCTGCAGAACCAACATTAAAAATCGTCACAATCTTTTAATTTTAATCTGGATAAGTGTATTATATTCTCAACAACTCCTCTGATTTTTTTCACTCGGAAATTCAACCGGGAAGACCTTTTAAAATGAGAGTTCCGCGTTTTACCCACCTAGGTTTTTGGGCAAATGGGCCTATTGCACGGTATGTGCAGTATACGCGTACTGGCTCCGATGCTGTAGGAGGGGGCATATTGAACCCTGCAGAACCAACATTAAGAATCGTCACAATGTTCTAATTTTAATCTGGATAAGTGTATTATATTCTCAACAACTCCTGTGATTTTTTTCTTTCGGAAATTCACCCGGGAAGACTTTTTAAAATGAGAGTTCCGCGTTTTACCCACCTAGGTTTTTGGGCAAATAGGCCTATTGCACGGTATGTGCAATATACGCGTACTGGCTCCGATGCCGTAGGAGGGGGCATATTTAACCCTGCAGAACCAACATTAAAAATCATCACAATGTTTTAATTTTCATCTGGATAAGTGTATTATATTCTCAACAACTCCTCTGATTTTTTTCTTTCGGAAATTCACCCGGGAAGACTTTTTAAAATGAGAGTTCCGCGTTTTACCCACCTAGGTTTTTGGGCAAATAGGCCTATTGCACGGTATGTGCAGTATACGCGTACTGGCTCCGATGCTGTAGGAGGGGGCATATTGAACCCTGCAGAACCAACATTAAAAATCGTCACAATGTTCTAATTTTCATCTGGATAAGTGTATTATATTCTCAACAACTCCTGTGATTTTTTTCTTTCGGAAATTCACCCGGGAAGACTTTTTAAAATGAGAGTTCCGCGTTTTACCCACCTAGGTTTTTGGGCAAATGGGCGTATTGCACGGTATGTGCAGCATACGCGTACTGGCTCCAATGCCGTAGGAGGGGGCATATTTAACCCTGCAGAACCAACATTAAAAATCGTCACAATCTTTTAATTTTAATCTGGATAAGTGTATTATATTCTCAACAACTCCTGTGATTTTTTTCTTTCGGAAATTCACCCGGGAAGACCTTTTAAAATGAGAGTTCCGCGTTTTACCCACCCTGGTTTTTTTTGTGCAAATAGGCCTATTGCACGGTATGTGCAGTATACGCGTACGTGCTCCGATGCTGTAGGAGGGGGAATCTTTATCGCTGCAGAACCAACATTAAAAATCGTCACAATGTTTTAATTTTAATCTGGATAAGTGTATTATATTCTCAACAACTCCTGTGATTTTTTTCTTTCGGAAATTCATCCGGGAAGACTTTTTAAAATGAGAGTTCCGCGTTTTACCCACCTAGGTTTTTGTGCAAATAGGCCTATTGCACGGTATGTGCAGTATACGCGTACGTGCTCCGATGCTGTAGGAGGGGGCATCTTTATCGCTGCAGAACCAACATTAAAAATCGTCACAATCTTTTAATTTTAATCTGGATAAGTGTATTATGTCCTCAACAACTCCTAGAAATGTTTTCGTTGAAAAATTAACCCGGAAAGACCCTCTGCTTTTAGAGTTCCCCGTTTTTGCAAGTCAGAAAAATGAACACGGGAAGGACCTATATTTTAGAGTTCTGCGTTTTACCCAGGCAGCGCGACGGGTATATACGGGCCTAATGCACGTTAATAAAATGTACGTGTAAATAGTTACTATGCCGTTGGAGGGGGGGGGGGTGTTTACCGATGCCTAACTATTATTAAAAGTGATGATAATTTCTTAATTTTGATGTTGATAATTGTCTGATATTTGTCAGTATCATAATTGTCTATGTCTATTTTCAGCGCGTCACCGCGTATTTTTAATGGGCGCAGCCCTAGAACAAGCTGTAGACTGATGCAGCCCAACATGTACATTAGTGCAAAGGTCATCGCTACCTTGTCAGTTTCCGACCTGACTTTTCCGCAAAAGATTCGAATAGAAAAAGCGCCTTTTTTTGGAGGGTTACAGACTCCCAAAATATCACCAACAACGTCGACAGCTGCTTATCTGCAGCCAATGTGCTCACAACGTCAGGGGGCAACTCGCATATTCTTGTGGAAATGTATGTTCTTCTTTTTATCGCACCCATATGACAAGTCGCTAAGCAAACAAATGCTAACCTTCATGCCGTTTGGGGGTTTCAGCTGCATTTTCATTATTAAAACGCTAATGTCATATCTCTCTCTAACGTTTATATCAAGTGTTTTACCTGAAAGACAAAATCGCTCACTTTTAGGATTAATTGAAGGGGACCTGAAATTACGATTCTAGTCAACTGTCTTTACTTTCTTGGGGTCATTTTGCACGCTGTAGCAATTACATCGTTTGCTACTTTTGTGGTGTGCATGTCATTTCATGCGGGTAAGCTTCGCACTGTTATCTTAAACAGACCATGGACGTACCTATAGCTCCATATTGGACAGACTAAGGAGTGACTGTGCAGGGTCAAACCTGACAATAAAGCACGTAATCGGACTTGTGTAACTTATTTATTA
Organism: Patiria pectinifera; assembly: GCA_029964075.1. Lineage (NCBI taxonomy): Eukaryota > Metazoa > Echinodermata > Asteroidea > Valvatida > Asterinidae > Patiria > Patiria pectinifera. Next base: position 19,272,438 of record CM057149.1, on the reverse strand, counting down.
AGCTTGTCAGTTTGGAATAGTTGGATGACCATAAAACGGGGACAGAATGTCTGTGGCACTGCCTATAATTGGTCATTAAAGACAATGGAAAGAACGGTTTACATGCAGGAACTCATGTCAACCTGGGGTGATTTATAACCCAGCTTGTGACAAGTGTCCATGAATTGTTTATTAACATGCATGCGATCAGACAGCGTTCCATGCTCCATGTTGATGTTGGTTGTGTGTCTTCACAGATTAACCCTCAATCTTCTTTTTCTTTAAAAACGAGTTCCTATTATCTACAATTTTTTGGAAATGAGGTTTCGCCTAAATGCTTATGTAAAGAATGGTTTTCATCCACATGTCTGGCATAGGGGACACCAAGATTGTAAAGTGGTCGGTAAAGACGGTGATGGTAAAGGGTCATGAGGGAAAAGGTTCGTTTAGATCGCGCAAGGCATGATGGGAAACAACATGGCGCAGCCCTTAGACAACCCTATTGAAATTGTGTACACTAAGGTTTGTTTGTGTCTGATTCTGCGCGTTCGGCATACACTTATTCTCATCTGTTTGGGGGCTTATATTTCACAACCTGCGTTGGCGCGATTTTACCGCGATAGGTCAATTCTGAGTGCCGTAGATAGTTGGGACGGGAGATATAGTCTTTTCTTTTCTATATCTATGGAGATAATGGACCTATCGCGATAGAATCGCGTTAGAATTGCGTGAACGCAGCTTGTGAAATATTGTCCAAGCCATTTAAGTTCTATATCTATGTGTCCAAGTACATAATATATATAAATGGACGTGGAACGCGAAAAACATGTGATCAACAAAAATCAAAATAAGTGTTGAAAAACACCCTTAGGTTGTGTCTTAAGTGGCGTGGCTAACTCGCAAACGGTGATAGCTAAATTCAATATAGCTCTATAGGTGCAGGCCATTAAATCGGTCCGAAATTGCCAACGCCGGCCAAATCACGATTCGCATGCCGTCATTGAGCATATTGTGGGCCATGAACTTGAGCGTTTGTTGGGGGAAGCCGTGCAGAGGACTGCGAGCTTGTATTTTTGTAAAATGTGGATGATGATTATGCACTAAAATGGCTCTATTTTTCACTGGAGCGTAGGCGACCATTTTAAAAAGGGCAATGGGCTTCAGCACTGCTTTTAGGGGTCATCAGCTTTGGATGGAATTTTCTCCCAAAAGTCATTGTTCCCCCCCCCCCCCCGTCCCAGAAACTTGAACCGAAAATGAGAGATGATGAAATAAGCTTTCATTTGATGTACGTGTTGAACACCTCATACACTTTGGAGTATTTTTTATGAATTTCCGAAGTAGGGTAATTAATCATTGGGGTCCATGAAAACTTATTTACTGGTGTGCAACCCTATGGACATGACGCAAGTACACCTTTTGGTCACGTGGTCAGTGTGGCAACTGCTTGGGATGTTTTGGAAGATATGTTGAATTAAGGCAATACCTGGCGATCTTTTGATTTGTAATCAAAGTGTCACATAGATCTTCGAATTTTTTTTGTAGATTGTTGTTAACCACAAGCACTATGTCATACTTTGTAAAGTTAACCCTAAAGGGGCCGGGTTATTTTGACCATCTCTCAGCCGGGGGATTCCGCCCCCCCCCCCAAGATCTCGGCTATTGAGTGACGAACAATGTTGAAACTCGGTTCATGCATAGAGCAATTCTTCATGAACATACCCAAGAAATTTCATGACCAAATGTTAAAGTGTTTTGGAATCCTGGATAATTACTTATTCATATGTATGAATGGCAATTCTGGTTTGTGTACACGGCGTATATGGGAAAATTCAGTTTTCACGGCGCCTAGCGCCAGGAAAATTGTCCCTGCGCAACAACCCCTGGTCCGATTGCTATGTATTTGGTGTAAACAGATGCGCAAGGCTCGAGGCTAAAAATTCATAAAAGCTCGGGTCGCGATTTTTTATTTTTGTTAAGGCTATCGCGGACAAAGTCGAGGGGGGGGGGCGGATTCCGCCCCGGCCCTTTTAGGGTTAATAGCATAAACAAAGCGTACATACGCTTTGTTCATTAGATTCTCTTGTCAATTGGCATTACAGGAGTTACTGTTTTTGCACAGTATATTCTACTGTTTCTTTTTTCTCTGTACATTAACAGCAGATTCTACTTTATTTGATATTGTTCAATTACAGCAGATTCTACTTTTGGTTCAATTACAGGGGATTCTACTGTTTTGTAACAGATAATTAAGTGTTGTCGTTTTGTAACCTAACAGCACATTCGCTGTTTTTGTTTGTTCCTTAACAACTCTCTGTAGCTGAAGGAAAGGTTGTTTTTGTTAACAGTTAAACGGTGATTATGATGGGGGCCGATAAACGACAAAATGTTCATGTTTGTATCGAGGATTGCGAATGACAGGTCCTGTGTGAGCTTCAGTTCACAGATATTCTCGTATAATGAACGCTATATTGAAACCGCTTCAATATAGCGCTTCTACTAAGAATAATAGTCATTTACAATACAAATGCAAACATGTGAGCAGAAACGGATTATGAAATATGCTCCAAGATTCTACATCACACTCACGGTACGCATACGCACGGACGCAACGGGAAGTTGTACAGTCCCAACCTCGTCCCCAGGGTGTCGAGCAGTACGCGCCCACCACTACCTGCTCTCTCACCCTGGTATTGCTGGTATTGGATCATTTGCATGTGCAAGATTTGTGAACACGTATGCAAATTAGGAGTAGTCTGGTGCCTGCCTGTGCGTTACATTTGCGTTTGTTTTTGTATGCGGTGTCTGGGGTAAACACAGAATCAATTCGTTGGAGCGCGAGCATGCCGTGAGTTACGAAAACATGATTATATTTTAATTAAACTGTTACGATCTTAACGAGACAACATGCAGTATCACATTTCATATTAATATATATATATATATTAACAAATCGGAAAGGAAATAAACATTTTAAAGAACGCGTGGACGAATGATCGCGAAAACACGTACTGCACGTTGTGAAAACACCAAGTACACGATATAAATCCATTTCTAGCCAATTGCGGTATCGAATCAGGATGCAGGAAGAAAGTCTCCTATCCAGGGTTTACTATTGGAAAAAACGTTGGAAATAAAGTAAGCACTGGGGACGAGGTTGGTACAGACCGACTCCCGCGCGCGCCTTCCTTGACAACATACTGGTACCCTTCAGCGTTTACGCCACAGTAACGTTGCACTGCTACCGCCTACCAGGGAAAAATCACGCGATACGGCCGAACCCTGTACAAAAAAAGATGATTCTGTGTTGACCGACAGCGATGTGACTGTGTCTAACAGAGTCGGAACGGGAGGTTCGTTCAAAACCTGTTATTCCTTGTGCCTGCACAGAATTTAAGTTGAACACCGAATATTCCCTAACCAAACAGAGAAATGGAGAAAACTGTACATAGGCAGGAACACATTTGTAGATTTACAGAAAAACCCGAAAACAGTATAATCTACTTTAATTTTACAAAAAGTTCAACAGAAAAACAACTGTTAAGTAACGCATTTTTTACAGTGTGGGCTCTGAGCACAAGTATAAATACAACGCCATTAAAACCATTTCTCATATCGTCCTGTTACTCAATTGAGGAAGTCACCCAACCAAGGGTACCACAGAAGTCCCGGTATGACCAAGGATGCTGCTCTATCAACCACACAACTGAGCACTCATACTCTGCTGCGCCAGCATGTTCATCAACTTAAAATTGTATATAAATTGATTTTCATTGTCTACATTTTAATTTTGCTGTTGAGTTACTGTGCACGATTCCTTTTTTAGAAGTTCAATATGACTTCACCACCATACAAAAAATGTCGATTTGAGTAATTCTTTGTCATTGTTTTCCATACCTGAACCTGAATGGTGGCGTGCCAAATTTAACAATTGCCTATAAATTTTGGAATTGGGAATCACTGTAGGGGATACCAAAATTTAAACTTTCTCATTAAAGATCGTTGTGTATTGTTTTTTGGTTTCGTATGCATGTTCCCAAAATGTTTCCTTTTTCTTGTGTTTCTCTATTGTTTTGAAATGTCAGTTCTCACCATTACAAATGAGGTAAACTGCGAACACTGCTTCCATATTGCCCTTCCGTGTCTGTGCAGGTTTGTGTATCAGTTTTTGTACTGGTGAGCTCTCAAGCCATGAGAATTGTAACTTAGGGAAACATAATGAAAAGTAAGGCCGGCGTCAGACGTCGTGCTTATGCTGTGTGGAATCAACATAAACTTGAATTTTCTTATTCGAAATGGCACAAGCACAGGCCTACTGAAACAGGCCTACTGAACTATTTCGAAGCATCACATGATGTAAACGAAGATAAAGGTCAAGGTAACTTGAAAAAAAATGATTTTTTTGGGGGTCAGTGAATCATTTATGATGTTACCATTTCTCAATTGTTTATGTTTACTTTTCGATTAATTATTGTGTAAGTGTTTCTCACTTTTCTTGGTTACTCATCCCAAGCAGTTCTGGTTGACACACAGTTTTTTTGTTGTGCAGGAGCTGTGCTTGTACTGAGAGAATAATGATGCTAGTGGTTCGATTCCACTGCTGCTTCATTGAACATAATTTGTGAGTGACATTGTAACATACCTTATAAATACTCATCAGGTAGCCGCGGCATTTAATTCGTCCATTCCAGCAAGTCATCCGCGTGAAAGTTTGTACTATTTCCCCGCGTCTTCGTCACGCGCGTGTGACGTTTAAAAAAGTGGGAGCATAGATCTATGACGAGTGGGAGTTACTCGATCACACACCGATCTTAAATAAGGGAATAACATTTGTGCTGGGGGATTTTAACTGCGTTATTTCAGGCTACTTGGAGTATGGACGGGTATTCCCCGAGCTGTAAGCGATGGTAAATGACGTCACACTTAAGGACTACTATATCAGTGTTGGAGCAAAGGCTTTGACCCTCAAGGCCAAGGCCAAGGCTTTGACCCTCAAGGCCAATGCCAAGGCTTTGACCCTCAAGCCTCGAGGCCAAGGCCAAGGCTTAACCCTCATACAAGGCCAAGGCCAAGGCCCTGTTTTATGAAATGACCACTGATATAGAACAAATTATAGTCACATGAGTGACACATCATCACGCAAGGGCGGATCCAGAACACAATTTTTTTTGGGGGGGGGGGCAAAGTAATTTTGGTTCCCCAAAAAAAAGTGGGTCAAAAATTACGGCTTGGGCTTCAGGACCCGCTACAGGGCCCCGAAAAATTGTTGGATTCTAGATGCTCTGTGGTGCGATTTGAGGCAATTTCTGACCATTATAACCGATGTTTTTTTTAGGACAGATGGTGGTGTACTCATTGCCTGCCTATATTAGGACGTCACATAAAAAAAAATGGTTTCTTTTTGGGGGGGGGGCATGGCCTCTTTTGGCCCCCTGGATCCGCCCTTATCATCACGAATTGCTCGTTACGAAGAACAACGTTTCTTTAATTGCAATCAACATGCTCGCATAGGCCTACACCGTTTGATGAATGCACTGTATCTATTAACTTTATAAGTTCAGGTCTTCAATATGGTTTAACTAAACAAAATAATGATTAACTTCTATATTGACACACACTTCTCCCAAGTGTAACAAAAGGGGGATCCAAGAAACTGATTTGGGAAATTCTTATTTGCTGGCCCAACATGGTCAGAAATATCAGCATTATCTAAAACAGATACATGCAAATCTTAAGTTAGCACTTATCAGGGAGACATATACAACCAATCAGATCTATTCCATAGTTATATGCAATTAAAGTGATCACCTCATTAGCCCCACAAGTGTACGGAATATTTTTGCAGCAAATCTACTTCAATGGCAACAAAATGTGATGCTACAAAAGTGGAAGTGTGCCCAACACACAAATCTATAGGGTGCTTCCCTCCTCCGTGGTAATACGATTAAAATTAATGGTAACAGCAAAATTTCGAACAGATTTATCTGGAAAATGCAAAAATCTATGGGCCTTGAAGAGCCTTGACTCAAAATTGCAAGGCCCTGAACGCTCAAGGCCAAGGCTTTTGCCCTCAAGCCTCAGGCCAAGGCCAAGGCCCTCAAATCCAGCCTTAAGGCAGCCTTAAGACCAAGGCCCAGCATCAAGGCACTACATCACTGGACTATATAGCTAATTCCGCTCCGTAACCATTGCCATGTCAGACTCAGAGTCCGCTTTGTAAAGTTTTCGTGTGTAAGTGTTTCCATGGGTAGGGGCATATTATTATTAGTGTGTATAAATGCAGAAATAATGTGAACTAATTATTGTTATTTCATGTAATAGATGGTGTTGTTAGTAAAGTATGATATATATCTTCAATGAAAAAAAATGTATATAATCACCATGCCACAAGTCATGTACATGACTAGCACTATGCGTATGTTATGGACAACGTATTACATGTATACTCGACTTCATGCATGCGAAGTTTTTACCATGCGTAGTCTGAGTTCCATCCGTTGTTATAGGGCGTTTATTCCATAAAGAACATAGAAGCTACACTTACACATTGTGCGGTTTACCGCAAGCGTGTGTAAAGGAGCATAAAAGAAGTTACATTTTTTCCCATAGTTGAACATCTGCTGCCCATCTTTTGATAGAGTACACCCCTCTTCCCCGTGTTTTGTTTTATAGTAGTTGTTTCCCTTCCAAGATTGTTTATTCTAGCACAAACAGCCTGTGCAGTTAAGCTTTCTGTTCATTGACATAAAAGTTCATTCATCAGACCAAAGGCAAGACACATAAGCCCTGCTCCTTATTATTGTTCTTGTTACTTCCCTTTCACTTTCATCCCCATCACAAGCGTCTGCTCCATTTTTGTTTTCATTTCCCCCCCCCCCTGTTTTTGGAGCAAGATTCAATTGTTTTAAAAGTACTTTCGAAAAAGTTTTTTTTCCTTATTTAAGGATCGAAATTGTTAGTTGTTTGTTGAAGATCTTGAGAGGAAATTACTTTTTTTGAGAAGTATATTATTTTGTTTACTTGGTTCCTTTTCTTCTTTGTACCAGCTTAAAAACTAAATCGCGACTTTATCATTTTGAACCGGGAGATTTGTAGTGAGCCATTTCTCGCCGTTACATTGATAGTTTTCATTGGTGCTGCTTGCGTTTAGTCTGTTCGAAGCAGTGTTGAGTTTGCCTTTGTCAAATGTTTTCCTCTTTCATTTATTATGTGAAATAATTTATTGAAAATGAAATCTATAGTTTCAGTTCTTTTGAAGTTTTGGTTTTTAACGTGAATTTTTTGTCGTCTATAGTTTTGCAACATTTTGCTTTAACTTTCTTATTTTTTTCTCTTGCTTTGCTATAGACACATTTTTTGTGCTTGTTTGGATCATGATTCACCTTATCCCGCTTTTGATGAGCAATTTCAAGTTTCGTTTTAATGTAATTCTCTCTCTTTGATTGAATTCTTTTGAGAAGTTTCTTAGTCGTTTTCAACCTTGGTGTTGTGCAAGGATATACATTTGTTTGGCCTTGTTTTCTTACGAAACTAGGTTGAAAGCTCATTTCAATGCTAGATTTGTAACGCTTTTTCTTGTACATTTTCATAGGTGTTAAAGATTTCCTTACCTTTTTTACCTTGTGCTCCCATTTTTTTGTTTCACACCGCTCAATGGCCTATGGCCTAGTGCAAATAGTTGGGAGCCTGTTCAGTTATTTTATGATGTGCTAATCCAAGAGTTGAGGGATTAGTGTCTCGCACTTCGTTTTTATCTTCGAAGTTGTTTATTGTCCCTGATAATTCATTACCTTTTTTTCTAATATGTTTTCTCTGTTGTAACTTTACAGACTTCATTATATGCACCATTCTTAATATTTTTTTTTTTTGGCCTTTGCTTTTAGTTTGTGTTTCTGGCTTAAGGTTGTACCTTTTTTTAGTCTTTACTTTTGATTGAAGAGTTTATTCTTTGGAGTTGGTTAATTGTCTTTGATTTTACGTTTATTATATTATTATCAATTCTTTTGGGTCCTCTTTGTTGAAATATTTTTGTCGGTTTGGTCTCCTATCTCCATTAATTAAGTGTCCTCGAGACTTTTCCCTTTCAAGATCCTCAGTTTAGTTTAGTTTGGGTAGTTAATCCCCATAGAGTCTGTTTAGTGCGAGTTCGCAATACTGTGTCAGTTTGACAGGTTACACGTGCTAAATGCGACCGGAAAACGGCTGCTACCCCCATTCCGCCTTAAAGTAAAAAGAATACACATCATGCATGCATTGCACAAAATTGTTTTGAAGGATTTTGGTCAGTCGTCCTTCAAACATCTCACATGAATGGAACAAGTTTTAAAATATTATAGGAAAATGCGTGTTATACTACCTTGAGATGACTTCGAAAAAAATTAACTTGGGGCTTGACTTGACTTTTTGAAAAAATGACTGGAGACTTTACTTGACTTGTAAAACAAATGAATTGAGACTTGATTGGACCATAGACTTGTCAGCAGACTACCAACATGGGTGAATGCACTTTCGTTCTCTTAATATGAAACGTTTCTTGTACACGTGATTGTGATTTCCCGTCTTCAAAATTACCAAACCTTGGTAGCAAACTGGTTGAACACGAAGCATTTACAACGGCGCAAGTGATCTGTAATCAAACTAATCCATTGTCCTGTCAACTTCAGTCCATCTTGAAATAGTTTACAGAAAACAGAGGCAGCCGTAATCTGAAAAGAAAACAGAGAGTGACCACCTAGAGATAATCCATGACAAGCTACATCAAAAAGTGCGCATGCGCATGTTGCTGTATGGAATTGCACGCAGAAGACTTTAAGAACTTTTTTATCTATATTGCCATCATCATTGTGTATCGTGCCCTCATCTGAAGTTCATCGGCTCCTATACACGTGTCCTTTTTCTGCAAATTTTACATGTCTAAAATCTGCACCTTGACCAAACTGACAGGATTTCGGGTATGTTTTGTGCAGGAGTAATCACCTGCCCTGAGCCTATTTCTACTGTTTTTAGACATGTTACAGCGTCTGTTCCTTCATCATGTTCATGGTTGCTTGCTATATGACCATGGTATGACTGAGTGGATCGATCGAAGTAACGAACTTCTTCTGTGCGGTGTGTTCCTCCATGCTCCATCCATCATTGTCCATGTTCCATCATGCCCTGTTTTCGGATGGACAAAGTACGTTTCGCCATTTTCTCTCGGTAAGTACCGTTTCAGGCACAATTGCAGAATACCCCGCCACTCGATCTATCCACCTCGTAGCCGGGAGTTTCACATTCAATGTACATTGATCATGTTGATGACTTTGTGTTTCTCCCATCCCCCACCGAAAAAGTTTAGAAATTGTCAAGTTTTTATCCCGAATAGTTCAACACCACCTTTCTTTTTTAGCTTGAAGTTTGCAGTCGTTGATCGGTCAATGAGATTGTGTTAACACATTCTCTATCGTATTGTGTTGCCTGTGTGTGATTTGAGGCATGTCAGGCAGTACATAAATAATGCGATTTTGAAGTTATCTAATTTCATATTTTATGTTGCAGGGTTTGTAGCGCGTATTGATTTGTCAGGGTATATAATACGCATATAGTAAATATCATATGAAAAAGGTCATTGAATCGATTTCACAAGAAGGATGCATATGTGATCAAGTTTCTTTTTTGGCCATTGCTTTGTTATGGTTTGCATTTTTCTTGTATTTTGTTATTAAATAACCCTGGAAAATGCATATTGTATGCGAAGACGGGCGTTAAAAAGTGAAGTCCACTAGAACTACAAACTGGGAACCAGTTTGTATTCGACGGTTGCTTGCTCATTGTTGAAAACATTTTTTTTTATTGTGTATTCAATATCGGAATCTCAATCTTAAACTTCATTCACGCTTGCTTTCAACCTTCCCTGAAAAATATCGTGTCCACTATTAACCACAAAGTTGGACACGGATTATTCCATTCTGCCATAATTTTTTTGGTTAGTAATACGTTGAATGGTATACATTGAACGTATACTGCACATATATGCAATAGTTCCATTTGCACAAAAAACCTAAGTGGGTAAAACGCGGAACTCTCATTTTAAAAAGTCTTCCCGGGTGAATTTCCCCAAGAAAAAAATCACAGGAGTTGTTGAGAATATAATACACTTATCCAGATTGAAATCAAAACATTGTGACAATTTTTCATGTTGGTTCTGCAGGGTTAAATATGCCCCCTCCTACGGCATCGGAGCCGGTAGGCGTATACTGCACATACCGTGCATTGGGCCTATTTGCACAAAAAACCTAGGTGGGTAAAACGCGGAACTCTCATTTTAAAAGGTCTTCCAGGGTGAGTTTCGGAAAGAAAAAACTCACAGGAGTTGTTGAGAATATAATACACTTATCCAGATTAAAATTAAAACATTGGGACGATTTTTAATGGTGGTTCTGCAGCGATAAAGATGCCCCCTCCTACAGCATCGGAGCCAGTACGCGTATACTGCACATACCGTGCAATAGGCCTATTTGCCCAAAAACCTAGGTGGGTAAAACGCGGAACTCTCATTTTAAAAAGTCTTCCCGGGTGAATTTCCGAAAGAAAAAAATCACAGGAGTTGTTGAGAATATAATACACTTATCCAGATTAAAATTAAAAGATTGTGACGATTTTTAATGGTGGTTCTGCAGGGTTAAATATGCCCCCTCCTACGGCATCGGAGCCAGTACGCGTATACTGCACATACCGTGCAAAAGGCCCATTTGCCCAAAAACCTAGGTGGGTAAAACGCGGAACTCTCATTTTAAAAAGTCTTCCCGGGTGAATTTCCGAAAGAAAAAAATCACAGGAGTTGTTGAGAATATAATACACTTATGCAGATTAAAATTAAAAGATTGTGACGATTTTTAATGTTGGTTCTGCAGGGTTAAATATGCCCCCTCCTACGGCATCGGAGCCAGTACGCGTATACTGCACATACCGTGCAATAGGCCTATTTGCCCAAAAACCTAGGTGGGTAAAACGCGGAACTCTCATTTTAAAAGGTCTTCCCGGGTGAATTTCTGAAAGAAAAAATCACAGGAGTTGTTGAGAATATAATACACTTATCCAGATTAAAATTAAAAGATTGTGACGATTTTTAATGGTGGTTCTGCAGCGATAAAGATGCCCCCTCCTACAGCATCGGAGCCAGTACGCGTATACTGCACAAACCGTGCAATAGGCACATTTGCACAAAAAACCTAGGTGGGTAAAACGCGGAACTCTCATTTTAAAAGGTCTTCCCGGGTGAATTTCCGAAAGAAAAAAATCACAGGAGTTGTTGAGAATATAATACACTTATCCAGATTAAAATTAAAACATTGTGACGATTTTTAATGTTGGTTCTGCAGGGTTAAATATGCCCCCTCCTACGGCATCGGAGCCAGTACGCGTATACTGCACATACCGTGCAATACGCCTATTTGCCCAAAAACCTAGGTGGGTAAAACGCGGAACTCTCATTTTAAAAAGTCTTCCCGGGTGAATTTCCGAAAGAAAAAAATCACAGGAGTTGTTGAGAATATAATACACTTATCCAGATTAAAATTAAAAGATTGTGACGATTTTTAATGGTGGTTCTGCAGGGTTAAATATGCCCCCTCCTACGGCATCGGAGCCAGTACGCGTATACTGCACATACCGTGCAATAGGCCTATTTGCCCAAAAACCTAGGTGGGTAAAACGCGGAACTCTCATTTTAAAAGGTCTTCCCGGGTGAATTTCTGAAAGAAAAAAATCACAGGAGTTGTTGAGAATATAATACACTTATCCAGATTAAAATTAAAAGATTGTGACGATTTTTAATGGTGGTTCTGCAGCGATAAAGATGCCCCCTCCTACAGCATCGGAGCCAGTACGCGTATACTGCACAAACCGTGCAATAGGCACATTTGCACAAAAAACCTAGGTGGGTAAAACGCGGAACTCTCATTTTAAAAGGTCTTCCCGGGTGAATTTCAGAAAGAAAAAAATCACAGGAGTTGTTGAGAATATAATACACTTATCATGATTAAAATTAAAACATTGTGAAGATTTTTAATGTTGGTTCTGCAGGGTTCAATATGCCCCCTCCTACAGCATCGGAGCACGTACGCGTATACTGCACATACCGTGCAATACGCCTATTTGCCCAAAAACCTAGGTGGGTAAAACGCGGAACTCTCATTTTAAAAAGTCTTCCCGGGTGAATTTCCGAAAGAAAAAAATCACAGGAGTTGTTGAGAATATAATACACTTATCCAGATTAAAATTAAAAGATTGTGACGATTTTTAATGTTGGTTCTGCAGGGTTAAATATGCCCCCTCCTACAGCATCGGAGCCAGTACGCGTATACTGCACATACCGTGCAATACGCCTATTTGCCCAAAAACCTAGGTGGGTAAAACGCGGAACTCTCATTTTAAAAAGTCTTCCCGGGTGAATTTCCGAAAGAAAAAAATCACAGGAGTTGTTGAGAATATAATACACTTATCCAGATTAAAATTAAAAGATTGTGACGATTTTTAATGGTGGTTCTGCAGGGTTAAATATGCCCCCTCCTACGGCATCGGAGCCAGTACGCGTATACTGCACATACCGTGCAATAGGCCTATTTGCCCAAAAACCTAGGTGGGTAAAACGCGGAACTCTCATTTTAAAAGGTCTTCCCGGGTGAATTTCTGAAAGAAAAAAATCACAGGAGTTGTTGAGAATATAATACACTTATCCACATTAAAATTAAAAGATTGTGACGATTTTTAATGGTGGTTCTGCAGCGATAAAGATGCCCCCTCCTACAGCATCGGAGCCAGTACGCGTATACTGCACAAACCGTGCAATAGGCACATTTGCACAAAAAACCTAGGTGGGTAAAACGCGGAACTCTCATTTTAAAAGGTCTTCCCGGGTGAATTTCCGAAAGAAAAAAATCACAGGAGTTGTTGAGAATATAATACACTTATCCAGATTAAAATTAAAACATTGTGACGATTTTTAATGTTGGTTCTGCAGGGTTAAATATGCCCCCTCCTACGGCATCGGAGCCAGTACGCGTATACTGCACATACCGTGCAATACGCCTATTTGCCCAAAAACCTAGGTGGGTAAAACGCGGAACTCTCATTTTAAAAAGTCTTCCCGGGTGAATTTCCGAAAGAAAAAAATCACAGGAGTTGTTGAGAATATAATACACTTATCCAGATTAAAATTAAAAGATTGTGACGATTTTTAATGGTGGTTCTGCAGGGTTAAATATGCCCCCTCCTACGGCATCGGAGCCAGTACGCGTATACTGCACATACCGTGCAATAGGCCTATTTGCCCAAAAACCTAGGTGGGTAAAACGCGGAACTCTCATTTTAAAAGGTCTTCCCGGGTGAATTTCTGAAAGAAAAAAATCACAGGAGTTGATGAGAATATAATACACTTATCCACATTAAAATTAAAAGATTGTTACGATTTTTAATGGTGGTTCTGCAGCGATAAAGATGCCCCCTCCTACAGCATCGGAGCCAGTACGCGTATACTGCACAAACCGTGCAATAGGCACATTTGCACCAAAAAACCTAGGTGGGTAAAACGCGGAACTCTCATTTTAAAAGGTCTTCCCGGGTGAATTTCCGAAAGAAAAAAATCACAGGAGTTTTTGAGAATATAATACACTTATCCAGATTAAAATTAAAACATTGTGACGATTTTTAATGTTGGTTCTGCAGGGTTCAATATGCCCCCTCCTACAGCATCGGAGCCAGTACGCGTATACTGCACATACCGTGCAATACGCCTATTTGCCCAAAAACCTAGGTGGGTAAAACGCGGAACTCTCATTTTAAAAAGTCTTCCCGGGTGAATTTCCGAAAGAAAAAAATCACAGGAGTTGTTGAGAATATAATACACTTATGCAGATTAAAATTAAAAGATTGTGACGATTTTTAATGTTGGTTCTGCAGGGTTAAATATGCCCCCTCCTACGGCATCGGAGCCAGTACGCGTATACTGCACATACCGTGCAATAGGCCTATTTGCCCAAAAACCTAGGTGGGTAAAACGCGGAACTCTCATTTTAAAAGGTCTTCCCGGGTGAATTTCTGAAAGAAAAAATCACAGGAGTTGTTGAGAATATAATACACTTATCCAGATTAAAATTAAAAGATTGTGACGATTTTTAATGGTGGTTCTGCAGCGATAAAGATGCCCCCTCCTACAGCATCGGAGCCAGTACGCGTATACTGCACAAACCGTGCAATAGGCACATTTGCACAAAAAACCTAGGTGGGTAAAACGCGGAACTCTCATTTTAAAAGGTCTTCCCGGGTGAATTTCCGAAAGAAAAAAATCACAGGAGTTGTTGAGAATATAATACACTTATCCAGATTAAAATTAAAACATTGTGACGATTTTTAATGTTGGTTCTGCAGGGTTCAATATGCCCCCTCCTACAGCATCGGAGCCAGTACGCGTATACTGCACATACCGTGCAATAGGCCTATTTGCACAAAAAACCTAGGTGGGTAAAACGCGGAACTCTCATTTTAAAAAGTCTTCCCGGGTGAATTTCCGAAAGAAAAAAATCAGAGGAGTTGTTGAGAATATAATACACTTATGCAGATTAAAATTAAAAGATTGTGACGATTTTTAATGTTGGTTCTGCAGGGTTAAATATGCCCCCTCCTACGGCATCGGAGCCAGTACGCGTATACTGCACATACCGTGCAAAAGGCCCATTTGCCCAAAAACCTAGGTGGGTAAAACGCGGAACTCTCATTTTAAAAAGTCTTCCCGGGTGAATTTCCGAAAGAAAAAAATCACAGGAGTTGTTGAGAATATAATACACTTATCCAGATTAAAATTAAAACATTGTGACGATTTTTAATGTTGGTTCTGCAGGGTTCAATATGCCCCCTCCTACAGCATCGGAGCCAGTACGCGTATACTGCACATACCGTGCAATACGCCTATTTGCCCAAAAACCTAGGTGGGTAAAACGCGGAACTCTCATTTTAAAAAGTCTTCCCGGGTGAATTTCCGAAAGAAAAAAATCACAGGAGTTGTTGAGAATATAATACACTTATCCAGATTAAAATTAAAAGATTGTGACGATTTTTAATGGTGGTTCTGCAGGGTTAAATATGCCCCCTCCTACGGCATCGGAGCCAGTACGCGTATACTGCACATACCGTGCAATAGGCCTATTTGCCCAAAAACCTAGGTGGGTAAAACGCGGAACTCTCATTTTAAAAGGTCTTCCCGGGTGAATTTCAGAAAGAAAAAAATCAGAGGAGTTGTTGAGAATACAATACACTTATCCAGATGAAAATTAAAACATTGTGACGATTTTTAATGTTGGTTCTGCAGGGTTAAATATGCCCCCTCCTACGGCATCGGAGCCAGTACGCGTATACTGCACATACCGTGCATTGGGCCTATTTCACACAAAAACCTAGGTGGGTAAAACGCGGAACTCTCATTTTAAAAGGTCTTCCCGGGTGAATTTCGGAAAGAAAAAAATCACAGGAGTTGTTGAGAATATAATACACTTATCCAGATTAAAATTATAAGAATGTGACGATTTTTAATGTTGGTTCTGCAGTGTTAAATATGCCCCCTCCTACGGCATCGGAGCCGGTACGCGTATACTGCACATACCGTGCATTGGGCCTATTTGCACAAAAAACCTAGGTGGGTAAAACGCGGAACTCTCATTTTAAAAGGTCTTCCCGGTTGAATTTCGGAAAGAAAAAAATCACAGGAGTTGTTGAGAATATAATACACTTATCCAGATTAAAATTAAAACATTGTGACGATTTTTAATGTTGGTTCTGCAGGGTTAAATATGCCCCCTCCTACGGCATCGGAGCCAGTACGCGTATACAGCACATACCGTGCAATAGGCCTATTTGCCCAAAAACCTAGGTGGGTAAAACGCGGAACTCTCATTTTAAAAAGTCTTCCCGGGTGAATTCCCGAAAGAAAAAAATCACAGGAGTTGTTGAGAATATAATACACTTATCATGATTAAAATTAGAACATTGTGACGATTTTTAATGGTGGTTCTGCAGCGATAAAGATGCCCCCTCCTACAGCATCGGAGCACGTACGCGTATACTGCACATACCGTGCAATAGGCCTATTTGTCCAAAAACCTAGGTGGGTAAAACGCGGAACTCTCATTTTAAAAAGTCTTCCCGGGTGAATTTCCGAAAGAAAAAAATCACAGGAGTTGTTGAGAATATAATACACTTATCCAGATTAAAATTAAAACATTCTGATGATTTGTAATTTTGATTCTGCCTGTGTAAAACGCGAAACTCTGAGGCCTACGCATTGATCGCGTTGCCTGGGTAAAACATGGAACTTTTAATACAGAGGGCCTTCCCATGAACTTGTGGAGGATATAAGACACTTGTCGACATTGCAAATAAAACATTACGATCATTCCATAATGTTACTTCGGCAGAATTCGTTCTGCAGCGGTACATTACCCCCCTATCAACTGTTTAAAACACGTGCTTCACAGAGCACCGAGTCTCAGCTGCGCCCTTGGTTTGTAAACGGCATGTATCCCTGTACAGCATGTGTTCTGCACTGTTCTGCAAATACTACACACAATTATTATACGACGGCACAAACAGGTGGGAAATCTTTTATTTTCAATTTATTTAAGGGCAGATTATGACGATTTGGGGACTTAATAATGAGATTGGGTCCTTGCTGTACTTTTAAAGCCAGTATTTCAGCTTAATTTAGTGTTTTATTACCAATTCTGCAGAGTTCCGCAGAGTTCTGCACGTTCTGCAAGTTCCGCGAAATACCAATTGCCGTAGCTGGCTGATCATATCAGCTGTCTGAGCACAGCGCCCTCAGTTGACAGCTAACGAGGCAGCAGAGTAAACTTTCTGTGAATCTTGGTGAGCGAAATTCTGGTAATTTTCTCATTTTTTGTTTGACTTTTCAGAAATTTGAACCCACCCTACAGGTACCTAACCATGTCAAAATAATGCCTGTGAAATACTGGGGCCAAACAATTTGTGGAAGGAGAGTTTAGAGGTTTGAAAAAATTGAAAATGTTCTGCCGGTAAAGACTACTGGCATATTGACTCAGTATGCGAACAATGCACTTTTTATCATCATGATGTGTATTATTATTGTTTATGGCTCAGTGGGATTTTTGTTTAATGAACAAACAACTGTTTTTTTATTAAGTCTAATTAATACATTAAATTAATACATTGAATTAATTAACTAATCATTAATGACTAGGCTACTTTTTTAAATAATTACCATCTTATATGCATAGCGATTTAAGTTGAAGCATGTTGTAAACATTAATAATGAATTGTTGAGCCTGCAAATGAAATAATTGTTAAATTAATAAATTAAATTAGTTAATTAAAATAGTAATGAGTTCATTAAAAAAAATTCAAATTATGCATTTTTGAAGTGTACACAGCATTAGAAATGTTATGCAAAGTATTTTAAAAACAATATGAATGATTGTGCCATCCAATTAATTAATCGCTAAATTAATCAAATTAGTATTTTTTTAATTGAACAACTTCAGTATACTTTCCAAGCAATTACCGCTAGTCCCTTCCCTGGTCCGTTCCCCGCCCCCACCCCCTCAAAAACTTCTCTGATAAGCACTGCTAAATCTCAATGATTTTTTCATTGACGCTAATTGAATTCCCCTTTTTATATATTACTTTGTTCATTAATTTATTCCATTATTTATTAATTAATTTCTCCATGTTTTCGTGTTTTGAACTTTTTTTTTCCTTAATCAGTGAAAATCCCGCCCGCAAGGTTCTCAAATTGCGATCGCCTTTGTGCAGGTTGTAACGTGCGCACGCAAATTGAAATGGCGCAGTGTAATTTGCATGCTTCGTGAGTCCATCGCGCAAGTTTAAACTTGCACGGGGACTCAAATTGCACTCGACATTGATACAAATCCGACGGTGGTGTGGTTTATTCCGTGTACGATGCACTTCAATCAGTTTTGACCGGCTGCTTCAGCTTAGTTCTGCATGACATGTTCATCCAAAATGTGCTCTAAAAACACATTTTGCCTAATTTTTTTCACATTTACACAGCTTCGTGGATTCCTCTTGGGCGAAATCACAAGGTGAGGTGAAAATTGATGTGTTTAGCGGCAGGTAAAGTGGTGATCCAGTATGGATTTTTTACCGTACGCTTATTTTCTCTACAGATGCTGCTGCCTTGAGGTCTGACACGAGTTCTACATGCCCCACAGCCATTCTGCACGCTGGCCATCATGTATGCTTCATGCATACAGTATGACTCGGCCAACTCCACTATGGTATGGGACGCCATTTGCATTGCCGACTATGTGAGCTGCATCCCACATCTTGGCTTCGTCTTCCTGTCATCCGTCCTCCTCCTTGTATACGGATGTCTTCCCGGACTGAGACGGACCAAGACACCCTACACCCTCCACTCCACCTTCCACCATCTCCGCTGGCTCCTGCTGTCCTGCCTCGTCCTCGCTAACATCCTCTTCATCTTAGAAGGCATCCTGTCAGACTTGAAGTCGCCGAGCGCACTGTCCCAACCCAACCTGTACCTCCCGTCCGTTTGCGGATGCGTCGCCGCAGTGATGATGGGCGTGTACTTTCACCACATGGAGGCGTGGCTACGGCCGGGCTTCGGATGGCTAATGCTGCCTTACTGGCTGCTCGCTTTGATGGGGGAAAGTTACAGACTGGCGAGCTGGATCGCAAATGTCTCCCTAGTGGATGCTAGGATTGTACGCTTTGACGCGATGATCGCTATGATTGTATTTTATTCCGTCTTTGTTCTACTGGAGGTTTTAACCTTACTGGCTAAGGTAAGAGCACGCCAGATCAGGGAAGTGACAACGTTTAGTCACAGCATTATCTTTGTTTGTTGAAGGAGGAACTCAAGTGAGTTGAGTTGCTCTCTGCAGTGACCAGTGAGCAATTTGAAATTGAGTCATTTGGAAATTGATTCAATTCAAGTTGGCATTAAGTTGGCAGATGTTACCTCAAACTGGGACCTTGAGTGCTGAAAAACATGGCAAACTAATTTAGGCCAACTTTACTCACACTTTAGCTGACGAAATCCTTCAAAAAAAATCATTAGGCAAAGACAAGTTCCTCAGTATTTCTCCAGTAGGCTTGGACGGTATTTCGGTATTACCGGATAGTCAAGGTTTTTTTTAATAACCGACTAACACCGACTAATGATTCATGAATACCGAAACACCGGTGAACTCGGTATGGAATTTCAATACCGCGGTATTCTTCCTTAGTGTTCAGAATCTTCGCAAAAGCCTTTCAAACAGAAAGACAAGTAACCTCTTTGACATGTTTGATTCCATTCTTTGTGGTTTCAGGCATCCAGTTTCATGTCTGTATTGTCAATTACCGTTGACAGATTGAACACAATTGTCAAGCTCGACTAGAAAACCTGATACTTCGGCAGCTGCAATACCGCAAAGGCCTTTGAAGTTCTGCTAACGCCGCCGTGTTTGCGGTTTTCTTTGTGTGTAAAGTGTCTCCGCTGAAAGTTCAAACAGTGTTTTACACTTGGGAATGTTTTGACGGTCGTGACAAAAACTGGTCGTCTTAATTGTTTCTCCGTGGTTGTTTCAGAGAAATCTTACATCATCATGCGTAATTTTTGCCACAACATAGTTCCCAAGAATATCAGCAACAAGAAAAAAAAACGTGTCAATCTTGGTTATATGACCGCCAAAACTTGCAGGCTTCAGCCTAGTGCTATACTGCGTGCGAGATGCACGTGCAAAGGGAAGGGACGCCTGGATTCACATGCGATGCTGAGCCGTCCGATCCGGGGAAAATGAGAAACAAATATTTCAAGGAAAGCGCAATATCAAAGCCATCATGATGTCTTATCATGGGCCTTGGGAATAAATGTACAATCAAGCAGTGTCGGCACCGACGCGCAAAAGGAAAACAAAAATCTGGACTCGCCTGAATATACGAGGCAGCGAGTGTGAACCGTCCGGGAAAATTAAGAAAAGAAAATATTCCAACGAATGATTTCTTAACGTGGGTAAAAACTCTTGTACGATCTGGAAGCGTACACTTAAGTGTTTATGTGCGTCATGTGTGTGGCCGTACATGCCAGTGCATGATACGCATACACGTGGTCCCACACTGGTTCCGCACAGAGAGAGTCGGAACACGTGCTTTTCCCCACCCACTGCATTTATCGATCTAAAGCCGTGTCCGCACTCGCCTTTTTTTGGAAGGGTTTACCGAGACGATGGTGAGATGAAAAATGGTCAAATACCCTTTTAAAAGAATCTGATTGGCCATCTAAATCCACGCTCGGAACAATTTTTTTTCATTCATGTTTCGGTTCGATTGGTCCGTTAGTTATTCATCGGTACCGACGTTCAAAGGGAAGGGACTCGCCTGAATATGCCGAGTCGCCCAGATAAAAATCCAGAAAAGAAAATACCCCAAAAGAAGCGTAAATACAAGAACCATGATTTCTCACCGTGGGAAAAACCCCCGTAATGCCCGCACGAACACACGTAAAGCTACGCCCGTCATGCTGGGCCCACAAGCACAATTGCACGTGCTTTTTCCCACGCACTGTGTAGATCAAGCTGATTGGCCATCTAAAATGGCGCTCGAATCATTTTCCATTCATGTTTTGATTGATTGGTCCGTTCGTTATGAAGGTCGCGGCACCGACAACTTCATATTACAGCGTCCACAATTGCGCATGCGTAATATTGTGATGTTTACTATTATCATTCACGGACCGATCACGTGAGAAGGAGTACGATATTTTTTGTAGGAGTCCGATTTTCACATGACACCGGCGAAGCACGCAAGGAGTCGCTGGTGGCCGGCATAAATTGCATGAGCCTTTTGAGTCACTCACAATGGATACCAACTGAAAAGCATACGTTCGCTAGGATCTGGGGGGATCGTCGCGCGCGTGGTCGGCCTCTGGCATCGGTCGACGATCTGCATTATTTTTTAGTGGACCTTGTCAAGTCAATGACTTACAAATTCGAAAAATGCAATACCACAAAAAGTAAGCTTCCCATGTTTAATAATCTGTTACAATGATATGTTGTTTTTACAAACAAATGGACTGATAATGAAAGTTTGAAACCAAGACACTTTTCGGCGTGAAACCATTTGCGTGATTTATGCTGCGCCGGCGTCTTATCAACTCGGCATGTGGTGTCTGGTGGTTAGTTATTTTGTCTTCTGATAATGACGTAACTAGTAATACCCCACTTAACATAATACCGCGGTTTTAGTGAATACCGCGGTTTTTTTGTCACTGGATATCGCGGTATAGTAAATGCAATACCGTCCCAAGCCTATTCTCCAGCAAAGTTTGAAGTCTCAATTCAGTTTTTAAAGGAGATTTTATGTTAGAGTGAAGCCAGGTGATTTCAGTTTGAAGCCTAAGACTAGACTGGTACATGTCCAACTGTTGAGATTGCCCCTTAATTCAGTGGTCTGGTGGCAGACTATGGAGAGATGTGTGGAAATAGACCGGTATCATTTGGGGTTTTTTGACACAGTTGATTCATCCAGTACTAAATGGATGTTGGACTAGTTGTTTCATGTGCCAGTCTATTTACTTTTGTTGCAATACTTTACGTTTTTGGGACTCTCATACGCAGCATTGGGAGTCCCAAATTTGTGGACTATGTGACTTGTGTTCTTTGAGGAATTGATTTAGTTCCTAACTAAGCTTGGGCCAAGTTCGCGCAAGGACTATAGTTGACCTATGATTAACTAACATTTGCCCGAACTCTGTCTAGTCGACGATGGCTGACTACGCTAGTCGACTATTTGGAACCAGCCTACTGGGGTTGGTTGCTTCGCTGGTAACCAATAGCTGTGCGCATTCATAACGCAAGCAGAGAGCCAGGATCCAGAAGTTTTGCGATGACATTTTGACCAGCGTTTGACTAGAGACGTTCGCACGTTGCTATCAGTGCGCAGGCGTAAGGTACGTCACAAATCAACCACTAGTCGACTAATGGTCCTTGCCCGAACTTGGCCTTGGTTGCTGGCACAATCAGATCTCCTGTTTGGTTTCTTGGGTCACCAGTGAATCACTTTGCAGTGCCTTTTTCCTTTTTTTGCTCGTAGGTTTTGGGGCATATCGGTCAGATGGAAGGCAGTCTGCCAGAGGATCTGCAAAATTCCTCCATGAAATACTACATGAGGTAATCATGACTCAAAAACAAACTACATTTGTTTGTTACTTTTTAACCTTAACTCCCTGGGCCTTTTTGCTAGGATGTAGCCTCACTCCTGCAAAATCGTCCAATTGGCCTCATGGAAAAATAGCACATATATATATAGCCTCAATCCTGCAAATTCTTTCGTTATATTTTTAATATGGTCCATGGAGGGGTGACCACTGCCTGAATCCTGCAAAATTCTAATTCCTATGGCAGTGACTGTTGATATGTTGAGGCTTAGTCAGTGACATCCTGGAGCAGTACGAAGGATTTCAAGCATAAACCAGGCCTATATTTATGCATGGCTGAGCAAAAACAACACAAGGTCCGGCCCAAGACCTTGACAAAGTGCATCCTATGAAATCAGTAACGCACTTATGCCATGTAACCTCAATCCTCCAATTCCTCAATTTTAAACGATTTATAGATGGATAGAAATAAAGTGTGTAGGTAAGGCCAAAAAAAAAGTCTCCGGTTTCTGGTATGGAGCTTGCCCAAAAAGTGGTGCGGCGACGCGGCTTTTTTTTTTTTTTTACCTGATTTTTTTGCTTCAAATGTCGGCTGATGACTGCAAATGGTGCCCGACTAAACTTAGTGCAAATATATGGGAGCCCAGAGAGGCCACATAAGCTTATTCTCGACCATAACCCAATCTAAAAACACGTTAAAATTGTGCAGCAGCAGGATTCCAGTCAAATCAGTGAGTTTGGCGGTTTTGAGACATCATCTTTCATTGGAAAAAAAACTTTTTCATTTTGCCGACGCGCATGGCTACGGCGACGCGCGTGCATAACAGAAACCGGAGACTATTTTTTTTTGGCCTAATCGAGTGGTTCACCTTGGCCATATCAAAATAATTCAACATTTGTAAAGATTCAGGAGTAGTGATTTAAATAGAAAACCAAAAAAAAAAAAAAAATTGATTTTTTTTTTTTTCTTCTTGTTAGATTCGTGAGTTTGCCTTCGCTGGTGGTATTTAAGTGGCTGGGATGGCTGATGAGGTTAGGTTACCAACGCCCTCTGGAAATCAGTGACCTAGGAGACTTGCCCAGAATGAGTACCTCCCGCTGGAACAGGAATATCTTTGAGAGATGCCTGCAACTAGAAAAGGTAAATATTTAAAAAAAAATTGGGGGGGGGGGGTAATTTGTAGAACACACTCAATTTTTAGAACCCACTTAATAAGCCATTCGCAAGTGACCCATACCCTTTGGGATTTAAATTTGAAAAACATCTGGTTCACTGACTTGCTCAGAATGCTTGGCATGTTTTAACTTTGAATTCTCCAGACCAAAGATACTGTTGCTAATCACATGATTCGGGGCAAGCTCTTGCATAGTTACGTAAGAGACGCTCAGCATCAATACATTGTTCACAGTGGGTGAAAATGGCACAAAGACACCAGACCATGCCGGAGCTGGGGGTTGCTAGCATAAGCTTGCCCCGAATCAGGTGATATAGCAACAGTCTCTTTGGTCGGGAGAATGCGAAGTTAAAACGTGCAAAGCATTGGATAAAGTCATCGTTCCAGATTTTATTCAAATTTAACTTGCAAATGGCTTATTTTGAGAACCCACTTGAACAGCATGGTAAAATTTTATCTTGCAAAAAAAATTTAAGATAAAAAATGTATTACTCACGGCACCCCTTGCTTGATCAGACTCGAACCAGCCTGCTGATCTTTGTGAGCTCGATGGTCGAGTGGTAATATTTCTGCACGGAGTCTCACCCATGTAAGCTTGTGATCTTCTTTCGAACAACACTAATGCACATTATGTCCTGTAAATAACGTAGTCAGTTTATGACTAGATTTAGTTGATGAATTCTTTTCTATAGGACAGAGCAGCAAGGCTTGGTGACGTCAACCAATTTTCCCTGTACCGCGTCATGGCAATGGCCTACATCAAGTGGCAGAGCCTAGCTGTAGTAATGAAAGTGGTAGCAGATTCCTTAAACTTTGTGCCCCCGCTCACCATTAACGGAATTGTCACGTATGCCAGTGACGTGTATTATGGAACACAAGAAACAGACACCCAGGTACGTTATTTCAATTATTTTCTACCTGTAAAATTGCCTGGGATGTAGCTTCAATCCTGCAAAATTTTCCAATTGGCCTCATGAAAAAATAGCATATAGTCTCAATCCTGCAAATTCCTCTATTATTATTATTTCTATATGGTCCGTGAAGGGGTGACCACTGCCGGAAAACTGCAAAATCCTGCGGCAGTGACTGTCAATATGTTGAGGCTTGGCCAATGACATCCTGGAGCAGTACAGAGGATTTCAAGCATAAACCAGGCCTATATTAATGTATGGCTGAGCAAAAAACAACACAAGGTCGGCCCAAGACCTTGACAAAATGCATCCTATGAAATCAGTAATCCTCCAAAGTCCTCCACTTTGGCAAAGAGGATTTTAAAGGATTCAGGGTAGTTAGGGTTAATTATTAAGAAATTATTCACTTTTGAATGGGACATCCCCCAACAACAACAAAAAATCCACATTTAGTTATCGAATGATTGCCCTCTAATTATTCGTGGATGCAACGTACATGACGCCATTGAGATTTGACTCCAGCCCGTTACCGCAACAAATCCTAGCTCTCAGCTAGCCTGATTGCTAATGCTGGCCCAAATGCAGCCCGCGCACCGGCTGTCCAATAGCTGGCTCCTAGCAGTGGCCACGTGACCACATTGGAAAGCATGCCTGGCTTTTTGATTTAGCCCGATCGCTACCGTGGGTGGCCCAGCCAGGCTAGCTGCAGCTTATTTCGGGGAGATCTTTTTTTCTGTTAGAGGCACAAAAGCAACCCAACAAGACAAGAAAAGCACAGTCGAGCTGGTTCCAGAGTGCACAAAATCCTGTTTCATTGATGCAGGAGGGCTACGCAGTGGAAGCCTTTGCATGTGTGTGGCCTACACAGTGGGCCCGTTTTAGCGCATTCATCGGCATAACAGGGAAATCCTATTTCGAAAAATGTTGGGCCAAGATGAGACTTTGCATGTCTTATTCACTAGTGACAGTGCTTGTCATGTGAGTGAATGACTATAGGTCTCTCTCGAATGACGTCATTTCCTACAGACCAGCCAAGTGCATCGGCATTTTGAGCGTCAACTTGCATAACGCGCATCGGCTGCGTCGTATTTCGAACACATTTTGAGCAACAAGCGCGTGTGTTTGGAACATTTTCAACACTGCGCAATGCGTACTTGATTGCGTAAAATACGCAGTTGCAGTTCTCATACAGAGATGGCCGTCTTTGAGAGAGACCTTTAGTAGGCACCTGTAGTACCAGCCCAAAAAAAGTGCCTTTTTTTCCAGAGGGTTACAGAAATTCAAAATAGAAAAAGGCTGGGTTTTTTGTAATTTTTATTTTTCTTTAACTCGGGAGAAAAGAAACTTGCATTTGTTGAGCAGCAAATCCCTTTGCATTGCAGTTTCCGGAGTATGTGACCGTCAGCGAGTACTTCGGCAACGGTTTCGTGCTCATGACCATCATTTTCCTGGCCAGCGTTACCCGCATTGTCATCCTGCAGAGCTACTACCATGTGACAATCGTGGCCAGCATCCATCTCAGAGCCGGCCTGCAGGTCAGGGGTCAAGGGGCAGCTCGGGGTCATTCTCTTAACTAGCCAACATTATGATGTGAAGATTGCGTGGCATTTTGTATGGAGTTAGTGTACAGCTTAGAATACAGATAATGAATGTTTATGAGTGCAATGGTGAGAATATGAGTCGAAAGATTGAATGTTCCATTCAACGAGGCGACGCAAAGTTTTGTACTGCTGTATAAAAATCATAAAAAGCATTGCCGAAGAACCCAACGTTGACAAAAAGATGCTATGGTTTTGGGCACATTCAGAAGTCGCGTGCACTTCGTGCTATGAGCACATGATCCAGTGACTGCGTAATTGTGTCCCGTCTATGCGAGGCTCTGGAAAGTGGAGAAAAAAAATCTTGTCTTGTTCGCACTGGAACCCACTCAATTCTAAGTAGTGTCAGAATCAAGATAATTTGGATAAAGCTTTGGTTTTGTCATTGATGTGCAGTAGTTGAAGACATTAGTGTGGACCTGGACTTACAGTCACCTTTTCAGTTCTATGTTCAATCCTGCTTTTCAATAGATCTCTCTCAGAGGACGCCATCTTCGTAAGAAAGTTACAACAACGTGTTCAACGCCATCAGGTGCGTGTGCGCGCAGTGTGCAAAATGTTCTAAACATGTGCGCGTGCTGCTCGCAATTTCTGCAAAATACGGCACAGCCGATGATACGCGTCCTGAAAATTTGACGCCCAAAATGCGATGCATGTAGGAAGCGACATCATTTGAGAGAGACCTATACCACAGTACATGACAGCTGTTTATGTCAAGATATAGTACAAAAAGTTGATCAAAATATGTCCCTTGTGTCCATCTACATCTCGGCTGCAATCAACCAAGTTCTTTTGTCTCCTTAATTAAAAAGAGATGCTTAATTCCAAATCTTTTGACAAACTCTGTTTTTTTTGTTTGGTAACTCTAGGTAGCCGTATATGACAAAACCCTCCGTCTGTCAAGTTACACACTGACCAGTGGGGAGATGACCACGGGCCAGATTACTAACTTTATGTCCGTCGATGCCGATAACATTAAGACCATGTATGAGTTTGTGCACTACGCCTACTCTGTACCTCTCCAGGTGAGATGTTACCGGTGTTGTCGTGGATGCCTTCACATGTCTGGTCTCAATTAAGTCCGGTCACAAATAAATCACAAGTCTCTTCACAAGTTTAATCAGAGGTGCCTGGGGATGAACGATGACAACGGAGTGCCTTTGTCAGCCCTCCTTTGTCACAGTACATTTGAATGACCTGTGACTTGACTTGAGACGGGATGACTTGTGATGGATTTGCGATGGACTTGGGTATAACACTCAGTGGTGGATCCAGGGGAGGGAGCAAGGGTCGTCTGCCCCCAGGCAGTGGCCTAAAGTTTCTCACTGGCAAATGGGTCATTCCACTGTGTTGGGGAACATGTGTGACATATATGACCATAATTATTAAGAAAAGCATGAATGCCTTGCTAGCAGTTGCTCTACATAATATTTGTTGTTGGGTGTTTCACTACTGCAGAAAGTTTGAAATCATTTCAATGTATTTTGCCAAAAATATGAGCAAAAAATGTCATTTTGGACGTAACATTGACACTGTGTCAGTGTTACGTCCAAATATGACATTTGTACCTCTTTTTAAAATTTCTGCGAAACATTACCCAAATTCACTTTGCGTACTTCTTACTATACATGCAACACAATAAGAAAAGCTTTTGTTATGGTAGTCAGACATCAAATGGAGCAGAAATTATAGCTTGGTTGTGTGGACGTAACATTTACACGGTGTAAAACCCAAATGTCACACTTCCATTGAGTGATTTTTACACCGTTACATCCACACTTGAGGTATTGTTTCTGCTATATTTGAACCATGACTTTACCAAAACCAAAGCTTTTCTTGGTGCTTAGGTGTCCAGTTGTAAATATGCAATGTCAGTTTGGGTAATATTTTACATACGTGTAAAAAATGGCAAAAAAAGGAATATGTGGATGTAACATTGACACGGTGTCAATGTTACGTCCGAATTAATACATTTTTGCTCATATTTTTGTCAAAATACTTTCAAATGATTTCAAACTTTCTCAAGTATTGAAACACCCTATAAAGACAAATATTATGTTGAGCAATTGTTTAGAATGCTTTGATACTTTTAATAATATAACCAAATATATGGATGTAACATGCACTGCTTCCCAACCCGGTGGAATGACCCAAATAGGGCACTTTGTCACTTGAGAGAGCCCTTCTGCTTGATATTGATAGGATTGATATGATCCAATTGATACGATAATACATGATCTTCATTTTATCTTGTGCGCGTCAAATCACGTGACCCTTCCTTCCGTTCGAAACCGGAAGCGCCTAATAATTTGAAATGGGAAAAAGATGTGAACTTGCTTTCAACGATGTCAGTCTCTGCCTATGTTGAACTTCCCAAAAAAAATCATCGGTGACATCGATCACCCTCTAGCAGCAGGTTAAAAAATGTCAAAAACGCATTTTCCGTTGATATGTGGGGCAAAATTTGCGGTACTCGCTTCGAAATTAATATGATGACCTTAATGCAGCAGCATAGGCGTGCATTCATGGTGAGACCAGAAAATTAATCTTTGAAAATCAATATCAAATCAATTGTGAGAGATCTGATTTTGCTTTTCATGGAAATCGACTTGCGTTTGACAATCTTCTAACTGTCATTCTAGACTGTCAGTATTTTTAGCAAACTTTTGTTAACAAACATTTCTTGCCACCAACTCAAACAGATAGCCCATCACCGTGTGGTTGTTCCTACAACCCCTAGTTGACATTTAAATCTCAGCTTTAAAGCTGATTTCAGCTCTTTTGTTCTGGATTTTAGCTTTTCTCCCTCACTTGCTGTGCACAAAAGTAAAGGACATTTCCAAAGTTCAGCATTGTTACACAGTTTTCAGCTGTTTTCAGCTATTTTTATCAGTCATCACTCACACCCCTGATTAATAAAAGCATGCAGTAGGCAAGAGGTTAACAAAGTTTCAAATTCTTTATTTGTATTGAATTCAAACGTGAAAAAGTGATCTATTTTTCGGGGTGAAACTGGAAAATAGCATGGACAGTGAAGCGTTATTGTCTCTTTGTTTTGCCTGCAGATCATTGTCTTGCTTGTCATGTTGTATCTCAACCTCGGCGTGGCCGCGTTGGTGGCCTCTTGTTGTTTTATCATCGGGGCTCCCATTCAGTACAAACTGGCCAAGATACAGGCCGTTGTGAAGAAACACGCCCTGGTGAGTTGCTAACTTATTCATGTTTCAACCAGACGGCATTCATTTTCCTCAATTCTCAATGGTTATGTTTTGACACAGGGAGGATACTGTGATATGTGCGCTCCAGGTTGTATGTGCATGGTGAGATGTTGTCGCATGATCAATGTTCAATTGTGATGTGCTCAACTTTAAGAGCAACATAATTAAAGCATGGGCGCATGGATAAACCTAGCATGGTCAAAATATATAGTTAAAGGTATAGTCCATCATTTGTAATTTGTGCATTTTGTTTGTTTGAAGCAATAAAAGTGCTCAATATCTGAAGAAGGGTGCTGAACAACTAACCTAAAGAAGTTTCAGCTCAGCTTCAGCTGTATATTTCGAGAAAAACAACATTCTAGGATCTCGCTTTCAAATCAAAAGTTGCTGAATCATGTTTTGAATTGGGCCTGAATTCAGCATCTGAGACACGTTCTCACTGAGCCGATTGCAGTTACGCGATGTCGCGCACTGATCGGACGAATTATAGCAACCGCGCGCGTGTGTGCGTCGTGCCAATGCTTGCGCGCTTCGCCGAATAACAAAACGAACTACTAATTTGAATTTCCTACGGTGCTTCTTAATACGCACCGTTGGAAATGCCTTCTTTCGTTGATTTCTTCAAAATGACAGCTTACCAGAAAGAATAATTTCACAGGGAGTTTAGTCCCCTTACTATCTTTCAACAAAGATTTTTTTTTTTCAACAATAATTACGTCAGTTACTTTTTGGATAGCTGCAAATGATGGACTCTGGTTGTAACTATTTTGTTTACTTATAATGGGATTGTTTATTCGGTAAAGTTTGAATGTACATGTGTAATTGGACCTGATTTGATAAATACCTCTTATTTCTTCATTATAAAATCCCTATATATTCAAACTAAACAATTTTAAATTCAGAGAACCTTTGTGTTCTAGCTGCCAAAATATGCCACAAATGGTATCAGATATTCAAAGCAAAAACTTCTTTCTTTTCTCAAGTTCATGAGGGCATCTTTTATCTATTTGTTTTGATGATCAACTTTTTTAAAACTTTTTTTTAATTGTTACCATATTCCAGAAAATTTCTGATGAGCGCCTAAAGCAGACACATGAGATGCTACAAGGAATGAAGCTCATCAAGTTGTACGGCTGGGAGAAGATCTTCTATGACGTCATCTCTCTCGTCCGTGGAAGGGAAATCCAACAGCTGACAAAAGCCGCAGTACTGTACTCACTTTCAAGTACGTTTTCAATTTCTTTCTTTATGGGAATAAGCATTGAAGTGCTGAAGGCCACTTATGGTAAATAAGGTATAAAACCAGATTGGCACATGTGTCGCTTGTACCTGTACCTCAAAAGCACACCCGAGCAGTGCAGTACAGGCATATATACATGATCTAATCTGAAGGCATTTCCAAGGGACTCGTCAGAGATCTTGTTTGATGAAGATCCATAGTGGACAAATCAAGCCTAGAGAGTGTGTCGAAAGCAGCATCAAGAGGGCACATTCAAAATGCTAAGTGTGCATTTACACATGTATGCAGCCAAGTGGTTGCGAAGGCCTAAGCGTCGCCGTTGTTAAACAAAGTTAATCCGATTACGTACTTGGATGATATAACAGAGCAGTGAAATCCATGCACCCCAAAAAAACATGGCTTTTTGAACGTTGTGTTTCTCAGAAAATATGCTCAGTATGATTAAAATGTTCAATTATAACGGAAGAAGAAATTCTAAACTTCATGTCAGCGAAAAAAATCGCCGTCATCAACGCTGAAACATCAATACTGGTTACTGGTAAAGCTGACATGGAGTGTATTTTCTTGTTCCTGGCCGTTGTACGCTTAGCACAACAATTTGCTAAGCAGTGATTACTGCTAAGCAGCTGGGCCATGCTAGTCTTTCCAAGATTGATGTGGATGGATTCATTCTTAGTTCTTTACGATTGATAAATTGATGATTTTTCCTTTACTGTTCCAGATTTCATGGCCTTTACAACACCAGCTATTGTCACACTCCTGGTAAGTGTTGGTTCCCAACAGTGATGTGGGTGAGGTTAAAAAAAAAAGCTTGATCGCGGGAAATATCTCGGAAGCAGCGGGCTGATGAATTGGTGTTCATGCATCAGTCACGTGATTGTGCCATGTCATTTCTGGAAGGAGTAGTGTTTTGACCCCAGTGACCCCGTGATGACCTTTGACTCCAGTTTGGTCATGTGACATGAAGGAGCTGAGCTGTTGATATATTTGACAAAGTTTGGTTGAAATCAGTCTTAAATGTAGGAGCAATAGACAATGTCATCGTTTGTTACTAACTAAGGGAGAGAGATGATGATTTGTTGAGCTGGTATCCCGCAGCTAAAAAAAGGGAGGTTGTAAAAATTTGATCAGGTTAGCAGCAATTTTTGGAATAATTTTTTGCGGGCCTTGCTAAACCCCTCATGAAGAAATTGAGGTTTCAAAATCAAAACTGTCTTGTCTCCTCAGCGATTGCTCTGTGTTACTACTAAAGCCATTTCTTTCTTTTTGTCTTGTAGGGTTTTGTCTTGTATTCAAGTTTCACGGGCTTGCAGTTGACACCGGCCGTAGCATTCACCACACTGGCCATTATAAATCAGATGCGGCTGCCTGTACAAAGTAAGGGGACATTTCCCGTTTTTCAGAAAATGTTTTGTGTGTAAATTCAGCCACCTTAAAATACAATACATGTAAAGTTTAGTAACTGTCGTATTACCACCTGACTTTGTTACATCCTGGGACATGGTCATTCTGTAGATCTCTCTCATAGGACGCCATCTTTGTAGGAAAATTACAACTGCGTTTTCAACGCAACCAGGTGCGTGTGTGCACAGTGTTCAAAATGTTGACACGCGTGCGTGTTGCTAAAAAAAAATTTGAAATACGGCACAGCTGATGCAAGTCACAAAATTTTGATGCCCAAAATGCCGATGCACATGGCAATCTGTATGAAGTGACATCATTTGAGAGAGACCTATAAATTTGGGGTCCACTTTTTTTACCTGTCCCAGTTACATCTGGAGTGCCGTGGCCTCGTGGTCTGGAGCATTGAACTTATGGTCTGTATCTGTTATCTGTTAGCTTCTGTACAAACGCCTGGTGTGGCTATCGCGTACAGCCTCATGGTGTATGTATGAGGATAACTGCCAGTAACACCGGGGCGAACCCCGTCTCTTAGCAATAAGTGTTTGCTGGGTTCTTTCACGTGCATTTATACAACACACAGGACCTACAGCTTTACGTCCCATCCGAAGGACGAAGCAATAATGGTTAAGTGCCTTGCTCAAGGGCACAAGTGTCCGGGCCCGGGCTTGAACCCACACCACTGTTGCCTCTGAAACACCAGACCATGTGTCCAGTGTTCTTAACCGCTAGGCCATCTAGGCGGGTAATTCTGCAGTTTGTGGGTTCGAGTCCAGCCTGCGGCTATATCTTGCATGTGCCCTTGGGCAAGGCACTTTGACACTCATTGCTTCTCCCCATCCTGGAGTATATGGGTACCTGTGAGGGCAGAGATGGTTGTTGTGATTTATTGTAGCCGCCTTGTGCCGAAATGGCTGCATTTAGCTGTATACTCCCCAGGTAGCTGAGATTTTACTTGGAATGTTTCATTGGACCAATGATCAGGGTTCATAATAATGTAAAGTGCTTTGATCTTAGTTAAAAATGCTGAAGTAAAAGAAACACCTGTTATCTGACATCTATGATTTCATAATTCAGTAGTACTCCTTAATGAACTCATCCTCTAAGAGTGGTTATGATGGGCAAACTACACACCCAACAAATAACAAAATCATTAGGAGTCTTTCTTATTGAATGGCAAATTACAAAGTACCAAGGTAACATACAGGGACAGGAACAATGTCAAACGTTGGAAACTAAATTACAGAATGGCCCATTACACAATATGCATAATGTCTGGAAATGCAATCACTCCTCAGCACCTGTCTACCTGAACAATCTCCTCACCTTCTATCACCGCGACAGCCGACTCCGTAAACTACAAGACTCAACAACACTTACTACACCCATCTGCAACAAATCGATCGGCCAGGGTGCCTTTGGTTATTCTGGCCCCCATCTGTGGAACAAGCTCCCTCAAGTAATTCGCCAGTCTGACTCGGTGACAACATTTAGGAAATGTTTGTAGACAGAACTATTCAGAGCTCATTCATTAATTAATTTGGTGTATTTATTGTCAAACGCATTGATCTAGCGTTGTTTAGGATATGTGCGCTTTATAAAAACCTGCCACTATTATTATTATTATTTTCGGCCTTGGAGTTAATGGACATTGTTAACTCTTTCAGTGCCCGCGAAATTTGAACAGTTTAATCCTAAAGTGCCCAACTTTGAGCGTTTTTGTTAATTGTTCAAAATTCTGTAAAAAAAAAAAGTAAATAAGTTTTATCATTAAATTTGTTGTTGTTGCTCTCTGGTATACCCTTGGTATATTGGAAAGTCAATAGTAGTCACATACATAGTGATACACCCTGAAACACTGTCCTGCACACAGGGGAATTCCGCACTTTTTGCAGAAAATACGAGTGTCAGTGCTGCGCCCTCTCCCAAGAACTCGAATGAAACAAATGAATACAGGTCGTAACTGAATGAAAATGATATTATTAGAAATTGTGATAACATGCTTACTCTACCTCGTACATGTACAAGGTTTGGCGATTTTAAGTACGAACATTACCTCGTACACGTACGACTTTGGCACTGAAAGAGTTCAGTGGTGTGACAAATCAAAAATCATGTGATAAAGGACCCCATTCTTGAGGCTTTCAAATATACAATTTGACAGTGATACCAGAAGTCACCAACTTTGCTGTCAGCGCCCACGTCAGCGTCCAGCGAATCAAGCACTTCTTCCTAGCCGAGGAGATAGAGACCAGTGAGAATACACCAATGCATGCAGCACAGAAAGAGGAAGGGGACCAGCTAAGCATGAAGTACACGAAACTAAAGGACTCTAAAACTGAAATCAATGGCGAACTGAATTCAAGTTTTGACACCGATGATGTGAGTTAATTTTGTTTGTTTGGGTGGAGGTACCCTTTTTAATGAATTTATGTATTTTTATGTGTACGGCACAGTACAGGGCAAGTAAAACAAAACGCATTCCAAATGGCTGGACCAATTTTTGAATGAAGTTTTGCCTGTAGCACTTTCAACATCTAGGATATGAAAGCCCATTGAATGAGCTTTCTTTTAGTACAAGAATCATTCAAATCACTCATGTACTTTTCAAGTTTCATCATTTTGAACACAAACACAGTTTGAAAGCTCTGTCCACGGATTGCAGAAAAGGTATGTGTTATTTCAGCTAAACAAAAACAATTCGCACACATCCCTATGTGATTTGTTTTCGTTTTGCTGAAAGAACACTAATTTTTTTTGTGATCCGTGGACAGAACTTTAAAACGGTGGTTGTGTTTAAAACTCCGTAACTTGAAAAGTACATAAGTGATTTGAATGATTCTTGTAGTAAAAGAAAGCTTATGAATTGGGCTTTCATATCCTAGATTTCGAAAGTGCTACATGCAGAACTTTACTAAAACAATGGTCCCGACATTTGGGTTTCGGGGTTTTTTTACTCAGCCTGTGTGACACTGTATTTTTGCAAATGGCTAGTCATCAGTTGATTGTTGTGTTGCAAAGTAAATTTGTTGCTGTGTGCAATATTTTCGGGAGTTCATGCACAAATAGGTGTATTCTGTAAGAACATGAACAGAAGACATTTTACAGGTTGGTTTCTCTCTAATATTTCCATTATGTCATTTGCATTCCAGCCCTCCGATGTTCAGGTACAGGTTGTCCAACCTGGAGACTACAATCAAGTCCGCGTCAATGAAAGTCCTACCTCCGTTCCTCACTTACCAGAAGATATAGCAGTAAAGGTACTACTCTATATTTTTATATCCCCAGAAAAAAAGAGACATCCAATGCTGTTAATATTATTAACCCTAACTCCCTAGGCATTTTTGCTAGGATGTAGCCTTAATCCTGCAAAATCCTCCAATTGGCCTCGTGGAAAAATAGCATATAGCCTCAATCCTGCGAAATCCTCCATTATTTCTTGAATGTGGTTCTTGGAGGGATGACCACTGCCTCAATCCTGCAAAATCCTCCGGCTATGACTGTCACTATGTTGAGGCTTGGTCAGTGACATCCTGGAGCAGTACGGAGGATTTCAAGCATAATCAAGGACTAAATTTATGTGTGGCTGAGCATAAACAACACAAGGTCCGGCCCGAGACCTTGACACAGTGCGTCCTCCGAAATCAGTAACGCACTTTTGCCATGTAACCTCAATCCTGAAAATTCCTCCAATTTGCAAAAAGGATTTGGGAGGATTTGGAATGGTTAGGGTTAATATCAGGCTGACTTGATCTGATCTTGATCTAATCTGAAAGAAATCAATTTCATGTCGCTGTTATGTACAAATCGCTGACCACTTCTTCAGTACCTTAACGTTAACCCAAACAAAATAGATGCCAGTGAAAGCTTTTACAGCGTCTCGAAATCCATGAGTACCTTTACGTTAACTCAAACAAAATAAAGGCTAGTGAAAACTTTTCCAACGTCTCACAATCCATCAGTAGCTTCTTCTCGGGCAGATAGGCTCACTGAATATTTACTAGTGTCATCTTGGTTGCTTTTCCAGGTATTTTCGGCGTCTTTGCTTCTCAAATTTTTGTTGAGATCTTCATTAACTGAAGCGAATTCCGTGCCACTCAAAGCTGCCCTGTTTGTTGGCAAGACAGTACCGAATGCACGTGTGCGACCGCTACACTATCTTAACTGGTTAACAACTGTGAGTTTCCACACTCTAGACAAAGCGGGAACCAGCAAAATTTGTTAAAATGGATGAAGATGCGGCTGAGGACACAGATGAGGACAATATCAAAAATAATATTGTCCTCATCCAGGTCCTTTTACTGACATAATATTGATGTCACCTGGGTCCTTTTTGCAAATGCTTACAATACGCCGATTTATTTTTATCACTGGAAGCGTGATAAATAATAACAACATATATATGATGAAACAATAGTTGTAATTGGAGCAAAATATTATATGGAACAGTCCTTTCCCCCCCCCCCCCCACCTGATAATAAGCCAGTTTGATATTCCAAGTGCGCATGTGATACCCAAAATTTTATTATTTTAGAAGCAGCTCATGAGAACAATTATGAGTAGATGTAAAATCTGTAGTTTTTCATTTAGTAATTAAGATACAAAAATACAGACTTCATATAAGTTGAAGCTAAATATTATATGTTGCAGTCTAAAGCTTTCAGAAGTTTGTACTTCAGAATAAAACCCTTTGTCAAATTTAGTTTTTGATTTTGCACATTTAGTACAAATTGTTCATCCAAAAACAATGTCAATTAACCCTAACCCCTTGAGCACTTTTACTAGAAAATATCCTGAATCCGCCAAACTCCACCAATTTTGTCTTGCAAAAAAATGCTGGTGTCCTGAGTCTGTCAGAATCCATCAGTGAGTCCATCAGAATCCACCAGTGAGTCCATCAGAATCCACCAGTGTAGTATACATATACCTTGCACACACCAAGCATGTAGCCAAGGAGTTAAACTGTTGAGATCCTGAATCCATCAAAGTCCCCCAACTGCTCAACATGGAGGTATCCGGAATCCATCAAAATCCTGCAGTACCGATAGGCTTACTGTCCTGAATCCATCAAAGTTCCCCAAGATAAAATTGCTTAGTGTCCAACGACTTATGGCTAAGTTTTCTTTGTTTGTTGCAGGAATATCCAAATGAAACCTGCCCCAGACAAGCCGTATTTCTGAAATTCTTATCTTTTGTATTTTTTCAGGTCACCAATTGTACGTTTTCCTGGGACTCGGGGACCAGCACTACACTGACTGACATTAACATTGAGATTCCCAAAGGTACGGCATCGCCAGCTTCATTTCGTAGTCAGTCCATGGTTTGGCACAATAGCTAAAAACAAATTACGAAACAGCAATTTATAAACAAACCTTGAAAGATCATGGACGGTATTGTTGATGTACCCTAACGTGGCGCGGCCCCTAACGTGGCGCACTTTGATTTTTCGCCTGTAGCGCCTAGCTAGAGCAAAAGTTTTAACTGAAATTTCACAGAAAGTGAAATTTCATCAAGTTATAAACACTCCCGTTCATAAATCGCGAGTTTATTTACCCGCTACAAAGTTAAAAGAAAAAATTATTTTGGCGTGATTTTCCGATTTTATTTTCAAGTGCAAAGTGAACCCTTTGAAAATGCCCCGAAAAATGAGAAAATAATTTTGTGACAAACATCTGGCTGGGTATGTAAGTAGAGATAATAATGATGTATCAGAATTTATCAAGTTTACAGAAATTCTTAAATGTTAATTTGGAATTTTCCGAGATTTATTTAAGTGCGCCACGTTAGGGAACACTCCGCCAAATTGTGCCCAATTTCCGGACGCCACCGTTTTTTAATTTCGACTTAAATTTTATGAAACCGAAATTGTTCACAGAGGTTAAACAGCAAGCAATTAATAAGGTAAAAGTACCAGTATTTCACTGCATGAATTTGAGGTTTGTCAACAAAGAGGTTTGGCAACACTACACGAGGAAAGTTGGGTAAGCTTCGAAGTGCGCCACGTTAGGGAACACGACTATACATCTTGAAAGAATTCTGTTACTTTGGTGTGTTGATACAGGCAGACTGACCATGATTGTCGGCCAGGTCGGTACAGGCAAGTCATCGTTACTGTCAGCGTTACTCGGCGAAATGCACACTCTCTCTGGCACTGTGCAGTTTAACAAGTAAGTTGGATAAATCAAGACAGTATTGTTCTGGAGAGGGATAGGGGTCAATTTAACTTCCCTTCCCCCCCCCCCCCCCCCCCCCCCAAGAAAACAAGTAAAGAAGGACGATTATTTTGACAAAATATACATGTACCAGTATCTTGAAAGTTTCAGTGTTTATGGTAAAAGCAGTGTTTTTGAAACTGACCGTATGTTGTAAAAAAATATTCTTGCAAATTGGTTTGAGCTTTCCCTACTATTTTCTGGCAGGTTGCAACCAAAGTTTCTTTACTTTCCAAGACAATTCAAAACATATTCCTTTATTACGTGATTTATACGAGAAAATAGTTCCAATATTTTCTGCCAAGCAGGTGCTTTGAAAAGTTAAAAGTTCAAGCAAATTTTGTTAACTCAACCGCAAACAACATTCCAGTTTCTGTGGCTATAGTCAAAATGTTGTTAGTGTGATTATTTATTCGACTGAGGTTGAAGTGGGCTTAGGATGGCTTGGGTGCTTGTGCGTAAAGCGCTCGCCTCTCACCAAGGTGACCACGGTTCGAATCCTGGCCGCGGATCACATGTGAGTAGAGTTGTGCGTTGGTTCTCTCCTGTGCCACGTGGGTTTTTCTCCGGGCCCTCCGGTTTTCCTCCCTCCAGAAAAATCAAACACTTTCGATCTCAGGCTGTGCTCCATGGTCATATATGGGTCGATGTGGCCGGCAGCCATAGGCGCCTTTACGTGCCAGCGGCCCGACCACGTTGTAGCTGCGTCCTTCGCAATTCAGCATACTAGCTGCGAGTAAGGATGATTAGCCTCCCAAATTATTATTATTATATTATTAGGGATGTCTCTTCCATTTTTCTCCCCCATCTCTGGCTTTCTTACTGTTGAGGAGATACTTGTGCAGGGAGAGTCTTACAAACAACAGTATTCCTACGTCACATAACTTATGGCCTTACATGCATGAACACATGGGGTGCACTGCAGCAGCGTAACTTGGGGGTGTTCCAATTTTTCAAGGGGGGACTGACAGGAAGTGTTCCATTGTTT
Organism: Patiria pectinifera; assembly: GCA_029964075.1. Lineage (NCBI taxonomy): Eukaryota > Metazoa > Echinodermata > Asteroidea > Valvatida > Asterinidae > Patiria > Patiria pectinifera. The sequence continues at coordinate 19,233,530 of CM057149.1, read as the reverse complement.
TTGTGAAGTTCAAGATTTTAAATGGGGTGGGGAGTACCCGGGGGGGTACAGGCCATCGCTGGGAGGCACGTTGCTTTCCAACCTTATAATGACTAATTTTTGTCAAATGCCGCCCTCTCTTGTCAGGACGGAGAACGGTGTGGCCTACTCCGCCCAGCGTGCCTGGCTGCTCAACGCTTCTCTCAGGGACAACATTCTCTTTGGACAGGAGTTTGAATCAGAAAAGTAGGAATTTCATGCACATCCTTACATAAATTCTGACTACTGCTATGTTATAACACGTAAAGGTGTTCATGAATTGATCGTCCGTGAAGCAGACGACAGGCTGCAAAGCTGCCTTCCCCTTGAAGTGGGCGAAGCAAAGCCTCGTATTAATAATTTAGTTGCTCAGTTAATATTATTTGGCTATTCGTTGAAACAATCCAATTGAACAGTGTATGGTTACAGTCTTCAGTTTGATTATGCAACCCTTTTTAAGGAAGAAAGACTTACTTTCAGAAGGCTCATGAGTACTCGTCGAAAACATTCTAGAGTGGTTAAAGTTGTCAATTACAAGACCATAACAAGTGATCCACATCTCAAATCCAAAGACAACTTAGACAAGCTGTTATACAAATGAATTGTGACTTAAGGAATTCCTATTTTCATTCCGTTTGCACTGTAATTTGTGACCTGCCTTGTGCTCATAGACCTATATTAAATTACTAGAGCGCCAACTCATTCTTGTGCGCGAAGACGCTTTGAAGCCGTCCTGGTTGCAGACATTTTGAATTCATGTTCGTGTTTGTAGAACATAATGAAATTAGATGGATTGAATTTTGAAAGTATACTCTACATGCAACGCGCAAGTAGAACATCTTAACAACTTGAGCGCGTCATGACATTTCAAAAAACGTCACGGCAAAAAGCATCTGCAGCGAATACGCGCACGCGTTGCACTGTTTGTGTAGAGCAAAATGAAACACTCATTTGCTGATCTTGCGTTTCGGTTTTGGGCGTATCGACTTCGATAACGCACCGGTATGGAATACAAACGCAGATATGCAAATAGCCGTACAAAAGCCGTACAAAATTTCTAGTTCTCCATAGGTTTGTGTACAAACATGGATGTGCCCATCAGGCGTTACTTTGTACATCGAGTTAGTGCTCTAGTAATTTAATATAGCTCTATGCTTGTGCTTGACTTTCGATTTTGACTAGTTATGGTCCAAGACGTCAGTGATCAAAAGCAATAGTTGCATTGTTGTGTAGCACCCTTGCATAATTGTTTGTTTACTTTCTCGCACTAACGTCTTGGTCACTTCGTAGCAATGGGGGCAGGGCCATTTTATGTAAATAAGACCATCTGTATAAATTTGAACAAACGCAGTTCCTTTTTATAGCTCCATGCTTGATCACCTCAGTTTAGCGCGTATGTTTAGAACCAATCAGGTGCGCCATTGAACCTTTTCTCGATAGCTGATTGGTTTCCTAGGAGAGCCTAGGGAGAAAATAAACAAAAAGTTCAACGAAATGGCCAAGACGTTAGTGCGAATAGGCCCGCTGGTCTAATTGTTTTGCCATTATTAATGGCGCACTATGCACCGTCCACTATCGATCACCAGCATCTTTGGCCAAGACTAGATTTTGACTCGTGATGGAGTTGTGATTTTACTTTGGATGCAGACTTTTGATGGACGAGTAGCCCCTCAATGAATACAAAGATAGAATTATGTTTATCTCCCTCAAGTTTATACAAAGTCAAGAATCTTGCCTCCTGTTCCATGCAGATACCAAGCGGTAGTATCGGCGTGCTCCCTGCAGCAAGATATGGACATCCTACCTGCCGGAGATCAGACAGAGATTGGGGAGAAGGGAATCAACCTGAGCGGTGGGCAGAAGCAACGAGTCAGCGTAGCCAGAGCTGTCTACAGTCACAACGATGTCGTCATATTGGTAATGGCAGCCCAAAAGAGCCATTTTTTTTGTTTGGTCATCTTGCAGCCTCAGAAATCTCGAAAATGCAACGACTTGCTGAAGTAAAATTTTACCGGCCAATAGAGACTTTCATGCCTAACATATACGCAAGCTTTTAGCTTAATCAAACAAAACATTTTTAAAATTATGATCATGAATATAGCATGCTGCATTTTGTGAATAAACACATTTTCCTATGCACAGTTCAATGCACAGTCAATTTTTCATTGCCCTGCATTGAAAATTTGACATGTAAGATTTTTTTAAAATTGGTATTAAAAAGTCTGACACACATAGTCTACAACAGATTTGTGGATAATGCCCTTTTTAAAGTTTCTATCTTATGTGAAAAATGTTGCTACTGAAAGATTGCTACTGAAACATCCTGAGGATGTTTTTCTTGGCATTTGTGACATTTTCCAGTATTGTGCACCAGGGATGACTACCTATCATTGTCAATAAACGAGGCTTGCATGTACGAAGTTTGTGGGTTTTAATCTTGGCAACAGACATTTTTTTTTCCTGTCAGGAAATTCTTTGTGAAAATTTGTCAGCTGTAGAATTTTAATTTGTTTTATAAAACAGACACTTCAATGCCCACTATCCACATTGACAGTCCTCATAGCATGTCCAATATAGTATATGTCTATAGTGTATTTTCAATTCGGGCGATTCACAATGCAGTGCGCCACCAAGAGTTTGCTACGGAGAGTTAATTTTTCCCAGTGCATTGTGGGACATGGTCGACAAATTCGCAGCGCGGGACATTTGAAATTGTTCGTTTTTCCGGTTTGTAGTTTCGTAAGCATGTGATTTGAGTATCTGTTTGCCCTTTTCTTTTCTTTTTATCAATAGGGTGTTTTTTTGTAAGGCGGCAGAACGCTATGCCCCAGTCTATAACAAATAAACTCAGTTGTCTACTGACACTCATTCAAATGGGCCATGTTTTGTCGACCGTAAACTTGAAAAATGGACTCTCCATGGCAAATTCCTGGTGGTGCACTGGATTGTGAATCGCCCGAATTATGGATAGTCAAATTGGCTGGTTTTGGAGCACGGAGATCCTATTTCAATGATACTCTTTGTATGCTACAGGATGACCCATTGTCGGCACTGGATGTCCATGTCGGTATCAAACTATTTGAAGAAGGAATTCTGGACTTGCTCCTGGGAAACCAACGGACCGTGATACTGGTCACCCATCAGGTCCAGTACATCAAGTATGCCCATAAGGTGGGTATAGCTTTTCCCTGAAGAGCTGCTTAGCAGACAATTATGCTAAGCACGTTTTCTTGCTAAGTTAACCAGTGAACCAGTCATGAGCACTTTACATCATGTGGCGTTCTGGCTGGTATTAACCCAGGTTTTTGCTAAGCAACTATATTCTGTGCTTAGAAGCTCCATGACAGTGACCCCTGGTTTAAGACCCCATGCGGCAATCTTAGATGGCAACCCCAGGGTTGCCAACTTTGAGTAATAGTAGAGAGTGAGAATTTGGCGATAGAGCTAATGCGAGCACGACGTGGAAATTCCCTTACGGCGTGGGGTTCAGGGCCCACTTAAAGGGAATGTACAACATTTGCTTTTGCTGCAATTTTCAGAAGTAAATGGATTTGGAGGATTAGTATGTTGTAGCAAATATCATTAAACTGACTTGTTTCACGTTTTGGGCTTGGAGATGCTCGAAAATCCAAGAAAACCAACCATGTTCTTGAAGTCTGGTTCCCTGACCCCACTTAAGATGAAACGGAGCAATTGATAGAGTTTGGGGAATGGTAAGGTCAGAGAATCAGTCTAGCTGGCTTGTACCCCTTCACAGGTGTGTAATCAATCGCAAAGAAAATGCGGAAAAACTAAATCTGAAAAATTACGAGCAGTTTTTGAAAAAAAGCCAGTTTGAAAAACCTAACTATTTTTCAACTACTGCTCCAAATTCACCATTTTTTTCAGTCCAAATTTTGTTTGCTATTGGTTACATGTTCATGAAGGGGTGCAGGCCAGCTAGACTGGTTCCCTTACCTTACAATTTTCCGGCATCTATAAATTCATCCATTTTATCTTTAGTGGAGTCAGGGAATCAGACTACCATTTGTGTTTTTCTTGGTTTTTCCAGCATTTTCAAACACAAAACTCCAAACATGTCAGTGTAACAATATTTGATCTATTAAAGTAACCCCTCAAACAGTTCATTTCTGAAAATTACAGCAAAAGCCAATGATGTACATTCCCTTTAAAGACCGATTCACAGCATGCTTTTGACCCTCTTCCCAAGGTGCTGGTGATGAAAGACGGCCGGATCGCACTCCAGGGTACCCCGGATGAAATCTGGAAGGCTGATCCAGAGTTAAAGATCTCCCGCATCGCCACGGCTGAGTCGGACGTTTCAGAACCGGAAGAGGAGAGGAAACTACTCCAGCAGGCTGTGAAGGAATTGGAGAAAGAAGAACAAGCGCTTGGTCAGTTAACTTAGACTACATTCCTCTGCACTAAAACAGATTTCAAATTGCCATTTTCTAGTAACACAAAGTTTACTCACTTTTGAATGAGATAGTAAACAAAACAATCCTCCCACACTGATTTATGCCCCCCCCCAAAAAAAAAAATCCCCATTCTAAATTGTTTGCAACACTGGCCATTATTCAGGTGGATCTTTTTGTGCATTGGAGGCACAAAAGCAACCCAAAATATAATTTATTTTTTTTAAAATTAGGATAGGATAATATATTTATTGGCAACCATTAGGTTGGATTACATAATACACAAATTTTACATAAATTTATAACAGCTTAAAATACACATAAAAGAGATTAAGAGATGCAAAATACCACGAACAATGATCCCAAGCTAAAACATAAGGAAACAGGCAGATCTACAAAGTACATTGCATTAAAAAACGGATGTTTTTCAGGGGGAAAAAACATCTAAAATTAACTGTGATTATCTTTAAAAATTCATTCGACGAAGCTACTGGTTAAAAAGCTACTGATTAAAAAGGCACCATGGGATAAGAGAATTTTTAAACCTATCTGTGCGGGTCCTGGGGAGGGGCAGTTTATTGGTAGATCTTAGATTATATGACACTTCACGGGGAGGGGGAGGAGGCTGTGTAATTTATGAGACGGGTCCTGGAGTTTCTGAAAATAAGCCATGCACAATTCATTACGTCTTTCATGCAGTGATTGGATGCCGAGAGAAACTAATGTAGGGTTATAACTCTGCCCTGGGTATATACACCTTATGGCTCTCTTCTGTAAATTGATGCCCAACATTTAATAAAAAAAAAATTGTTTGTGTTTAAATAATAATATTAATAACAATAATGTGTACTTATAAAGCGCATGTATCCATCAGTATTGGTGCTCAAGGCGCTACATCATTATTACCCTGCTCATTGGGCCAATGAAACATTCCAAACACAATCTGAGCTCCCTGGGGAGTAAACAGCTCGATGCAGCCATTTTGGCGCAAAGCAGCTGAAATCAATTACAATAAACATCTCTGTCCTCACAGGTACCCATTTACTCCTGGGTGGAGAGAAGCAATGAGTGACAGAGTGCCTTGCCCAAGGGCACACACACCATGACCCCAGGCTGGACTCGAACCCACAACCTGCAGAATTCCCCGCAGACCACGAATTCTGTGCACCAGAGCACGAGGCCTTGAAACTCCACGCGCACACTATTACTGAAAATATGTTTGGATAAAAGTAAAATTGAAATTTGACCATGCTGACTGTTGTGCTTCCTGCTTGTAGTCTAAGATGCAGATTTTGCCTATTTTATGTAGACTGTAACAGACTTGTATGACTCGTGACTCGGACTCGAGTCCGACTCGAGTCACATTTTTAATGACTCGGACTCGAGTCACTTTGACTTACGACTCGGACTTGAATTCTGGGCTACGGACTCGGACTCGAACTGACTTGTGACTCGACGGAAAATACCGCACTGCACACGCGCACATACGTAAGTCGATCGTTTTCTTTACTGTGCAATTCATGTACAGGGCGCTCGATGCGGTGCGTGCGTGGTCATGGCCAGTTACCGATATATTGATTAAAGAAATCAATGTACCGAAACTTGTACCCCCCCCGTCCGCACGTAATACTGCATTGGTGCAAGATTGATAGGGTAAGGTACCAGACTTTTCTTGTCAGACGTCCTGTCGTTCACACGTGTATTGCTGTCGCATCGCGATAACGCGAGGTGACTCGTGACTCGAACTCGACCTGGAGGACTTTGGACTCGGACTTTTACTCGAGAAATGTGACTCGGATTTCGGACTTGGACTTGATGTTTTGTGACTCGAATTCAAGTCTGGACTGTAAGCAGTAAGCACATCAACACTAACCTGAGAGGGAAAAGCGGCTTAAATTAGTGACGTTCCTGAATCTTGTTGAGAATACCATTAGCACATCCATGCTGGGAAACGTGAAACAGTGCTTTATTATTAACCCATTTTTTGCACAGTCAACCGAAGTTTTCTGTGAACAGTGCAATGACATCACATTGGGCCCTGGTCTTACGTTCCCATTTTTCCCTCTTTTCAGACACGACAGCAGAGGGCGCCCTGATCGGCAAAGAGGAGCGCGAGAAGGGCGCCATCTCTTGGCGGGTCTTTCTATTCTACATAAAGGCCATGCGGTACCCATTGGCCCTCCTCGCGTTGGCTGTCATGCTGGGCTACAACGGCATGATCGTGGGTACCGACTTCTGGCTGTCGGCGTGGTCCGAGGCAGGGGACCGGCTGAAACTGGACAATGCTACCGACGTAAGATTGTACAATTACAAAGTTTTACTATCAATTAAGCCTATTTACAGTGTTGTGGAATGAAATCAAAGTGTATTTTCAATAAAGTTTGATGTAAAAGTTTTTAAAGTAACCGGGAAAACCGATCATTCAAAATGACACCTAGTGTGGACGAAAACCGATATATTGGCTCAATTCGGGTGATTCACAATGCAAAGCGCCACCAATAGTTTGCCACGGAGAGTTCATTTTTCCCAGTGCATTGTTGGAGATGGTCGACAAATTCGCAGCGCGGGACATTTGAAATTGTTCGGTTTTTTTCGGTCAGTAGTTTCGTAAGCGTATGATTCAAGTATATGTTTGCCCTTTTCTTTTCTTTGTATTGATATGGTGATTTTTGGTAAGGCGGCAGAACGCTATGCCCAAATCTATAACAAATTAGCTCAAGTGTCTACTGACACTCATTCGAATGGGTCATATTTTGTCGACCGTAAACTTGAAAAGTTGACTCTCCATGGCAAACTCTTGGTGGCGCACTGCATTGTGAATCACCCGAATTGTCGCAGTACATTTCTTAAATTTAGCCTAGTGAAGGTAATAAGTTAACTCAAGAAAGTTGATGATGTCTGGTCCCCCGAGTCTTTTCGATACATTTGTGCATTGTAATACAAATTCCTCAGACTGTTATATAAAGTGCTCAAAATTCCAACTGGACCACTGGATCTAGTTGGACAGGTCTACAATTGATCGAGACTGATTGTCCAGCTGTTTCTCATACCTCCTGTTATTATTTAGTGTGTGTAACAGACTCCATTTTAAAGGAAATATACAACATTGCATCAAAAAAAAAAACCTACCAAATTATTATGAAATACCTTACTTGATTGTAAGTGAATAACAGTCTCAAGCATCCTGTGAAATTGTGGCACCTGGTGTGCTGTCATTTTCAAGAAAAGTGGAAGAAATTTTTTTTTTTTTTTCAAATACTGCCACCAATTTACTACATTTAGTTTGACCACTCACACCCTTGAATGTCTGGTTCCCTTAACTTGACAATTCCCTGACGCGAATATTTTATTTACACAACTATCTGGGGGTATCCATTTTTCAGGCGACTTGAATCACGGTTATAGCGGCGCTCTACAATCCTGTAACCTTTTACCTACGCGCGCGCGTGTATACTCTCTCCACATGTGTGAAAGTATATAATTTATGAATTGCAAAGAAATTTCGAGCACCGCCGTTGCCTAGTGGTTAGGCATGCTAGCTAATGATCGGAGTTCTCGAGTTCGATTCCCCGCTCTGCCTACAAAGATTTTGCTCTTTTTTTCAACAATTTTCAACAATTTTAAGTTGAATCTTAAAAACGTTATTTTTCAGTCGGATACTACTTGTATAGCAGCAATTTCCTTTTTCTTTTCCTGATCTGAGGCTCTGGAGGATTTTTTTAAAAAGGGAAATAAAGTCCGAAATCCGTACCAAGTTGAAAAATAGTAGCCTCCACTCAAGCCTGGTTATAAAAACCAAGCCCCATAGGAAGCGCACAAAGTACCCCAGATAGTTGTGTAAAAAAAAATATCGCTTCCCTGACGTCTATAAATTGCTCAGTTTTGTCTGAAGTAGGGTCAGGAAACCAGACTACAAGAGCAACATATTTGTTTGTTTTTTCCAGCATCTATGAACACATAACTTTAAACATGCCAGTGTAACAATATCTGCCGTAAAATACTAACCTCTATTAAATCCGTCCATTTCTGAAAATTACAGCAAAAGTAAATGTTGTATATAGGTTTTCCCAGCTATTTTAACACTTTTATCAAACAAATTCCCTATATCATTACTTTAATTTCGTCCCCGATCACCGCCCAGCTCACATCTCAAATTGAATTTCAAAAAGTCACCACTAGATTTCATTTAAGGTTCAGTATAATTCAAATTTTTAGCATACCGATTCGTCCAAAATCTCTGAAATTCGTCTCGTGAAGCAATCGGCGTTGAATTGACAAAGCAAATTCGTTTTTTGTCATTCATTTTCATGTTGTTATCATTACATTTCGTTTCTGGTGACTTAAAACATAACGATTAAAAATGTGCCCAATCTTTGGACTTATTTAAAGAATTGTGCACGTTAATTACAGTTTTAATGTTAAGCAAATAGTTCCTTATAAACGAAAGAAGTTAGCTGTAAGTTTTGAGTTTTCTTTGACAGTTAACAATAAAATCAGAATGGGACTTTCACAATATGCTCTTTGTTTAGCATATGGAAATTAAGCATTGACATCAGACAGTGCCCTTCTTAATGTTGCCCTTTGATATATGTACATGTATATGATTAAAACAACAGAAATACGGTATATGTCTATCAAAGAGCAACATTAAGAAGACGCTTAGTGTCCATATATTTGAAATGTCAGTTCTTGACTCCAATGTTAATTGTGAAACACAAAATAAAAATGCATACCTCATGCAGCTAACAACTACATATAGGGTAATGGATGTTGAATTTATCATTGTTTTAATGCGCACAATTCTTCAAATAAGTCTAAAGATTGGACGCTCTTTCTATAATCATATGCACTTTACGTCACAAGAAACGAAATGTAATGACAACAACTTGAAAACGAATGACAAAAAACGAATTTGCTTTGTCAATTCAACGCCGATTGCTTCATGAGACGAATTTCAAAGATTTTGGACGAATCGGAATGCTAACAATTTGAATTATACTGCACCTTAAATGAAATCTAGTGGTGGCTGTTTGAAATTCAAATTGAGAAGTGAGCTTGGCGATGATTGGGGACGAAATTAAAGGCATGATATAGGGAATTCGAGTGATAAAAGTGTTAAAATAGCTGGGAAAACCTATATTACCTTTTACCCCAATATAAGCAAGTCATGATAAATTAACCTTCATCTTTTTTGTTGACAATATTTATTCTGATTTACAGTGCACAACCAAAGGGTTGACATTGAAAGGCTATTTTTTTTTGGCACAGTGCATAATGAGACACACTGTGTTTGCGTACAGGTTTGTGCGCATATGGCGTGAAGTACGCATGACTAATTTTGCGTGAGCATCATACAACATCGGCAGTACGTTTGAATGCCTTGTCCCAGTGGTCTCTCCTTCGCTCGTATCTGATGAATTCACGCTCTGATTGGTTGGATTTTGTGTGACCAGTGACCTGCGCGTCATCAAGGTCATGACTCTGCAAGGTTTGAAACGGCCGTTAAGACTGATTCATTACTCTTTTATTCCAGTTTAGAGATGTTTTTTTCTTGTTGAAAAGGGTAATAATGTAGGAAATTCTGTAAAACTTATCTGTGTTGTAAATGTACAATTCTCGTCACTCGCTCAGGCTCCGTTTCGAATCACGAACAATCAGATTGCATTATGCGACGCTCAAAATTTTGTCCACATGGTCCGCAATGAAACAGAAATCACATCCGGTATGGAATGTGCGCAATTCTATGGGAAGTTTTCAGATAGCATTTGCGCACATTGTCTTGAACAGCTGCAGCTAGATGCTTTATATATAGGTCATAGGCCACTTCCTTCACAAGATTCTGTGAAGCTCATCAGAGTATTCCAGCGTCCTGTTTGCAAGGCGGGGGGGGGGGGGTATGAGCGCATTGTCTCTCCCAACTCTCCTGTGCTTATCGTCGAGGGGGTTATTCTATACGGAGCCCCCATGCACGAAAGCATCTGCAAGGGACTCTAAACAGACCATAGTCAACAAAGAACCACTTTGTAAAGGAAGGGATTTTCAGCGCAGACGTTAGCGTTGTACCTCCTCCACCCCAATAACTGAATCACATGTCTTGATGAGGCAAAACTCTCCATTTTATCTTTTAACAGCAAGAAATTGGCTCTACCCAGACTTACTACATCGGTGGCTATACGGGCCTAGCCATGTCGGCAGCCGTTCTGTCGTTCATCTCTGCTGTCAGCTGTTTTGTGGCCGGTCTCTTGGCATCACGCCATCTCCACAGGAGCATGCTGGGAGTCATGTCCAGAGCCCCAATGCGCTTCTACGACACCACTCCGATTGGACGCATCTTGAACCGATTCTCAAGTGACGTCCATACTGTTGATGATGTAAGTTGTAAGAATATTAAAAGCCCTTAAAATAAAAGAGCGGAACAACGCAATGGGATTCCCACTCGACCTCATGCCAGGCGGGTTGGAGCCATCACGCTCGAGCAGCACACTCATATTTCTGGCCTCGCTCGCTGCGAGTGGGTCGCCGACAGATATTTCCGGCCACGCTCCCTGCATGTTTATCCATCATCCGTTCCGAATACCGCAAAACGTTTGTGGTACCGCAAATACCGCAAAACGTTTGCTGGTATACACGTCATCCGGTGGGTAAATAATTGTCAATTTAATTATTTATAATTTGTCCTGTCTTCCCACTTTGTCTTTTTTTCTTTCTCCAGCTTCTGCCTTCCGATTTTCTCTTCTTGGTTGAAGCAACCTTCAAGTGCTTGTCGGCAGTCATCGTCAACACAATCGTTACTCCATTCTTCATTCTGGCTATACTACCCGTCGCTGTCTGCTACATGCTGCTGCGGCATTACTACTTGAGAACCTCCAGGTAAGCATCCGTTTGGACTCCAGGGTGAAACTACAGAGGGCAGTATTATTAGGCCAACTCGTGAATGCCATGAGCCAATACACCCCCATGCATAGACAGATTCTGGCAGGCACTGTGTTAAAGATATAGTCCATCATTTGTAATTTGTGCATTTTGTTCGTTTGAAGCAACAAAAGTGTTCAAAATCTCATGAAGGATACTGAACAACTAACCTGATGAAGTTTCAGCTAAGCTTCAGCTGTATATTCCGAGAAAAACAGCATTTTAGGATCTCAATTTCAAATCAAAAGTTACTGAATCACGTTTTGAATTGTTTTGAATTGCAGCTATACGCGACGTCGCGCACTGATCCGACGAATTATAGCAACCGCGCGCGTGTGTGCGTCGTGCCAATGCTTGCGCGCGCTTCGCCGAATAACAAAACGAACTACTAATTTAAATTTTCCTACGGTGCGTCTTAAGATGCACCGTTGGAAAGGCCTTCTTTCGTTGATTACTTCAAAATGACAGCTTGCCAGAAAGAATAATTTCACAGGGAGTTTAGTTCCCTTACTATCTTTCAACCAAGTTTGTTTTTCAACAAGAATTACACCAGTTACTTTTCGGATGGCTGCAAATGATGGACTATAGCTTTAAGGGGGAAGTTTTCTACTTTCGGGAGAATTTGGACCTAAGTTGTGGGGACTTTTATAGTGTCCAACAATGGCTGTTTGTCCTCACAAATCCTACAACTGGTGTGAGGTCCCCACATCTGTGGAATAAGTATGTGTATTTATGGACTTGTGTGGCACAAAGTGTTCATCCAATTTTCAGCTGAAAGTTTAGTTCATCCAATTTTCAGCTGAAAGTAAAAAAAAAAAGCTCTAGTATCTTGGTATGAGAGCACTGTGAAAATGGAGAAAGGTTGCATCTAGTAACTTTCATGTTTTTACATCCAAAAGATTCCAAATAATCCAAAATCAATTCTATCTGGTATTTATTTTTTTATTTTTTTGCTCAGGCCACATCTGGATATAAATAAAGAAGCACATTTGTAATATTGTAAGTGGTATCATTCTTGTTTTTCTTCAGAGAATTGCAGCGACTCAGCAGCATCACCAAGTCGCCAGTCTATGCTCATTTCTCAGAGACCTTGAGTGGTCTGTCGACTATCCGTGCGTACAGGTACAAATGTAGCTTTGTCTTTCTGCTTACTTCACAATCCATATTTTGCATCTCGAAAAACATAGGTTTTTGTGAGATGGTAACATCACAATAGTTGCCCTAACCCTAAACCCTAAAACCCTAACCTCAACCCTAACTCCCTAGGGGTGTGCAAATTGGAGGATTCAGGACTGCTAATCCTGACCCTTACCCTAACCCTAACCCAACCATTACCTTGCTTTAACCCCAAACCTAACCCTAACTCTAAACCCTAACTCTACCCTTACCTAACCCTACCCCTAAGTAATCTATCTTTACCTTGCATATGATGTCCTTCAATGGCTCTCTTGAATAAACCACAGTGTCATTAACAGTTCAAGCATGTTCAGTCCAGGACCATATGTCGATTAGTGGTTGATTCAAGACCAATAATTTACACCTATGCATTAATAGGAACGTCCGAACGTCTCTAGTCAAACGCTGGTCAAAACACCATCACGAAGCTTCCTGGCTCCCTGCTATGCATTATGATGTGTACGGCTATTGGTAACCAGCGATGGAAGCATGCCCCAGGCTCCAGTTCCTAAATAGTCGACTAGAGTAGTCTAACCATCCTGCGTTTGAGAGAAAGTGGTCGATTTATTTCACTATAGTCTTCACAGAATGAATAACTACGGGGAAAAAAGTCCTTGGTACTTGGTTGGTTCTTCTCCTAAGGACTCCTCAGGGGAGTTTTAACAGGAGGCCAGAAACACCGGGGCAAACCCCTTCTCTTAACGATAAGTGTTTACTGGGTTCTTTTACGTGCTTTGCATTACACAACACACGGGACCTACGGCTTCACGTCCCATCCGAAGGACAAAGCAATAATGGTTAAGCGCCTTGCTTCAGGGCACAAGTGCCTAGACCCGGACTCGAACCCACATTCTGCTGCCTGTGAAACACCTGAGCATGAGGCTGGTGCGATGCTCTTAACCTCTTGGCCATGACACTCCACTAAGACTAAGTTTCCCTTGACTAAGTTTTTCCCTGCCTTATACTCTCAGAGACGAGGAGAGATTCCAGAAGAACATCCTGGATGCGATTGATAAGAACATCCTTGCCGAGCTCAACCTGAACACCTGCAATCGATGGCTTGGAATTAGACTGGTAAGCCAGTCCATATTTCTTATTACTATACCTCATACATATTCATTATCGAGAGCCGAATTCTCACTGGTCCATTCACCATCACGTGCCAGCCTCCAGTTTTGCTGTTTACCGAGCGTGCACGCGAGTATTCATGCACATGGTTTTTAAAGCGCATGCGTAGTAGACTATCCGCAGGTTACCTGTGCGGTAGGCCACTACGCATGCGCTTTACGAAGCAATCGTGGAGCTATTGCACGGGTGTTGTACATCGCCCTAGCTACACATGAGAAGATGGCAGCACACGTAAAATGTTCATCAGCGTTTTCCCAATCTCAATGATGCTGAACTGGAGAATATTGATGACAATGAAGATGCCTCCTCTCCTAAAAAAAGTTGTCCACAATGCGGTAGAAAGTCTTAGGAGTTACTGAAATGCAAAAAGGACTGAACTTTCTAAGACTGAGCAATATTCTTCTGATGAGCTGGACAAGCTTCTACGAAGATTTTTTGCCACAAATTGTAATGGCAGCTGAATATGTATGAAGTATAGTAAAACAAATATAACATGGTTTATTTCAGGTGGATAGCCTATATTAACTAGTTTCCGAGGCGAATAGTTTGTCAACTTCCAATACCCCAGGGAGCTAATATCGACTCTCCTCCCTCAAACCATGTTATACTTGTATGTTTACTTGTATTGCATGGTGAATCTCTTTTGTGGATTAGCATGGTTCTGAAAAAGAGCCAGCCAAAAACCAGTGGAAATGATTTACTACCTTTTTATTATTAACTCGATTGCAACTCCATCATCCACATCTGGTTAATTCCATAAACATGGGGTCCACTTTTTTTCTGGCCCTGGCACATCTGACATGTATGGATTTATAAAATTCTGGATGAAATCTCCAGTTCCTTCTTTCATAAAGCAAACATTGTTTCACACAGGTGAGATATAATTTGAAGTACTTTTTAATGACACTTGAACGGCAAATTACAAAGTTTAGCGATAACAGGGACAGGAGAAATGTCACACTTTGGACCCTGAATCTATATAAACACCGCAAAAAAAGAAAGTCCACACTCATTAGAGGGGTCATAATCTTAAATGTGGTCATCTTACGATAATGTCATTTATATAGACCTTTGGGGAATTTTGTTAGCTACATTTTGATACCCCGTTTGCTACCAAAGACTGTAAAATCGTCCAACATCAACAACAGTTTATGAAAAATGATGCAGTTTGAAAAGTTGCAAATTTAAAGACTACCCGAGTGGATATTGCTGCGTGACAATGCTACACTGCCCGAAACGAACGGCAGGGAATATCACTCGCACAGTGCTTGCATGCATGGGAGCACGCGAAATTGAATTACCCGCGCTTTGTTCAGGCACTGTGCAATCGATAGGGGCCAATTTTGGGCATGTTTGTTTGCGCTTAGCAATTTCTCTTCGCGTAATCTTTAAATTTGCAACTTTTCAAACTGCATCATTTTTCATAAAGTGTTGACAATCTTGGATGATTTATCAGTCTTTGGTAGCAAACAGGGTATCAAAATCTAGCAAAATGTCTTTATAAATGACGTCATCATAAGACGATCAGATTCAAAATTATGACCAATCCAGTGAGTGTGGACTTTGCTGTGTTTAGAATGACACATCTGCAGATGGTGGCTTTTTATCATTGTCCGATCTTTCTGACTTCGCAGGATTTCATTGGCAATGTGGTTGTTCTACTAGCGGGGTTGACTAGCCTGACTGTAGCCGTCACATCGTCAGGGCTAGCACCAAGCTACGTGGGACTGGCTCTATCATATGCACTGGCTGTAAGTCCGAAATTGATCTTTAAGGCCTCTGAAGCCTGTGTGGAAAATCCCTCAATGTTTGAACAAATTTTGGAAAATCGGTCTTAATTTACCCAGTTTTTAGAATGCAGAAAATAGAATTAGGAGTGGGTACTGCAGTGAAATTGATCTTTAAGGCTTACTAAGCCTGTGTGGAAAATTCCCTCAATGTTTGAACAAATTTTGGAAAATCGGCCTTAATTTACCCGGTTTTTAAAATGCATAAAATAGATTTAGGAGTGGGTACTGCAGTGGTTTTTGTGTCATGCACTCGTGCTTGTTAGCTTGAATTAAAGCCATTGGTCTCTGCACCGTCCCAAAGTGCCTTCTTGTTTTGAATTGCGCCCGTAATCAGGGTCCGGGAAGCGGTCTCGTTCAGCAGATTGCAGCTACGCAATGTCATGCACTGAACCGATAAATTATAGTAACCACGCGCACGTTTGTGTCGTGTAAACGTTTGCGCAACCCATTCACGGCTTCATCGAATTAAAAACGAACTACAAATTTTTTTTTTTTTAAATGCGTCTTTAGACGCATCTTTGGAAATGACCTTCTTTTACTGTTTTCTTTACAATGACAGTATACCATACAGAATAATTTCACAGCCAGTCAAATTAAACGTGCCATTAAAAAGTGCCATTAAACCAAGTAAGCTTTTCAACAATAATTTTGTCAGTTACTTTATGGATAGCTGCAAATGATATACTCCACCTTTAAAGCTATAGTCCATCATTTGCAGCTATCCAAAAAGTAACTGGCGTAATTCTTGTTGAAAAACATACTTGGTTGAAAGATAGTAAGGGGACTAAACTCCCTGCGAAATTATTCTTTCTGGAAAGCTGTCATTTTTAAGAAATCAACAAAAGAAGGCCTTTCCAACGGTGCTTCTTAAGACGCACCGTAGGAAATTTAGATTAGTAGTTCGCTTTGTTATTCGGCGAAGCGCGCGCAAGCATTGGCACGACGCACACGCGCGCGTGGTTTCTATAATTCGTCGGATCAGTGCGCGACATCGCGTAGCTGCAATCGGCTCATTGAGAACGTGTCTCGGACGCTGAATTCAGGCCCAATTCAAAACATGATTCAGCAACTTTTGATTTGAAATCAAGATCCTAAAATGCTGTTTTTCTCGGAATATACAGCTGAAGCTGAGCTGAAACTTCATCAGGTTAGTTGTTCAGCACCCTTCTTTAGATTTTGAGCACGTTTGTTGCTTCAAACGAACAAAATGCACAAATTACAAATGATGGACTATACCTTTAAAGACTCACGATCTGCCTTGGCCAGGACTTGCAATGGCCTCATCTATGACAGTTCACTGCCACCTAAAAAACTTTCTGTTGACATTAGCCTTGTATAGGGGTGGTTGGCCACAAGTACTAATTTGAAGAATCATGCTATATTGTTTTTGTCAAAGGCATCGTTTTACTTAAACTGGTTCATCCGGACGTCAGCGATCGTGGAGATGCACATGAATGCTGTGGAACGTATCAAGTACTACTGCGAGGTTCCAACGGAAAACTATAAAGGTAAAATATTTTACTTTGGTTGGTTATTAATGCTAACCAATAAGAAACAACACGACCCAGTTTTACAGTTGTTGACCACAGACTCTTTGGCAGTTTGGCCTTGAGATTTTTGAACTGTTGGATCTTGTTTCACAGGGCAAGCTTCACACTTTTATAAGTGTGGAAGGTTATTGCATTGGGAAGGGTTAATAGCTAAAAGATCCTGAAGGGCTTCGGTACTTACAGATGCCTTCCCCATACTATTTCAGTTCACCTTGAAAATAAATTTGTTTTTCAATTGCTATTTTCAGCAATGTAAAAGTTGTTTACTTTTGAATGAGACATTGAATGAAAAAAAGCCGACTTATATTTAGTTATCGAAATTGTTTCTTCAGAAAATTTCAAATTATTGGCTGCCAGACAATAGTTTGGCTCCCGCAGGGCGGGTGTATTTGAACGCAAAATGAAAACCCCTTTTCAGACGCCCAAAATGGACTAAAGTAAGTTTTTTTGTTAAAAACAAAACTTTCATAATGACAATTTGTTATATGAGAACAAAAAAAAATCCATTTTATTATGAGGCAGAAGGTATACTACTTAAACATAATTTGTTTTCTTTTAGGAGAACTGCCCGATCCATCCTGGCCAAAAGAGGGCGCTGTTGCTGCGGATGCAATATCGGTGCGCTATGCTGAGAAGCTAGACCCTGTTCTACAGGGTGTATCGCTGAACATCGAACCAGGACAAAAGGTACAGATGTTTTGGCAAACTGTTTCTTAACCCACTAGGTGCTATCCTGTACACCCCGAAAAAAAGCCTTCCCTGTTACCCCTCATACCCCCAAACCGTCCCAGCACCCTATGGTTCAATACATCAAGGAGTAAATACATTGTAGTACAATGTAATACAAGTGCCAAAGGGTTCAATGTGAGGCATTCTGGCAAAGTGAGACACACCTAGGCAGAGCCTTCCCTCTTACCCCCTTATACCCCTAAACCACACCAGCACTCTGTGGTTCAATACATCAAGGAGTAAATACATTGTAGTACAATGTAATACAAGTGCCAAAGGGTTCAATGTGAGGCATTCTGGCAAAGTGAGACACAACTGGGCAGAGGTCGAAAAAAGGATTTGCGGGTATTTAGAAAGAGAATAAAATTCTCTTTACAATACTTTCTTTTTTTACTTCCATCGGACATTCATTTGACAAGTTATGGCTGTTTAAAATTTGCACTTGTCAACATGCCAAAAAGTAAAATACTGAGAAAAAGGCCTTTAAAGTTTCAAGGTTTGTATTAGTGCACGCGAAAGATGCCAGTTGGTTTTCCTTAAAAACTCTTTTATTCTGCAATTTTTATACCATATCTTTAAAAGATGTGTGGTAGACATATCAATAGTTATAAATATCAATAGTTATAAATATCAATAAATCCAAAAATTGAGGAAAAAAATCACTCCTGTTCAGTTTTTTTTTCATTTTTCTCCACTGTTTCTAGTTCCGTCTCATTTTGCCGGAAAGCCTCACAAATGCTGTTTCCTTGTGTACGCATGGATTCTGATGTTGTATTGCGTGTTTTTGTCTGTCAATCCAAAAAAAACTTAAATTCTTACAACACTGTCAATTTTTACAAAGATTTTTGTAGTGTAAGAAATTAATTCTTTGTTCCTCAGATTGGTATATGTGGCCGGACAGGCAGTGGAAAATCTTCACTCACTCTCGCTTTGTTTAGAATAGTGGATACTTTCAAAGGTAAGTCATTTCAATGTCCCCATTTCAAAAAGGTGGTCAACCGCATTTGATACCACTGACTACCACAACGCTATTTTTAGTTTGTCACATTGAAAAGGGACGAACCTTCCCGTGGGGGGGGGGGGGGCAAAGTGCCCCCTCTGGATACGCCACTGCAAGTTTGGGATACTGTAGTAGTGCTACAGAGTGAAAGAGTTTTTGTGTGTGTGTTATAATTGAATCTTTCTGTTCTCTTTTTCAAGGCAAAATTATAATTGACAATGTGGATATTGCATCGTTGCCGTTGGACCATCTCCGACAAAAACTGTCCATCATCCCACAGGATCCTATCCTCTTCACCGGCACTATCAGGTATGTTGAATAACCACACCAATCATGTTTACTGAGTATTTTCAGTGACGAAAAAGGAGTTTGATGAACTTGAATTGCAATTCCAGTACCCAAGGAATATTTTGTGATGCCAGCTTCACTTTACATTCAAGGTTTGCCTTTATGTTGTCTGAGTATCACCTGTTATCAACGGAGCCCTCTCTCCGTATTCCATTTTGAGCGACCCCACGCGTCAGCCAATCATACTTTTGAAGCTGTGAAGTCACTTTGATCAGAAATGTGGACTAAGCCGTTGATTGGTCAATTTGGCTGCAAAGTTTCTGTAATATAGCAACGGGTTACCAAAGACCCAGGCGCCCGCTGAATGGTCACATTAACTGAGAATCTTTACGTCAAGACAGAGTGTCTTTTTTGCATAATTAATTGCCAAATCTGCGCGAATGTCCTAGATGCTTGTTTGCAAGCAGAGTAGCCTTTCTGCAGCTTCTGAACCATTTACTGCCATTCTCAACTCGCAGGTTCAATTTGGACCCGCTGGATCAGTGTAGCGAGGAGCAAATGTGGAACGCCCTGGAGATTGCACAGCTCAAGACGACAGTGTCTGAGCTAGGTCAAGGGTTAGGTGAGTCCTAGTCTTGGTGCAAAACATGATTTAATTTTTTTTTTACCTAATGCAAGCCGTCGCGGAAGGAAAGGCGCTATCAAGAAGACAAATCAAACTTAGTCTTAGGAACTTTGGCATCCCAACCCAAGAATTTCCTGATATACCTCACTTTACACAATAAAAACACTTAAAATTGAGGGAAAAAAAGATTAAGTAATAAAGCACCGCTGAGGGAAAAAAAGAACAAAAGTCTAAGAAACATATGACAAAGTGTAAGTAAAAGGATATTTTGGAGGAAGAAAATATCATTAAGGGAAGATGAACAAAAGATATTTATCTTTGGTACAGCGGAGCAGATCACACACAGTGAAGTTCATTAAAGGTACTTCTTATGCAATTTGTGTTGATGGGGTTCTGCAATTCTCACAGAGTCCCAGGTTTCGGAAGGTGGGGAGAACTTCAGCATGGGCCAGCGACAGCTGTTCTGCCTCGCTCGGGCCGTTCTGCGGAAGTCACGAATCTTGATTATGGACGAAGCTACAGCATCTATCGACATGGAAACGGTAGGCATTTGGCACCAAACGACCGAGGCGTTTGGACTCTTTACTTATTATTTTTGTGGCCTTCATCCTGTCCCCCCAACAGGTAGGTCGGGTCAGGTCGGCTTGGGTCGGGAGTCGCGTCGTGTCGCGTCATAAACTGAGACAAGTGGATCCAGCCTGACTGGGAAAGCCTCGTTTTAGATGTTGCTTAAAGAATTGTAAACGACCGGTCCTTTTCAGAACCTCACAAACTCAAGAGATCTGTTACTACGCGGTGCAACTGTAAACTTACTCTTATTGCTCACTTCACCATGCAAACCTTCAAATCGTATGTAAGAGCAGGGTTCGACTTAAGCAGTAGCCCACTAGCCAAATGCTAGTCAAAACAGCGACAGCTTGTCAAACTATTCCTTAAGTAGCCCAGCTGGCGAGTCAACAATTATTGGGCTATGGCAAAGATGAAAGGACATGAAGAAATAGATCATTAAATTCAGAAATCAAACCTGTATCAATTTGTGTCTAATTTTGTTAACTGTTTAGGTTTAAAATATTAGATCTGTTTATAAAAAACACTGACAAGATTGCCTCAGGATACACGTTTTACATGTATGCACATTGTTGTCTATGAGTTAAGAGTCTGTTTCAGTAGGCCAGCTGGCTAGTGAAAAAAATGAGCTAAGGTCGAACCCTGTGTGAGAGTCTATAGCCCTTTACAAGACAATTATGTTAGTCACTCACAAGTCACCGAGTTTTTAGATAAATCACAAGCTATACAAATGAACTGTGTCAAAGATATTCCTTGGACATTATTTCTCCCCCCCCCCCTTGTTAATTGTGACCTCACTTGTACACCTCAGGTCTATAAAACCCAACCCTGCCACACTTTACATGAGAATTCCTTCTTCAATTGCAAGTTGTACTGTCTTTTCAGGACAACATTGTCCAGAGAGTTGTAGCCGAGGAGTTCAAAGATCGAACAATACTCTCTATAGCTGTGAGTATTTTATTTTCATTTACATAATCGATTGAACGGAAAGAATGTAATATGCAGACACGTTGTGTACAAATTCAATGGAGAGTCAAGAAAATTGTCTTAAGTATTTCCTAACAAAATTGGCAATGTTTTCAGTCCCAGATTCATGTCTTTTCAACATTTTTGCAATGACTGACCTCTTTATTGAGATTATATATGAAGAAAACAGTGACGTCTTTTTCAACATTCTTTCCAATTGAACCATCGATCTGTAGATATTGCATTGGAATGATACAAATGGCTTGCTGCTAAGCAGAAAATATTGCTTACCATTTTTTTTTATGCTCATCAAAACCTTAGCCGGCAACCAGTCACGAGCAATATACACTGCACGAATGATCACTTTCTTTGTCTTTTTCATGAATTGATCACTTTCTTTCTTATGAATAATTGTTTCATTCTGGCTTACCTGCAGCACCGAGTGACCACCATCTTGGACGCAGACCGCATCCTCGTCCTCAACGAGGGCGCTATAGCCGAGTACGATACGCCCGAGAACCTCCTGGCGCAAGAGGACAGCTTGTTCGCGTCGTTTGTAAGCAGCGCACACCAGTAATGCACTTATCTGTGATCAAGGAGTTTCCCGCCGAAACCAAATGGCTTAAATTATCAGATTCTCACAGAAACCCAGAATGCTGATGCAAAATATCATTGCACCATTGGCTAGAAGTTTTCCCAGTCCTTGACTTGCTTGTTAACCTATCACCTTTACATGGTTGTGCCATATTTGGTAAATTAGGGGATGTGATAAAAATTTGGTTTGGGCTGAATTATTGTATACAAATAATGAATGTGTATGAGTGCAACGGTGAGAATAATTCATGAGGTGACAGCTAAAAAGTTCCATGAGTGGAATTGAACATTCCATCTGTCACCGAATGAAATTATTCTTTCCATTGCACGAATAGTTTTTTTTACACAACACCTGAATAAATCCTCACCATCTGATTGGTCAGATCCACCGATAGTGAGACCGGGCAATGGAACTTCTATCTATCGTGAAATAGAACTTCTGTATTTGCTGATGCATGCAGCTGGGCTGTGGGTTGGGACGAATTATTCAATGACATGCGATCAACGACCCACCCATCAGATAACGGGGATTTATTCAGGCACTGTATCAGGCTGAATATCACATTGTAGGTAACTGGCGTAAATCACTTGTGGACTAACTGTTAAATTTCTAGCAACAAGCACAACTTCCAAAGAAATCAAGTGTGGCATAGTTATGGTTTTTGACTTACATTTATAGGGTGTCAGCGGTTTGAACCCAGCCACTGGCCATTATAATGTGTCCTTGGGCAAGCTACTTTACCTTGGCTTGCCTCTCTCCAACCACAAGTGTAAAGGCGCGCTGGCATTGGCTGGGTATGATGAGCTGTTATACCATTCAGAGGGAATATAATCTTACACTCACTTAGCAGTTTCATACCAAGGAAACTGGTGATAAGGAATGGCTCGATACGCTCAAGACAGATATTACTTACTTTTACTTTCAGTGATTTCAGTAGGTTGAATATAAAGTACAAGGCTATTTATCATTTGATTTTAAAAGCATTTTGTATGAGAACACATTATGTGCTTTGTGTTTTGGGGGTTCGTGATGAAGGATGACTAAAAATCAGTATTCTCGTGAGTGTATATCTGTTCCATGGTCTCTAAAGCCCGGTTCATACTTCACGCAAAAGTGAAAGTGAAGCAAAATTTGTAACGTCAACAATAGGTTCGAAGCGCGTCCACCATTGTTGATGACATGAATTTAACCGCACTTGCTTCAGTGAAGTATGAACCGACTTAAACTCTGAGTCTTCCTCCCACATTGGGCATTTTGTAGTACAATATGTTAAATTGGTTGGAGTCTTAAGTTTGAGCCTGCGGCAGATTAATGCAAACATTTTGCCAACCTTAAAGGTATAGTCCATCATTTGTAATTAGTGCATTTTGTTCGTTTGAAGCAACAAAAGTGTTCAAAATCTAATGAAGGATACTGAACAACTAATCTGATGAAGTTTCAGCTCAGCTTCAGCTGTATATTCCGAGAAAAACAGCATTCTAGGATCTCAATTTCAAGTCAAAAGTTGCTGAATCATGTTTTGAATTGGGCCTGAATTCAGTGTCCGATACGCGTTCTCTCTGAGCCAACTGCAGCTATACGCGATGTCGCGCACTGATCCGACGAATTATAGCAACCGCGCGCATGTATGCGTCGTGCCAGTGCTTGCGCGCCTCGCCGAATAACAAAACGAACTACTAATTTAAATTTTCCTACGGTGCGTCTTAAGACACACCGTTGGAAAGACCTTCTTTTGTTGATTACTTCAAAATGACAGCTTGCCGGAAAGAATAATTTCACAGGGAGTTTAGTCCCCTTACTATCTTTCAACCAAGTATGTTTTTCAACAATAATTACGCCAGTTACTTTTCGGATGGCTGCAAATGATGGACTATAGCTTTAAGCCTATTTCATTGCCTAGATGAGATATTGCTTCTTTGTGTGTATGCAGGTTTATAGTAAATATGATCGTCAGTATTTAACAATCAGTACTTCCTGTGAATTAAGCATTGAGCTGTATAACAGTATTCAATCTTTGAATTTTAATATGATTTTCCACAAACCTTAAAGCCTTATCCGCTCTGTTCACAAGTACCCCCTCACCGGCAAAGAAGGTAGAGTTGGGGGTGACTGACCGACGCCATCTTGCCTGACTGCAATTTTGCCGCGACGCTCAGCCGTACGTACCACTGCGTGTACATAGTACAAATCCCCTGGTGTACGTGCGTCACACACAACGAACGGTACAC
Organism: Patiria pectinifera; assembly: GCA_029964075.1. NCBI lineage: Eukaryota > Metazoa > Echinodermata > Asteroidea > Valvatida > Asterinidae > Patiria > Patiria pectinifera. Next base: position 19,209,543 of record CM057149.1, on the reverse strand, counting down.
GTCAGCCAGATAAATGTCCCGCTCATGGAATGTCGGTGCAAAGGGACGCCCTCTTTTGTTGGCGCACGGAGCCCATACTGCCTATATTATCCCTGAAATTGGGAAAAGGGGGATGTCGGACAAATTTCTCTTTTGTTTTTGGGGTACTTTGAGGGTTTTTAGGAATTTTGAAACTACCAATCATTGAAAGACAAAAGTCTATGTGACAGAGACAAGGAAATGAATATAAACACATCTTGTCCAGAAACTGTAAATAGTTGTTTTTTGAAATTTGCCAAAAATGATTGGCACCACAGGTTTAAATTCCTGAAATTTCATGAAAAATACACAATTTTGTATAATTGAAGAGTAGGAGTCCAGTTTTCAAATGAGGATGTTGCCATGAAATTTTATTTTTTGACAAGAAATCAAAGATATAACAGTTCTATGGCTCATATTTAGCTTTTTACATGTCTTATATTCAAAGTGAGATGTGTTCATGAGAGTGTGATGTATTGTTGACAGTTAAATTCTTCATTTTATTTTTCATTTAAAATAATTCTGTTAATTTGACACCCCCCCAAAAAAAAAAAATCAAAAACAAGTGGCAATATAAGATTTTGTTGAAATGATGCCTTTTCACATTTTGCCATAAACTATGAAGATTATATTGTTTTTCTTGAGGTTTTTGTGTGAGGTTTAGAATCTGCAACTCACCAACCCTCTATCCGCTCTTGAAATGGAAAACCAAAAACTTTTGGTTAGAGAGAAGGAAAGGCAACAGATATGCCTCTCTTGTCCCCAAAAAAGTTTTAAAAATTCTGAAATTATAGAGGTTGCCAGATGATACTTTTAATTTCATGCCAGGAAATTGTTTTGTTATTCCAAGTGATTATGTTGCAATATTTTTAATTTCCTACCAGAAATCACCGGTTGAATGGTTCTGTTCACTTGAGCTGTCTGCTGTTTCTATTCATAATAATTATCAAAGGTTTGTTTACGAGAATGTCGTACACAATAGGTACTTAATTTGAAATATGTGCAATTATAAATTGAAAAGAAAAATATGAACTATGCAAAAGTCATATTTAAATTAAATGTGGCAATATAATGTGATAAGATTCTGTAAAATTATTCTATTATTTGATTGTTAATTTTTAAAACAGTAAATCTAAGTCTTTTTCTGAAAGAGAGTTGTAATATATGTAGCCAAGGGCGGGGGCAACGAGGGCCATGCCCCCTAAAAACAAACACCCATTTTTAAATTTTTTTTTAGTGGCGCCGCAGTGAAGGCAGGCACTGCGTACACCACCATCTTTTCCTAAAAAAAAATTGGTTAAAGTGGTCAGAAATTGCTTCAGATCACACCACAGAGCCGAACCCCTTGCCGTAATTATTGGGACCCAATTTTTTTTGGGTCTGCAGCAACTTACAAATCATGCTAAAGCGTAAATTTGCAGGTTTCTGTTCTCAACTTTGAAATAAAAAAACTAAAGTTTTCAAACAATGACGTCATTTGAATGGTTGTTGCCTTTGATAATTCTGTGAAGTTAGTATGCTGCATTTTTAAAGACGAGATTGAAAAAAAAAGTCTTTTGGGAAAAACTTGTCTGAGGTGGCGGATTTTCCAGATAGAGGATGGATTCTTTCATTTTCTCAACTCTTTTGCTGAATCTTTTTGTGTCCAAAGAAGCAATCACCCTTACAGCCAGATTGTGAACTTGCAGAGGCCTACATATAAGGCCAAAAAAAAAAATTCGGTCTCTGGTCGGACCAAAGTTCCGGAATTGACGCGGGGACGCGGCTCTTTGTTTTTTTTTTTTTTGGCTTTTTTGGTTTTTTTTCTTCTTCAAGCTTGGATTGTACAGACAAGGTGGGGTACTATTTTGCTTTTTTGGTGTCCTCATGTACATTGGTGTCCTCCATAATTTGCATTGTGCTTTCGATCATTTGCCTTTGTTGCAATTTCCCATTCCTTGGTGCTCTTTGGTAAAAAAAAAATTGAGGAAGTGCGGCAATAGAGGGTGCTGTTGGAGCTACCGCGGAACATTTTGGGGGAAAAAAAGATTGACGCGCATGATTAAAATCGACGCGCGCGCTGACCAGAGACCGACTTTTTTTTTTTTTTTGGCCTAATAGCTGAAATTTTGGGGCGAGTAAAATAAAAACGGAACCCAAACACAAAAAAAAAAAATTGTAGCACCAAAAATGATTATGACTGGTAAGCCAACTTAATAATCAAAACTACTTTTTTAGATGAAAAAAAAAACCTTGGGGGAATAATTTCTCAAACTAAGAGAATGGTTCTGAAAACTAAAACCAGTCGAAATTGACAAGCGCATAAAAGTTCAGCTCAGAGATTTTCTAGATTTTTGACGAGCGCCCTCATTCGGTATGTTTTGTATCAACAAGCTCATAAATCCAACATGGCAGAATGGCTGCTCGAAGTAGTGCAACATCTGCCGACATTTCGCAGGAGGAATACTCTGAACTCGAGGACGAAATCTTCCTCCCTTTTCCGGACAAGGTGAGAGCGACTCTCCCAGCTGACCCGGGCAGCCAAACCAGTGCCTCAGAGTGGGAGGAATTACCGCTGGAGTCGGAACCGTTTCCAAAAACAGTTGACCATATTGAACCGACATCCACCGCTGCGTTGAACAACGTACTGAGATCCATCCATCATGGACACGGTATCCACGCACAGTCAGCGGGGTTGGACGGTAGTGATTCCGAGCCCGTCCCCCACGGGCTGGACGCGGTTTGCACCGGCAGGGTGAGCCCTAGGGTACGGGTGAGCACCCTCTCCCTTGACAGTCGGGAAAGTGACAACAGCGAGTCGCCAAACAGCCCCACAAAAGGCGGACCGCTGCGCAGAGACTCGTCCATTTTGGACGGCCTGCTGTGCGAAATTTACGACCGGTGTCAGTTGAACTCGCGTTACAGCATCGACAGCGATGGTTTCACTGAGTATTCGAGTAACTCGGAAGGGGCGTATCTGAGCAGTAAAGGGGACAGTTTCCAGGAGTCCACCCGACTGCCCAAGGCGATACTCAATGCCAAAAGTAAGATGAATTAAACTTTGTGCTTCCCACTCTCTGAATCTGATCATAATGCGTGTAGTTTTAATGCATCCCACTTTGATGTCTGTTCATTCCTCCAAGGTTTTACACGTACATTATTTTAGGGCAACATTTTTATGCCGCCAAAAAAAGTCGGAAAGGCATGAATGAGGGGAAAAAAAATTGCGACCTGACGCCACTCAATGAGGTCATTTATTGCAAAAATGATGATCAGATACGAATCTGGGACTGAGAAACATTTCCAATTTTGTTAGGAAATAATTAGAAAATGTTCTTGACTGTACACAACCACAGAAGTGGCGTCAGGTTGCAACATTTTTGCTGGCATGACTCATGAGGCTTTTTTCCCCATTCTTCAAGTTTTGTGCATTTACTGACAAAAACACATCCATGACAACAGAAAAATAAATATCCTCATTTAAAGTATCATGCCCCAAACTCTTAAAAAAGTTAATTTTTTTTCTTCTATTAGTACGTATTTTTGATTTGTACGTTTTGTTTTGAAGGGGGAAAAAGGAAAGAATGTTGCAACTGACGCTGCTTTTTTCTTCATAATCATCTCAATGAAGGTCCGTCAATGCAAAAATGATAATGAGGCATGAATCTGTTAAAACTACCGGTCATATTCCCTACAAATATCCTCACACAGACATGACATATTATTAGTATTTATACTGTAGCATAACTCCTGAAAAAAAAGTGTAATGATGAACTATAGAAAGTCAAAATGAACAAGATGAGCATTTCTTTTATATATAATAAATGCAATGCTCTGTATGTACATTGCTCAGACTGTGAAAGGCTAATTTCAAAACGTATTTTATTTATTTCTAGCTAGTTAATTTTGTGAAGTAATACTGATTGCCATGTGGGAAATTATGGTATGTGACGTCATGGGGCAGGTGGTATTTTAGTATTGACATTGTTTTCACTTGTTTTTGTTTATAAATACATACAAATTGGCATCTGTCATCCAAGTGGTGTCATCCAAATGGTTTCAAGGACCTTCTTTGATGACGTGTGTATGCATAACATTTTATATGCACCATCTGTCGCCATTCTGCATGCTACACATGTTGGGCATTGGACTTTTGTGATATTCAGTTATAGCAACCCACGCACATAATTACTGGTCAGGGGTAGAATTAAAAACATGTGTTGTGTACGGACACGTCAACAGCATTGTCTGTCGTGCACAACAGTGTAAATGTATAGTGTTACATTACAGGTCCAGAGATTTTGGAAAAGTATTGCAGGATCCAACCCACGGATCATTACGTAGTCTAGGGGCTAGACTTTGTTATTGTTTGATACGCAATAAACTGCCGCCGCGATAACCCGCCACCGCTAGAGGGCGCTATCACAACACAATATCACCCACAAACCCGTCAGAACAATGTTTAGGCCAGTTCCTAAAATCTGCCCCTAAAAAACGTGGGAAACTGGTGCTTATGCGCGACTTCTGCAGGCAATAACGGTCCATTTTCAGTCCCACACATAAAAGAGCTGACCAGTCAAATTGCACAAAAGTCTAGCTGCATCTTTTATTGCACTGGAAGAAAATTTGAGAGTTTGCTTTGGAACTAGTCCGTGATCCAACACAACACTACAATGCACACGTTTTGTACACCTTCAGATTAATGCCTCGGCATACATGTACATGTACATACTGTGTATATTGTACCCTGAACATTCCATCATTATGATAATTACTCCCAATTTACATGCGTACATGTACCAGCATTTTTTCTCCACATTGTACATGTACTGGTACAGTTTAATTATTGACATAAAGCCAACCCTTCATAAATTGGCATTTTTAATAACACAAGAATTGATGGCATTTGTGATCACACGATTTGAGGGTATTATTGCGTTGTAGTTGAGTCCTGTTTTAAGTTGGACAGCTATACTGGAAATGGTGTGTGCTGGTAGAGTAGGAAGTAGGCTTTTGATTAGGCCAAGTCAGAAAGTAAACCAGTTTCTTGTTCCCGCACCCCTTCCTTTTTCCCCGTCAGCCCCTTTTTTCCTTTTTGTAAATCCATGCATTTGCAATATGTTTTGCAAACTTATATCCAAAAAAAAGGAAAGTTCTGTTTCTGGTTTCCCTACCTACCCTATTCTGACAGCCCCTACCCTTGGAAAAATGAGGGAAAAACACCCAAAACCATCACTTTATACCTTTTACCCTTGACTACACGCAGACGCCTCCATATGATTGTACACACACAAAAATTTGCCCCCCACAAAAATTCCCTACCTACCTACCCTATTTTCGTGTGCCAGGTAATCAGAAGCAGAACTATTTTTTTTGGCCTTTTTGTCATTATACCGGTATAGTCTTATAAACAAATAAATGTGTTCCCAACAAAGTTGTAGCTTGATGTAGAAACGGCTCCTTTGGACACAATTTTGTATCAGCAAAAGAGTCATGAAAATGGAAGAATCAATCTGCCATCTTGAGTGAAAAAGGGAGGGGGGCGCCTCCTTCATTTTTTTAAAAAACGCGGACAAGAAAGTGTTGGTTTTTTTTTGCTAGGCCTTATGGGTTAGAATCTGAGTTTAAGGACAAGTACCTGGTACATGTATGCTTTTGTCTAAGACTTAAGAACGTGCCACATTTAAACCAGTAGAGAGAGTGTGTGATTTGTTTTTCCTACCTGGAGTGGATATTTGCACCAAGTGGGTTTAAGTATAAAAAAAATATAAACATCCATTATATTCCCTTAAGGTGAGTGCCAAAAGTGACAGCACATCAACACTTCTGTCAGGTGTCATGAAAATACTTTTGAACATAGTCAGATAGTGGGAAAGTGCCCCCTCCCTCCCCCCCCCCCTGAAATATTGAAGAAAAAAGAGTATATAGTTCAGAGGCATGTTATTCCTTAAAAATGAATACATGAATGTTTATGTATGCAATCCAATAATCAACTTTAAAAATGTTTCTATGTCCATTACAAGTGATTCTCAAGGTTTATAGGCCTATTTAATGCTATGTATACAGGTAGCTAAAACAACATTGTCTTGGATCTTTATGACTTTAAAAGTTTAAGTTTAAAAGTTCTTTTCACCTTGAGGTCCATATTATTTCGATCCCAAAAGTTTTCTCACCGCTTTCCAACAGGAGATAAAGAAATTATAGAGCAAATGACTTCATATACATATGCAACCTGTTTTACAAACCATTGAACGCAAAAAGTGTTGACAAGTGAATTTAGGAAACAGTGTCAGCAACTGATCTCGGACCATCTGTGAAGTATGCAAATTACAGTGTACATGTACAGGGTGCAATATGTACACTTGATAGTCCAGACGAGAGTGCTGTGCTTGCATTCCTCAGCCAGAACCATACATGTGATTACCAAATTACCATATTGGGTTGTAAAAACAAAGAATGACTAATTATATCAGATTACAGAGCAGACTGTGACCATACAGTGTCAATAAACTACACCCCATATGTTTACCCAAAGTTGTATTTTACGAAAATTCAGTCATTGATTAATGGAGGTGTACTGTTTTGCAGTATTTTGTTGATAAGTATAAGATGCAGCTGTTTTTGTTATTTTTAAATGGTCCATAAGTAAATAGAAAACCGAGTTTCTGCAATTTTTCTACTCTTAAATGTATGAAAACTATGTGACATCCCTTTTTGGTTCATTTTATTGAAAAGTGCACTTCTGTTAAAAAATTAAAAATTGTCCATGCTTTTCCAAACAACTGAGGGCGCTGTTGAAATTATGTCAATTCAGAAAGACACTTTTTAGTTTAGGGGTTTTCTGTGCAAATTGTGAACCAAAAAATGTGCTCATTGAAAACATTTGTGGGAAAAAAACAAATTACCAAAGATTTTTTTTTAAACAGCAAAATATCCAAACTTCTGGCAGCTTTTGGTGCAGAAATAGCTTGAGGTTTCTGCCTTAAATGACATACATGTAATACTTTGGAAATCGGTATCATAAAAACCAAAATTTGGCACCAAAAATATCCTTGAAAATGGCAAACAAAAATTGAAAAAAAGATGAAATGAAATGGGAAATAATGGTGCATTTTCATAGATTGCGTTAAAAAAAAACTTACATTGCATGGCCCTTTAAAGCTGCAGTCCATCATTTGCAGCTATCCAAAAAGTAATGACGTAATTATTGTTGAAAAACATACTTGGTTGAAAGATAGTAAGGGAACTAAACACCCTGTGAAATTATTCCTTCTGGCATGCTGTTATTTTGAAGAAATCAACAAAAGAAGGTCTTTCCAACGATGCCTCCAAAAATAAAAGACGCATTGTTGGAAATTTCCGTTACTCGGCGAAGCTGGCGCAAGCGTTGACACGACGCACGCACACGCGGTTGCTATAATTCTTCGGATCGAATTCGCGTAGCTGCAATCAGCTCAGTGAGAACTTGTCTCGGACACTGACTTCAGGCCCAATTTAAAACATGATTCAGCAACATTTGATTTGAAATCGAGATTCTAGAATGTTGTTTTTCTCGAAATACACAGCTGAAGCTGAGCTGAAACTTCATCAGGTTAGTTGTTCAGCACCCTTCTTTAGATTTTGAGAACTTATTTTGCTTCAAACAAACAAAATGCACAAATTACAAATGATGGACTGTACCTTTAAGGTGATTTTGATTATTATCTACTGTAAGCCAGACAATTGAACATGGGGATTGTGTTGCATCTGTGTCAAGAATTTCTAGGTCAATGAAAACAATCCGACTAGAGCTGTACGAAAATGCCAGGTATTTGAATATTTGATCGTCCGCCGCATATGCAAATAGCATTTAATATTAAAAAAAATATGTGAGCAGTGACAGCCGTCTCGAAAAGTTGATACAAACAAAACCTTTGAGATGTTTATTCATTAAGTTGAGTGGTTTTATAGCCCAAATTTGTATGTAAACGAACATTCTGTGCTGCCATAACTCGTCCTCTCAGTCAGAATCACTCAACTGACTGTTTTCAACAGTTAAGAGATCCCAGCCGACACACTTGTAAAGCGGGATTGACTGGCTGTGACTGTTTATGTAACTTGGTACAGCTGTGCTTTGACTGTATGTGATTGATAAGCCAACTGTGCCTACCACTTGGCTGTTTTTGTCTGTTGACTGTCTTTGACTAGTCGCGGTGCTTACTTGATATGCAATGTATGATGTGACTGTTGGTGACTAACCTTTGTATAAAGGGAAGAGGATTGATTTTTTGATTGTCTGTGACTGTTTAAACAGCAGGGGCTTATAATCTGTCAAATATCAGCTTGTCAGTAAAAATATAGTGTAGGCTACACAATATTCTTAAAAGAAATTTACCACAGTGTGAATGTTTGAATATTCGAATACTCCATTGAATCCAAGTTTCAATAATCAAGTTTAATACTAGGATGGTAGAAAATACATGTTCACAGCACTAAATCTGACTAAAAAATAACATGCTAGGCTATCTGGCTTAAAGCTACAGTCCATCATTTGCAGCTGTCCAAAAAGTAACTGACGTAATTATTGTTGAAAAACATACTTGGTTGAAAGATAGTAAGGGGACTTAACTCCCTGTGAAATTATTCTTTCTGGCATGCTGTCATTTTGAAGAAATCAACAAAAGAAGGCAGTTTTAACGATGCTTCTTATTAAAGACACATCGTTGGAAATTTTCATAAGTAGTTCGTTTTTTAATTCGGCGAAGCACATATAAGTGTTGACACAATGCACACGCGCACGCAGTTGCTATAATTCGTCGGATCAGTGCGCGACATCGCCTAGCTGCAATCGGCTCAGTGAGAACGTGTCTCAGACGCCGAATTCAGGGCCAATTCAAAACATGATTCAGCAACTTTTGATTTGAAATCGAGATCCTCAAATTTTGTTTTTCTCAAAATACACAGCATTCACTTAGCTGAAACTACATCAGGTTAGTTGTAAAGCATCCTTCATTAGATTTTGAGCATGTTTGTTGCTTCAAAAGAACAAAATGCACCATTTGTGCACATTTCGACTCCTGTTAAATGTAATTACTACCGGTATTTGAAACTCCTTTTTCGGTAAATTTTATTGTAAACATTGCACTTCTTTAAAAAAAAAAAAAAAAAAGGCCATGCTTTTCTGGACAATAGAGGGCGCTGTTGCGTGATGTCATTTCAAAAAGATATTGTCCAGTTTAGGGGTTTTCTGTTTATATTAAGAACCCAAAAATTTGCTCATTGAAAACATTTGTAAAAAAAATGATGGCTCATGGCCATGTACTAGTACTGATCTACATGTAAACAACAAATCAGCAAAGAAGAAATCCATGATCCCAGCAAAATATCAAACATTCTGGCAACTTTTGGTGTGGAAATAGCTGTCACATTTACACACACATGTCCTGGTATGTAAATGTAGCGTGGACTCTTTCCTTGGAACCTACTTATGGATGATCTCCGAATTAAAATTTGTTTGAGACATACTTACTCCTTGGCTTACAAACCTAAGATAGCAAGGCCATTTTATTACTGATTTTCTCAAGCACTGGAACATGTACTGTTAAGCGAACCAGTGGCTTGCCTTTTGTACATGTACTTCAACGAATTGAACAAACCAGGGCACCCCCCCCCCCCCGCCCCCCATGTGAACTCTGTGTTCGCTGGGCTGTGCAGTCCAAGCACCTTGGTATGAATTGTGGTTTAATTATTGTGCACTCTCTGTCATTGGAGGTCTGTTCAGAGTTCATTGTGGCCATGTGACAAAGGCTTTTCCACACTTTCCAACCTGTGTTGAAATCAACACGGGTCCTTCGTAAGCTGAACAGGGTCCATCGAATACGGGTAGGCAGTGTGCATGGTCCATTGAACACGGGTAGGCAGAGTGCAGGGTCATCGAACATGGGTAGGCAGGGTGCAGGGGTCATCAAACACGGGTAGGCAGGGTGCAGGGGTCATCAAACACGGGTAGGCAGGGTGCAGGGGTCATCGAACACGGGCAGGCAGGGTGCAGGGGTCATCGAACACGGGCAGGCAGGGTGCAGGGGTCATCGAACACGGGTAGGTAGGCTGCAGAGGTCATCAAACATGGGTAGAAAGGGTGCAGGGGTCATCGAACACGGGTAGAAAGGGTGCAGGGGTCAGCTGTAGAGTTTGGATTTTCTACCCAGTCCGTCAACACTGGTCCCGACCAGGATCGATTCTACCCGTGTAGAGCACTGGACCCATGTACGTTTGTACAAGCCATGTTGGATTCTTGCTAGCATAAAAGGGGTTCCTGAAATCTCCGTGTCGGACCCGGTTCCAACACAGAGTTTTGATAGTGTGAAAGAAACTATTAGTTGATCACAGTTGGAGTCTGTAAATCTAAGTTGTTTCTAGACTTTCTGACCTACATATGTATATATATACATGTACAGTCGACTCTCGTTAGTACAAACTCTGTTAATACGAAATTCTGGTTATAACAAACATAAAGCCTTGGTCCCGACTGTGCATGAATGGGACTGATGTTCCTCTTAATACAAAATTCTGATATAACAAACAATTTGGCTAGGTCCAAACGAGTTTGTTATAACGAGAGTCGACTGTATGTACAATACATACATACCTTCATCTAACTTCAGGAAGCTTCTAAGTAGACAATATTCTTACAGCAAGTTTACGCGCTAAGTAAAATCCATTCTGGAACCACTCCCAGGCACTGCACTTCGACTGGTAATCTACATTTAGTAGCAGCAGTGCTTTGGTGATTAGCAGACTGAATTTACATTTTCATGAAATTGGGCCAGGTCATTAAAGCATTTTGCCAAATCTGACTCTGAAAAGCTACCAGTCCTTTCATCAGCTACTGCACCTTTGTACTTTCCACTCCCATGGCTTCACGGAATGCTTTTGTTGTGTTACAACTATCACATTGGCACCAGACCCCTGGTTTATAGTCTACAGTGTCGACCATGGAAGCCTCCATGCAGGGTTGGATCCCCCCCCCCCTCTATTCAGACCTACCCCCTCTGTTTTGGTGTGTGGGAGGGGAAGCTGCCTTTCTTCCCTTTGAAATCTTCCGAAGTGTGGGCGATGAATTCTCCTGCTCTAATTGAAGAAAAAAAACTATGAGGCAAACTCTGGCATGTGTGGTGCAGAGTACATGTACGGTAACAGGGCTCCGCTTCACAAGGTGTGGTTGTATACATGTAGTTAAGGAAAAGGGACTACCGATTTTTGGTCTACAAAAAGAAAATGGCTTTTACGGATTCCCCTTCCAGCGATGAGGGTGTGTTTTTCAACGAAGGTAAAATGTGTCGACTTGGATGTGTTTTTATTTCTTCATTTCAGATCATGAGGATTTGTAGGAAATTTGGGAAGTGGGTACACTTTTTCAAAGGCACTAGCAGTGTACAAATAGCGACATACATGAACATGTACTGCAGTTTTGAGAGGATCGTGGATACCTGTAGATTGGCTGCGAGGAGTGAGTGCAAAGTGACAGGCTTGAGATGAATTGATTCAACATGTACACTGATTAAAATATCTCAGCATCTTAGAAGCAGTTAGTTTATACTTAATTATATAACCAACATACAGATCCTTGTCATTTGATTGGTGGAACTCACATCACGTGACATTCGTTATTGCTCCCATTCAGTCATGCCGCGGCTCAAAAAGTACTATCCGCCCATGGGGAATGGGAAATACTATTGAACAGTTAGGATCATTCTTGTTCCGTGACGCGGTATTTGTGTGCAAATGCACGCTGGTGTGCGTGTTGCACGTAGCGCGTATTGTTCCAAAGAGCCAGCGCTACAGCGTTGGGTTCAAACATTTTCGTGAAGGGGTGGTTTGGAAGAGAGAAATACATTTTCCTCCAGTTTTCATTGAAATAAAAGTTCAAATATATCAAATGACAAGGATCTATACATGTATGTCAGTTATATCTATATATATAAGAGAGAAGTTTACTCGGCCTGCGAGACGATGTTTGCTCATGAAAGGATCCGAGACCGCGGGCTCACGCGGCGCCAAAATCGCTCCACGTCCGTGGAAAAATGCGGAGGGTGTCTTCCGCCGGGTCGGACGCTTCGGGTCGTCCTTATTTTTCCGTACGGACCGGCGATCCGTTTCGTCGATTTTTCGTGACTGCATTTTGCACAGGAATTTGCCGTTGTGTGCGCTTTCACGTTGACTGCCTGGCCGCCCCCCGTGCTGGCTTTTCTGCGTGTCTAGACTGTGCGAGGTCAGCGAGGCCAACGTAGGGGTTTCGTTTACGTGTTCTACTCGGCCGTTCGGCGAAAGCGTTCACCAAACGTTAGTATGGGGTGACCTTGGTAAAATATTTTTTGTCCATGGTGCGTGGCCACCAAGTGTCCCTATTCTTTCATATGCTTCGCTTGCCGCCCCTGCGCCGAGTGCAACGAATACTCAGAAGGACTACACATTAGTATGCCTAGCGCGGTCTGACCAATCGAAAGTCTACACTGCGTGGCACTTCCCGGCTATGCGTAAAACCGTCACTGGCAACGCGTACTGCAGCCTGCTCCACACCCTGGAAACGAGGTTGAGTCTACGGTGCTCGCTATTTGAAGCGCAAGCATGTGACGTCGCGTGATAGAGTGCTGTTGCTTCCATAATGTGTTTACAGCTCCATGCTTCCACCACGAAGGCTGAGCGTTGTGAGTTCGCTGCCCGCCGCACGTATAATTCAGTGTCGCGTTATAATTTCGAGGGCCTGTTTGGGGTCAACGAAGGATTGATGCATTGCTTCAAATATCGCGATAAAGTTGAATCGACTTCTTCCTCGCAGACGGTGTCGCAAATTGTAAGAAGTCAATTTTACGTTTGTTGAAGAATCCAATACTGAAACTTAATTGTGATCGACCTTCCTCCATGATTCAGACCGAATTTTATGGTAACACTCAACATTTTCATTTCAAATGACACCTTCACGTTTTATTGCATTATGATTTATTGTCAAAATTGTACATACAATCAGCCTTCGCCTGTGTACTACAGTAACCTTTTCACTACGTTTTCCAAATGCGACTGCCTCACAAAATGCCAATTTAACAGACCAACGGGAACATTTACAGACAGTTGCCATGGTACATAATTATCATGTGTGTAAATCGACGGGGGATAGGGGGAACCCATGCAACCCCCCCCCCACCCCCCACATTTTAAAGCGGGGGACATTGTTTGGGCCCCCGCCCCACCCCACCCCCACTTTTTCTTCCCCGAAAAAAAATTGTAGCCTACAATAATGATTATATTGCTCAGAATGCATGTGGCTGATTCAATTACTCCAAACTCAAAACTTTAAAAGATGACCTTTTGCTCAAATTGGTTTTAGTGGTCAGAAATTGCCTCAGATCACACCACAGAAATTGCTTTTCTATAACTGCATGTCTCCCCAACTATATCCCCCAGTCTACTTCATTCACTTACCCAAATAGCTACTACATATGCATATTTATTCAGCCGACAGGCTCAAACGCTAAAAGATTTAATCAACCACCGAGCGCCCTCTCGGGGCCTACCCATTATGCTACGTCATGAATCCGCCATTATACTTCCTCTTTTTTCTTAGCGACGGCATCGTGCAGAAGCAAATATTTTTGCTCTCGCCTTTTGACGAGTTTTTGTACGATTTTCGCTTTAAGAGTTTCTGTTTTATAGAATTTATCAACCAAGTGAGTTGTGTAGAATCTGTAGAGTTTGGTTTGAGTTAAGTAGTTCTCATTTGGAGTGATTTTGGAGTCATTTTGCTTTCGTTTTTCTTGCACGTAACGTAGCAGGTTTTTCAGCCTTTGTCTGACGCCACGTGCGGCGGGCCAGGTCGGCACCGTGGGACTAGCCCAGTGCCGGGTAGGCATCGTGGGTTCTCCCTTTGGGATCAAGTGCAATCCCATTTTAGCCGAGTCGGCTTTCCTGAGTTATTATTATTATTTCTGTTGCACAGTTATCTAATAATAATATTTCTTTGAAAAAAAAAAAAAAAGTGCATTTAGTTTATGACTCCATAGAAATACGTAAAGACCTTTAGGGAGACAGTGCGTCGTATATCCCCGGAGAGAAGTTGGGTTATTCTCGATAAGGTCTGCTAGTCGCCCCACACGTGGGGCCCCTGTTCGGAAGTCAGACTTTCGGCCGTTCAGGGACTAGCGAAACGTTTCAAGAATATAGCGGTTTCGGCCGTTCCTGTTCTCCGTTCGTTTCCCCTAAGCTCGCGGTGAGCTAGGGCCTAGCGAGACAGTACAGTGGGGGTATATCGACAGAGGTCGTTCCCTTCCCCCTGACTGTTTCAGCTAGCTCGGGAGCTAGTAAGCTAGAAGAGGACGTTTCGTTGGGTATATCGACAGAGGTCGTTCCCTGCCCTCGCCGTCCTAAGCTATCTCGGTAGTGCGGTGACAAACGAGATAGCGGCGAGATATTCGTGGGTATATCGGCCGCTGGCCGCTCACTTCCTCGGCCGCCTCGCCGGGCGTGTAAAGAGAAATTCCGTGGGGTACAACGACCAGCGGTCGTTCCCTTCCTCGGCCGTTCTCAACTGCATACATCTCAGTAGTACAATAGTACGAAAAGACGAGATAGCAGTGAGTCCCCACGCAGGGACATCGCCGTAGTCTGTAACGGTCATCCCGTGTTACGCGTTTTTGACCGGCATCAGACATACGTCCTACGGTATGGAACACCGTGAGGATACCGGGATAAAACTCCCGTGTAACCACGGCCCCCAGGCGACCAGCCGTAAGGGTTCCGCGGTTAAAAAGGCCGCATCAAAGGCCACCGGCGTTCCCAAGGGTAAGACCCAAAAAGGGACCAATAGTCGCTCGATCACGCCTCCGGTCTCCGGACCATCGGCGTCACCTAGCAACCCGGCGTCGATTTCCCGTGGGTTCACGGGAATTTCTTCGCCTCGTCCCCCCGGTCTGCTGGCTCCAGCAACCCTCGGGGACGACCAGTCACGGAGCGGTAAAAGGATTCAATCCTCACCGGCCCCGTCTGCGCGTTCATCGCGCTCTGAGTATCCTGCTTCCACCCGTGCGGAATGGGCAGGACTCGCGGTGACTGACTTGCCTCCTCCCCCAATTCGGGCCACGGACTCGCAGTCAACATCATTCTTTGATCAATGCTCCGGAATTCCCAGGATATTATCGGAGTTTTCATCCAGTGAATCAAGTCACCCAAGCAAGAAAAGGAAACACAAGGCCGCGCCGTCTTCTTCAGGATTCCCCCGTAAGTCGACGATCGGAAAAAGAAAAACAAAGGTGTATCCACAGAAATCTTTCTAAAAGCTTTCCAGGACATCAACGTTTCGCTGGCAGCCCTCACTAAACAACAACAATGGAGATCGGCCCCAACGGCGGTGACTCAGAGGTCACTCCCGGCGGCCACATTTCCGGACCCAAATCCGGGTCTAATCCTGCCGGATCCGGGTGTGATCCGGCCGGATCCGGGTCCGATCCGGCCGAATCCGGCGATCCGGCCGGATCCGGGCTTAATTCAGCCGGATCCGGGCGCAATCCTGCCGATTTCGGGCGGGATGAGAGGGGAACACACTGGGCCCCCAGATCCTGGGGTTACCATCAGTGTCTGCTCAGATAATCCACCTACTCCGGGCCGCGATTGGGCGCCCCGAGATCACAGGCGGGAATTTCCTTGCACCCATCTATGAATTTGGGCACTTCTATTCAAGATGCTCCTGACATAGATGTCGATGATACTCACCCCCCTTCCACTCACTCACAAGATGAGCGCTCTGGGGATGATGAGGCCACTGACCCTGGCAATTTTTCACCATTCGAGACTCAGCTGAGGCTGGTTCAAAGAGATATGGTTCGGGTACTGCAACTACCAGAGAGCAGTAAACCAGAGACCACCCGTCGTTCTTTCAAACGCCGGACTGGCGTCGAGGAACCTCGGGATCCAGCTTTCCCAACTATGCCGGTGGATCGCTTATGCGCCGATCGCATACAACGCATCGCCGATTCAAAGAAATGGACGGCTTTCAACACAAGGTCGGCAGCCTATTTCCAATTTCCAGAAAAGGACCGAAATGATTTCTTTACGGGTACGTCTATTCCGGATAGGACCAAGGACAAATTAACAGGAGATAGCGGCAAAGCCCCGACCAAGTCAATATTTGTCGATAAGACTAGAGCAAAGATGGAGGATGCAATGAAGAAGGTCGATGAGGCGGCTAGATTTGGCTCACAAACAAGCGCCTTTTTACTTCTGTTATCTGAATATATCGTCTGCGCATGTGAGGAAGATTCACAAATTCCAGCCGATATGTTAGCAGCAGCCTTCCGATGTCTGGACGAAATACTCCGTTTCTCTCTAGACCAATTTACGAGAATCTCTCTCCTGTCTGCCAAGTCGCGTAGGACTAACGTGATGGATGCACTGTACATACCACACGAAGGCGCTAAGAAGAAGTTAGAAGACCTTCCTCTTATGGGCAAAGACCTTTTCGGAGGCAAATTCCAGGAAGTTCTGGAAGTTGAGGCCAAACGAATGGAGACAGCAGACAAACTGAGCTTGAAGAAGCCCTCAGCCACTAACAAGCCCAAGTTCTCTGGGAAGAAGGCAACGAAGGGTGCTCCTCGTTTCGCCCTGCCCTTAAGAAACCGTTCAAGCCTTTTCGCCAACAGACGGCCAAGGCATCAGCTGGTGCAATGGTTTCAGCTCCACGCCCCTACTCTGCCCCTGCACGCCAATTCAGCGGCCGGGGACGTGGCGGTGGGCAATCCGCCCCCCGCTCTGGGTGGCGGCGGTGACGCCCCTACCGAGGCGACCCCGACACTGGGGCCCGTCGGGGGTCGTCTCAGAAATTTCGTAGGGCCCTGGAGAGAGATCACCTCCGACGCATGGGTGCTTTCTATAGTCAGCCACGGCTATCAACTAGAATTTACAAGCACCCCTCCGTCGGAAATATGTGTTCGCGAAACACCGGTTCCGGCAAACACAGACAAACGATTAGCTCTCGAGCAAGAGATCTCATCCCTCATCGAGAAGAGAGCGGTCCGCCTGGTGCCACCAATGGAGCAGTTCACAGGCTTCCTGTCCTCCTTCTTTCTAACACCAAAGAAGGCGGCGGGCGAATGGCGGCCGATAATCAATCTGAAACCGCTCAACAAGTTTGTCAGACCCAAACGTTTCCGAATGGAAAATCTCCATGTAGTTCTAGAGTCATTACCCACACCAGCGTGGGGAGCGTCATTAGACCTAAAAGACGCGTACCTACACGTCCCCATCTTCCAAGAGCACTCCCGATTCCTGCGTTTTCGGTATCAGGAGCGCACTTACGAGTTCACTGCCCTTCCCTTCGGGCTATCAACCTCGCCAAGAGTGTTCACCAGGGTTGTGCGGGCAGTTGCATCACGCCTCCGACGATCAAGCATAAGGTTTGTTATGTATCTCGACGACGGGCTGGTAGAGGAAAAATCAGAAGGCCAGGCTGCTCAGAATTTGAGGGATACTTAAACGTTGACAACGGGCTAGGCTTCATCATCAACGAAAAGAAGTCCCACTAATCCCGTCCCAGGAAATCACTTTCCTGGGAGCAGAGATCGATTTACGCAGGGGCATAGCCGTCCCCACAGGGGAACGTGTTACCAGCCTGCGGAAGTGCGTCAAACTTTTCCTATCCGTTCAAGTCGCTCCAGCCCGAGCTTGGCTGAAACTTCTAGGGTTCATGGCCAGCTTAGTGGACCTGGTTCCATGGTGCAGACTGAGGATGCGTCCTTTACAAATGCATCTTCTGGCACATTACAGACCAAAGACAGATCCGATCTCTCTTTTGGTCTCGATCGACGATGTCATTCGGCCACACCTTCGGTGGTGGCTATTGGAACAGAACATTCGGTGCGGACGGAGCTTCCCCAGAGGGATCCTCACGTCATAATTTCCACCGACGCCTCCAACGAGGGCTGGGAGCCTCCCTTCCCCTCGACAAGCTGCAGGCACTTGGGACGACAACACTCGGTCCCTACATATCAATGTTCTAGAACTCCAGGCTGTAGTCAATGCCCTACACCACTTTCAAGCAGACGTAGTGGGTCGGTCTGTTCTAATCAAGACCGACAACACGACAGTGGTAGCATATATCAACAAACAGGGCGGTACAAGATCACCCCAGTTGTGCTACCGGACTTGGGAAATGTTTCAGTGGCTAATCAGACACAAAGTCGATCTACGTGCCATTCACATTCCTGGTGCGGAAAACGACATAGCGGACTCTCTCTCCAGGGGCAAAGTAGTTCCCACAGAGTGGTCATTGAACAGGAGGATCGTACGTCAGATCTTCTCGATCCTAGGTCATCCACACATAGACCTGTTCGCCTCAGCGGTCAACACTCAGCTCCCGGTGTTCTGCTCGAGAGCCCATCATCCTCATGCATGGGCCTCGGACGCACTATCAATAGACTGGACAAACATGTTCGCCACGCCTTCCCTCCAATCTCAATCCTTACAAAGGTCATCGGTAAACTGAAGAGAGACCGGTGCATGATCCTGCTGTTTGCCCCCTTTTGGCAGGGTCAGCCCTGGTTTCCGCGACTGGTGAGGCTCCTAGTGGGCTCCCTCTAATCCTCCCAGATCGTCACGACCTACTCGTTCAATCTCAGTCCCGGTTCCGACACCCATCTCCGGGAGATCTCCACTTAGCGTGCTGGCCACTGTCAAGTGTGCCTACCGAGCAGCAGGTCTTTCTGAAGACGCTGCAACTCTGGCCGCAAAGGGACGTCGTCTCTCAACACGACAAATCTATGACAGTCGACTACGACATTATAGTAGGTGGTGCACAGAACAGGCTGTGGATCCGCTCTGTGCTTCTTTAAGCCATTGTTCAGAATTCCTACTGTCATTGTTCAGAGCCAATTTGTCAGTAGGAACGATACGAAATTATCGATCAGCCATAGCAGCGGTTCACAAAGGCTTCGCTGATGGCTCATCTATCTCCTCTAATGTTGCAATCACTAACCTACTTCGGGGAATGTTCAACGAGAGACCTAAAATCCGGAAACTGGTCCCATCCTGGGATCCAGGTCAGGTCCTGAACATGTTGGCCAAGGCTCCATACGAGCCCTTGGGCCAAGCACCCCTCATTAATGTATCTATAAAGTTGGCCTTCCTGCTCGCAGCGGCTACCGCTAGGCGGAGCAGCGAGATCCATGCGCTGACTTTAGATTCGGGACATATCCGCTGGGAACCAGGTGGGGTTCGCCTGATCCCAAAGGCGTCCTTCCTGACGAAAAATCAGACGGCAAGTTTCAGCCCTCCTGATATTTTCCTCCCAAAAATAGAGTCGACCTCCTCTATTCCCTCAGACAAATTATGGTGCCCGGTGCGCGCCCTAAAATGGTATCTGGCACGCACCAAGTCACTCAGGGATAAATGCATGCAGCTCTTTATTACAACCATAAAGCCACATGGCCCCGCCTCAAGGGACACCATTGCGCGTTGGGTGGTAGCTGCTATCAAATTCGCTAATGCGGACTGGCCATCCAAAAGGGACGCTTCTGTCCAAGGCCTTGTCCGAGCCCATGACGTACGCGCTGTAGCGGAGTCCTGGGCATTTTTTAGGGTCCCTATCTCAGAGATCTCGCAAGCAGCATGCTGGAAGTCTGCCACGACATTAACATCCTGCTACCTACGTGACGTACTCCAGACTGGAGGGAACACGGGAAGACGGTACTGACACAACACCAGTCCTCGTCTACGAACCCTACCCTGCGCAGTAGTCCTTCCCGGCCTGACCAGGAGACTAACTAAGCAGGTAATACATTTACATGTATATTCAATCTAAATGGTCTAAATCATTATGTATATATATCTATATACTGTTGTTTAACCATTTGATTTCAGGGCGTCTCGCCTACCCAGCCACCGGTTGTCGGTGCCACTCTATGCATATGTAGTAGCTATTTGGGTAAGTGAATGAAGTAGACTCCCCCCCCACAGAAGTGTGGGACGAGTCTACGAGTGATACTTACCCAAATAGCTTCCCGCCCTCCTCCCCACTCTCGGCTCGCGTTACGATGGTTTTTCACCTTTAGTGCGCGAGAAAAAAGAGGAAGTATAATGGCGGATTCATGACGTAGCATAATGGGTAGGCCCCGAGAGGGCGCTCGGTGGTTGATTAAATCTTTTAGCGTTTGAGCCTGTCGGCTGAATAAATATGCATATGTAGTAGCTATTTGGGTAAGTATCACTCGTAGACTCGTCCCACACTTCTGTGGGGGGGGATTTACATTTAACTCTCCACATTTTCATCCACAACACTACGCCCTACCCGATCTATGATCGGGTAAATCAGCTTGTAAAACAAATATTGATTGGCTTTAAATTGTGAAATGGGAGGAATATAATCGCTCGGTAAAATCTGGACTTTCCCAGTTCACTCGGCCTCGCCTCGTGAAATGGAAAAGTCCAGATTTTACCTTGCGATAATATTCCTCCCATTCCACGCTGAGCCACTTAATAGTTGTATAGGACCTACTGTCCTGGAACTTTCAAGTGTGTGTGTTTGTGCTATCCTTCAATATAAGTGTTTAGGGATTCCAAGAGTCTTGAAGTTTAGATACATTTTTTGTTCAAATGGCAAGTGGGCCATTCTATATATTTAGGCTCCAAAGTGACATTTTTTTCCTCCCCTATTACCATGGCACTCCATGCAAGTATCACTAAGAATGACTTCAAATTATTTTTTTTATCTGTTGGGTAGGTAGTTTGCTTCTCATATAACCACTCTAAGAGGATGACTGCATTAAGGAATGCATCAGAATTACAAAATCATAGATGGCCGGTGTAACAGGGACAGGGGCAAAAGTGGACACCAAATTTGTAGATTGACCCGTGTCCACATGCAGTCAACAAAACTTGTAGTGCTTCCAGACACTTCATAGCAAATTTTATGTGGTAAATGATAATGTTTAAGCCTAACAGAACTCAACCCATCAAACCCCAACAGCATGTATTGTTGGAATCTGTCAGGATGGGTACTGTACCCCTAAACTGACAGTCTTTTACATTGGGTTGGCACACCTCCAGAAACAAAGTCAGAAATATGTGTGTGCAGTTCCTATATGGTGTTGGAATTTGCCAGGATGGGTATGGTTCCTAGTGAATCATGCTAGGGGGTTAAGGTTTTAAGAGAGTTTGCACCTGGCATACAGTCATTTTTAGTACTTTATTGGCTTTTTCGCAAATTTGCGAAAAAGCATTTCTTTTTGTTAAAATTTTTCTTTCTTCTTCTTCTTCTTCTTCTTCTTCTTATTTTTGTCGCCTAAATCTCATAGACTTTGTACACGTTTTTTTCTCAACGCCACTTTTGGCATTACATCATTCAAAGTCAGCATAGGCATAGTCCCTATAGCAAAGTTGTGTCCCGACGAGTGACTTCATCATGACGTCACCATGGGTCACGTGACGTCATCACAAATGTGCAAACTTTAAGACCCTATATCTAGAGAACTGTAAATCCGATTGGGTTGAAACTTGGTATGTAGGTAGACCGGGATGTGTTATAGGTAAAAATTGAGGTGACTTCATGATGACGTCATCGTGAGATTTTATATGATTTTTTGAATTTTTGGACCTTTAAGCCATATCTCTTGAATGCAACATGCAAAATTAAAAATTATTTTTGTATTATGTTTGTTAGGTAATAGGTAAATGTACAAAATTTTGAAAAATGTGTGACGTCATCGTGACGTCATCAAAAATGCCTTTTTTTTTAAAAACACATATAAGGGAAGGTTTGACCGTCATGAAACTTGGTGGATAGCTAGATAATGGTACTGGTACTGGTACTGGTTTTTTAGTAATTTTTTTAATATTTACAATTCCATTCCGCTCCAAAATTTAACATGTTCTTTCATTGGATTGACTTCAAGCTTGGTACAAACCAAGACCACAATGCAAAAATGTGCATTGACAAGTGTTATCAAGATGACGTCATCGCAGGGCATGTGGCGCTATCATAAAGATGCATTTTTTATAGTCTCATATTGAGAAAACTATCAGTCCAAATTGGTCAAAATTGCGTACGAAGGTAGTCCGACACGTCTGATTTAATATGGATTTATTTCTTTTGGACGATAATATACCTCACAGACGCTACATGCTAAATTAAAAAATTATTGTACCATATACAATGTACTTTGAAACGTTTTACATGCATAGTCTGGGACGTGTTTTTGATTAATAAAAAAAGCACAATGCGGAAAAGCCCTATGTTCTGTTGCAAACAGACATAGATCTCTAGTTGATATTGTTTAGGTTTTCCCTGTGCTTTTGCTAGGTACATGTACTGGTAAATGGAGTTGATGCTGAGTGGAATCTAACTCCTGGATGGAATTGACCTATTGCCGTTTGCGAGTTAACCACACCCCTTAGACAACCCTACTGAGTTTTTGTACACTAAGTTTTGTTTGTCTCAGATTTTGCGCGTTCCGCGTCCATTTGTACATCATGTCATTGAATAATATTTCACAAGATGCGTTGACGCGATTCTAACGTGATTCTACCCCGATAGGTCTATTGCAATCGATTCCAAAAATGTTGTAAGGGTGCTCAAATTTACCTGTACCTGTAATTTAACTTTCTCCCTTTTTTTGTCATCCCCAAGGTATCCACGAGTTGCAAGAAATGGTGAGGGATCTGCAGCACACTGTGGCTGTGCTGTCGGGCCGGCTGATCAAGCAGCTGAAGCGACGAGACCGCTACATCGCCAAGCTGAACAAGAACCAGGACGTCCTGACGGCAGTGTTGCAGGCCGTCTCACAGAAAAGACGTAAGGAGCATTCAAATAATTTTGTTTATATGATTGAATTTTGCGTCTGGAGATGTTAATTCAACAATGGGTTTGCTCTTCACTAGTTTAAAATAATAAGCACTTTAGGCCAAACAAAAAAAGTTTCTGGTATGTAGTTCCGGTTTCTGGTATGTAGCTTGCCCAAATAGTGGTGCGGCGACGCTGCTTTTTTTGGTTGTTTTTTTTTACCTTTTTTTTCTTCAAATGTCGGCTGATGACTGCAAATGGTGCCCGACTAAACTGAGTGCAAATATATGGGAGTCCAGAGAGGACCCATAAAGCTTATTCTAGATCTTAACCCCATCTAAAAACACGGTAAAATTGTGCAGCTGCAGGATTCCAGTCAAACCAGTGAGTTTGGCGGTTTTGAGACATCATCTTTCATTGAAAATGTTTTTTTTCTCATGTTGCCGACATGCATGGCTACGGCGACGCGTGCGCATACCAGAAACCAGAGACTTTTTTTTTTTGGTCTTATACTCGGTGCTGTTCATGGACTTGTGAAAAACATTTACAAGCTTACTTGGGCAGGACTCGAACCCATGACCTCCTGCTTAAAATGCAGACGTCTTCAAAATACATGTATATCAATATGCCTGCTATCTCACAGGCTGCTTTATTGAACTATTTTTAGGGCATACATGTGTCTTATTAATCATCCTAGTCTTCTACACTTTCACAGCCCTTCTAAGTCTTGCACATTTTAGTCTTGGCCATGTTGGCACCCACACTTCAAATTCCTGTCCGGTAATCTTCTGTGGAGTATGGATAAACAGAACACGCTTGAAATCTCTGCATTATTCCTTTGTGTGGTTAAGCTCAGGGCAAGCAGGCAGATTTAGTCACGCTTCACTCCTCTGGACAGTGCTGGTTTTTGTGTGCATTGACTCTCTGTGTGACACAATTACTTTAACACAAGTGTGGGCGCTAAACTCAAGGGCAAAAGCTGTTTTGCAAAACTCGGAGGGTTGTGATGTACAGTTTTGTGTACAGAAGGCAAGTAGGAGGGTTAACAATTGCTGCGCAGCACGTTAATAGTCATTCAGAGAGTGTTATTTCCTTAAACTTTCAGATTTCCCCTTTCCATTTCGTGTGTGAATTACATTCTTTCTTCTTTACTTCTTTCAAGGTGTGGATGCAAGACTTAAATTCAGCATCGAGCCCCTGCCTGGAAAGAGAGCATTTCGTCAGGTACACTGCATTATTTAAAGTCATTCCAAACTGAAAGTTGTGCATTTAGACCAATATGGATAATTGAAAATTTGTCCCCCCCCCCCCTTTCGAGAGAAATGCCAGCTTCTTTTTGTTTGTAATAATTTGTGCAATGTATGTAGTACATGCAGTTCTGGCAATACGGGTGAAGATTGTTAACTGTTAAAAACAGACAAATTTGTGTCCATATTGATTTCACAAACTCACCATTCTTCATAGAGGTCAGCACAACTGGACATTTAAACCATAACTCCCTAGGGTGATTTACTAGGAACTTTCTTCATCCTTGCAAATCCCAACACCATATGGTGAACTGTGCACATAAACAGTTGGACTCTGTTTATTTGTGGTATGCCTAATCCCATATAACGCATAGTCAGTTTACTAGTGCAGTACTCATCCTAACAGATTCCAACAAACCCTGCTGGTTGGAGTTTGGCTGGTTGGGGATCGTTCCGGTTAATATCAAATGCCTACATTTTATCAAGTGGCTCTTAAATCCCTCATCATGTGTCAATTACTACATATATCCCACAACTTGATGTCATTGAAGCGCGATGAATAACTTCTTATCATTTCAAAGACACTCTTTTATCTGCCCGAAAATAAGAATGAGGGCCATTTTAATTCTGAGCATACAATTTCTTTGTGCCCTTGGGACAGGCAAGCCTAGATAGGCTTTTACCTAGAGCATGTATAGGAAGCACATATCACCCTCAAGCAACTTGACTAATACTCCTTCTACCTCATCAATAATTCAGTGGTACGACGCTCTGCGGGCCGTGGGCCGACTACCCAAAGGCCTCCCCCAGGAATTCCGCAAGTCGGTCTGGTTGAGCCTGGCCAACCGACACATCAAACACCTCAAGCTGGACTGGCCCAAGACGGTCAAATTCACCTTCAATGACCGCAGTAACCCTGATGATGACACTCTGGGTGTCCAGATTGTCAAGGTGGGTGTCTTTTTCTTTTCTTTTTCTTTCAATGGAAGTCACCTATTTACAAGGCTTAAAGCCAATGAGGTTAAGGGCTACAAAAATACAGGCACAGGGGTCTCTTGCTCCTGTACTCCATCAGCACATCTGAGCAGTGCGGTAGAGGTACGTGCTTTACATGACCTAGTCTTAGAGCACCTATATATACAAATCCGGCAGCGGCCATTTTGTGCGGTGGCACCGAGCTCGTGTGAGTTGTGCTCGGGGAGTACGCACGCACTCCGGGCTCATTCGACCAATAGGAATACCAAAATGCGCTCATGCCTCTTCTTTAAGAACGGGTGCATTCTACTATAAGGACTCATAGCAGATCGTGTTCATTAAGAACCACTAGGTCAATAGGTCAAAGATGCGGTAATCAGCACACATGTTTTAATCAAACGTACCGGTACACTACCGCTGCATAGCTAGGGTTAAATCTAGGAGCTGGATCAACCCTGGATCCACTGTCAGCAGAACCAAGTCCAGTATATCACAAGTTAACATGGCATACATAACATTTAACCAGTGTGTTCATGTGTTTGATTGCTACCCTAGTAGAGCCTCTCAACCCTGCTCCCTGACTCGATTTTAACTGTGCAGAGTGCAGGACCTCCTTTACACCCCTGTTTGATCATGCCAGTTTGAAATAGGTTGCCAAAATCCCGTGGGTTTGTCCCGTGTCCAGAATATAGAATGTTAATTGGTCTGAAAGGGCCTTTGAAGTGTAAATGATCTGCCAATTGTCTGTACTTGGAGGATTCAGGACAGTTTACAGGGTTAATACATTGCTCAAAACTGTCCACCTTTGCCTTGCAGGACTTGCACCGTACCGGCTGCAGTGGCTTCTGTGGGCAGGAGGCGGAGGACGACCGCGTGGTCCTCAAACGGGTCCTGCTGGCCTACGCCCGCTGGAACAAGGCCGTCGGATACTGCCAGGGGTTCAACGTCCTAGCTGCGCTGATTCTAGAGGTCATGGAGCGCGTTGAGGATGATGCTCTCAAGGTAGGCACATCAATGTACAGCGAGACAGTGGCTGAATCAGAATTACTTGGCTACTGATTGTAAATTATACACATGCACATATGGCTGCAGCCACGTCCCACAGGCTGGTGTGTTATTTCCAGCCGTAGCCGAGCGATACGGACACGGCCATTGTATTGGCTCAAAATGTCGCCCTTTAGAGACTGCAAGCTATTATATTGGCTTGATGTCATTGTTTCGGTGTTTGTAGTTGGCTTGATGTCATTGTTTCAGTGTTTGTAGTTGGCTTGATGTCATTGTTTCAGTGTTTGTAGTTGCATTCCCCTTGCTCTCCAACATATTCAAAATTTCGAAATTTGTCACACGTACATGTATGAATCATAAGTTTTGGAACAACTTGTATTAATTTCTGACAAATATGTTTAAATTTTATTAAATTAGAGTCAGTTTTATGTCCTTTTGCTGGGAACATTTTGGTGATTACGCACTATTGCAAAAGGGCACACGCGCATATGCCCTTCTGCCGGGCACACGACGACTTGAAAGTTACATTTTTTGACAAATTTAGGGAACACATTTTTCTAAAACATAGATAATGTGAAGAGCTCCCTTTATTGTTTGGTTAAGATTACACAGTTGCAAAGCCAGCTGTCTCACAAAGGGTCCACACTGTTGTGAAGTATGTGTGTGATTGATTTATGGAAATTGTCCTTACCTTTAGATATTTGAAAGAAGTGTACATTATGCTGGAATCCTGCAATAGTGCGTCATTGAAAGTTGATCAGTGACAGGAATCAATGATATTTACATGAACACAGATGTTGGCCATCTGTACAGCATTCAAACTGAAAAAAAATGCCTTTAGTTTTGGAATCTTGACGTCTTAAAAGTTTACAACGGGATGTCAATTCTTGAAGTTTCCTGAAACTTCCAAAACAATTTGGAGTGGTTTCTCCAGAGGAACTTCTGTGTTAACACCTGAATTTCCAGTATTAACCAAAAGTGTTAACGACACAATTTAGAAACTTGGACAACCATGGCTTTGAAAATACTGGTATACTAGGGAAAACCACAACTACCGAAAAAAAGCTGGCTGCTGCTTGCTGAAAAGAACGATTACATAACGCATACGGAGTAACAAAAGACCGGTTTGGGGATAATACAGTAAAGGTTGTTGGAAGAAACTTTTGAGACTTTGCCATTTTGTAAAAGGGGTGATGCACAAAAACTTCTTACAGAAGTACTTTAGTACAGCAGATTGGTGATAAGATTGTTCAGTTCAATTTTCAAAATTTTCCAAATGGTGGCCATTGCATGTTATCCTATGATATATATTTTTTTTCAAAGGGCAAATCTGCGATGGCCCCATAGCCAGAAATCTTTCTCATTATACATGTATACTCTGACTGTGTGCCAAATTTCATGCTTTTATCATGAAATGAACAATTGCGTCACATTGTGCACCAATCTGCCTGACTACATGTACTTGGAAGGCTGTACATGTACTTAGAATACCATCATATCTAAATGGGAACACATACTGGGCCCAATTTTATGGCTCATCTAACCACAGAATTCCGCGCTTACGATCACCATTTTTTGCTAACAGCGCTGGCAGAAAATGTCTGCGCTAAAATCCCTTTAAGCACAGAATCCTTAGTTACAGGATGTACATTGTACATGTACGCATGCGCAGAAGCCAAAATTCCTGGCTAACCCATGAAATATGCTTACCGTAAGCGTGGAATTTTCTGCAGCAGTAAGCAGGGATTTTTCACTAATGGTAAGCAGAGCCCGGACAAGCAATATTTTCTGCTTAGCAGCTTTTGGGCGCAAGTGGCCCAGACATTAGCATACATTTGCATGCATATTAACATGGAGATGCCCCATGCAAGCTAGGAAACCATCTGGAATACTGCTTGCTATATTTTACATCTTACAATGTGAAAGTAACAGCAACTTTCTCAGTTACAATTTATCTCCCTAATAACTAGTACTTTGTCATTTCCCATTGTCTTTGTACTTTCTCAACAACAGGTCATGATATTCCTAATAGACCACGTTCTGCCAGACAGCTACTTTGCCAATAACTTGAGGGCGCTCTCCGTGGACATGGCGGTGTTTCGGGAGCTGCTGCATTTCAAGCTGCCAGAGTTGGCCGAGCACCTGGACAAACTTCAAAAGACCAGCAACGACGGTTAGAACGACATTTTAGTCTTGGGGGTCACACAGTATTTTATTAAAACCTAAAGCATCCAGCAATAAATTTCATTGAAATACTAGCACACACATTTTCTGAGTACAGTCAAGATGAAAAACCAAGCATTTTTATTACATGTATTATTATTATTTATTTCTCAAAAGCTCCCTATGCACTGTAGCTCGCAAGCCTGAAGAAACCTGTAGAGAGGAGACAATGAGAAGTAATTACAGTTTTAGAGGTGTTAGGAAACCCCAGAAGAATATTCTGGGGGAATCCACGGAGTCAGGCAGGGAATTCAGGTCACAGCGGTGGAAGGCGAGGAAAGTACTCCTACGCCATTGAACCTCACTCCCCCTTGATGAAAAGAAAAGGCACTTGTGACATTGGTATTGTTTGTGTTGGGTAGGGTTTTTGGTATAAACAGATACCCTGGAAGGTTAGGGTTAATATAATCTCACACCATTCCACCTTCCTGCCCTCCCTTTTTCTCATCTTCCAGGTAGCTACGAGCCCCCTCTGACCAACGTCTTCACCATGCAGTGGTTCCTGACCCTCTTTGCTACCTGTCTTCCCAAGCCGCTGGTACTCCGTGTCTGGGACAGTATCTTCCTAGAAGGCTCGGAGATCCTACTACGGGTGGCCATGGCTATATGGGCCAAGCTGGCCGAGTGAGTATTAACTTGAATCCCGTCAGATGCGACACAGTGTAACAGTTTGGTGGGACCCTGTTGCATTGGGCTATCAACACCAGTGTGTAAACTGTCAATTCTGAGGCAGCATTGGGAGCCAATCCCATTGAACAATGCCAGTGTCGTATCCTGTTGCAGTTGGCATCCATAGACTCTGAGGCAGTTTGACTTGTGGGATCTTGTCACACTTGGCAGGCTTCTCACTTTGACCACTGTGCATGTAAATCCTGCCTAGAACCACGCTTCGCCGGGGCATTTTGTAAACCCTGGCTCCAGAACCATGTAGATTCTTTTATTGCCCAAACACCCTGGATAAATCATATTGGAGAGATTCGGCATGCGAACAGGTTAACACAGGCAGTGTTTAGCTATCCGTTATACTGTTATCATCGATTCCGTTGTTTTTTATCTGACGCATCGTATGCGTACTTGTAAACATCCACTTAGCTATAAGGAACCGTTACCAGTGGCAGCAACTGATGGAAGCCTCGTTTCTGTGGCTAAGATTGATTTTAAATACATGTTGAGCATTTCAACCTCTTTCAATCAAATCATACATGATGGAAAAATAATTGACAGAAAAAGAAGAAAATTGACAGTTTTCAAACTGACATGTAGCAAGCAATATAACAAATTGTACACGTGTAGCAGAAAGCGAGTTGCATGTGACGTCCCAAGACCACACAAACTGATGACTTCATCCGGTGCGCAAGCGTCCAACCATTCTCACGCTTAAACCTTTCTTACTGCTTTGGCTCCTGCAGTAAACTGATGGAGGTGGAGAGTGCGGATGAGTTCTACAGCACGATGGGTCTCCTAGGCAACAAGATGCTGAAGGGAGAGATCATCGACGGAGACGAACTCATTCAGGTAAGGAGAAAAATCTCGGATTTTCTTTGGGAACGCAGTGTTGTAGTCGAGTCCATCACAAGTCCATCACAATTTCCGGTCAAAAATAAGTCACAAGTCCTTTTACAAGTCGATTCGCAAGCAACAGCGGGTGGACAATTCGTTTGTCACGGTTCATTCGCACAGCAAGATAGCAAAAATAGCGAATACCATGTGACTCGCTCTCGGCCAATCTGTCGGTGAGGTGTTATAAACTTGATTAGCCTCACCAAATTCTGCTACAGGTTTACCCACTTGCACCTGTGCTACATTGTATTACATTATACATGTTTAACTTTGTCAAAGATTGACATCTTTATCCAGGTTTTAATAGTCGCACTATGATGTATCACATTCTTGTTGAGATTACTTCTGACACTTATCGAGTTCATTTTATATTTTGCCATTAACCCTCCTGCTATATTAAGCAGTCACAGACGGTCAAAATTCACTTCCACTTCCCCTGCTAATAACAAAGGCTGGTCAGCAGCAGTCAGATCATATGTCAAGCAAGCACTATGTCTAGTCAAACTAGGTCAACAGACAAGGCAGGCAAGTTGTGGTCACAGCTGTTTTATCACTCAACCGGGATTCAAAGCATAGCTGTATCAAGTTACTTAATCAGTCCAAGGCAGTCAATCCTGCTTTGTGTGGGCTGGGAATTCTTACGGGGCGAAAACAGTCACTTGATTGATTTTGACCACAAGGACAACTTGGCACAGAATGTATGTTTGCATGGGAGGGTTAAAGAGAGAATTTTGAGAATTTTTTTTTTTTTCAATCGAATTGTTTTCTCAACAGACCATTTACTCCCTGGCACCGTTCCCCTTCCCCCATCTGAACGAGATCCGGGAGAAGTACATGTTCAGCATCACCCCCTTCGCCCCCCTGGACTCCCTCCCCGAGAAGTCCGAGGGAGGAGCCAAAGGGAGGGGCGGGGCTGGGGGAGGAAGGGGCGGGGACACCGGGCACGGAGGGAGTAAGAAGGAAGGAGGGAAGAGCGACGAGGAGGGGGATCTGGACGAGGATGAGATCATGCTGACCTGCTTCACCAGCTTGTTCCCGATACCTTCCTCGCCCTCCAAGGGCCGTTTGGAAGCAGGTATGGGAAATCCTCACATTAAGGATCTTATATTGGATTTTGCCCTTCATTGACGTATTTTCATAATTACTGTCAGTGCTGTCACAGGGCTTGAGAGAAAATTTTTACAGGCTTGTAAACTCGGGTGGGACTCGAACCCTTGACCTCTTGCCCACTAGTGCAGTAATCACTCAGTAACCAAACCCAGGGCTGGTCGGTTCGGATCTGACAAAGCAGTGAGCTCCGCAATCAACTGTATTTTGCGCGATGAAATTTGTTGTTTTCATTAAGCATTCCCTCCCAGATGGTTTGGGTAGGGTCCTGATCAGAGTGTAGTAGTGATTAAGGATTGATTAGAACTGGACAGGCCTAGAATAACTCAGCTGGCTTAGTCTGACTAATTTTAAGAATTGTAGGTTTGAGTCGCACCTGAGTTTTCTGTTACAAAAAAATAGTCAAATACCAAGATCCTTTGTTTTTTCAAAGCAATGGTCAATGATTTATTATTACATGTACCAGGCCTTGAATTTGGGAATTTTTAGGGCAAGGCCACTTTGGCCTTGAATGGAGCAAAATTATAGAGGGCACCACGGCCAGTCGGGAGGGCACCAAGGCCAAACTAATATCTGCAGAAGGGGCACAAAGGCCAGCTAAAAAAATGCGAATTTATATCAGCGATCATGTAGTTTAAGGCCCCCTTTAGTTTCGATCAAATTTGAGCCAAAGGTGTTTTTATCATTCCAAAAAGTACCTTTTCAACCTAAAGCAGACTTCTCTCAGCTTATATTGCACCTGCTTTGTAATTTTGAACACTTTTTGGGGATAGAAATTACGTTTTTTAAAGCAGTTTTATGGTTGGTGACGTGCAATCGCCATCTCTATTTTCGTGTTGCGTTTTTTCGTTGTCGTTTTCCCTCCAAATTCCCCTCAAAATTTGAAACCCTTCCCTCTATCTATAACCTACCTGCATGTTCTTAATGTGGATTAAAAGTTGGTTTTGTTCTCTTAGGGAATCAGGCCCATAATTAATACACGATCGCCATTTACAGTGTCCGCTTTTGACAATCGGAATTCGGAACGCCATGTGCACGCGTGTTTTGACTATGCCCCAAGCTCGTTTGCCTCGTACACGAACATCAATGCGTTCTGTATACCGCGCATGCAAGCACTGGGAAAAAGAAAGTCGGTTGACTGCACGTAAGATCTGCCGTACGTACTCCTGCTGGAATGTGTGTGTACGAATACTGACATATATTTTTGCGGCGGGGGTGTCGCTACTTGAAGTAACGGCACATACAGGAACTGGAGATTCAGTTGTCAGTGTACGTACGTACGTACGTGTGTGTACATCGTACGGAATCGACGGTGTTTGGCCAGCCGGCCACGGCCGTACTGCGCGCGTGTGATTGATTCAGCGAGATATTAAGACAACTGATTGGGCTGGCATGGCATCGAAATACATTGTCAATGTGTGGAAAAACAACTGGAATCAAGGATTGTAGTGGTTTTAATAGGCTGATGCATGTTTTTGCAAAAAGGGCACGACGGCCAAGGTAATTATGGGGCAAGGCAAAACTGGCCGTGAAGACAGGGATTTTTTTGTGGGGCACCTCGGCCAGTAAGAAGGCAACGACGGCACTGGCCGTCGTGGCCGTCATTCAATTCAAGCCCTGATGTACTTACATGTATCATATATACTTTTCACACTAGTGTACTGTACATGTTAGTCATGTGCTGTAAGTTAGAAAAAAAGCTTAGCAATTGTTACCGTTTTTGTCGAAATGAATAAGTTTGTCATATTGAATAAACCTGTTAATTAAAGCACTCAAAAACAACATTTCAGTCAATTGAGTTAACTTGTTCTTCATAGAACAATACAGATTTCTTTAAAAAAAGACATATGTCTACAAAAAATATCAGATGTGCTCAATAAACGTGATTGTTAACAATTCTGACTAATTATTGCAGGTGAGAAAGGCGAGCAGTCGGCCGTCAGTCCCAGCGACATCACACGGGTCAGTCCTGGTGCGTACGGAGCCAGCTCCAGTGAGGACGGCCTGAGCCAGAGGCTGTCCACGGCAATGCTGGAGAGAATGAACACGGACATCTACGCCCTCAAGAAGCAGTACTGGCGCATACAGAGAAGGCAACAGCAGGCCCATGTCATCTACAGCTCTGGCAACAAGGAAGAGGACAGAGGTACATTCATTTTCGTAGTGGGAAAAGTAACATCAGACAGTAGACACGTTCTGCCTTTAAAAACATTTCCCAACGCCCCAAGGACAGAAATGGGTGAATCTTTTGTTCACTGTGAGTGCGTTCTTAGTGTTTGAGCAAGAATTATGGTGAACCATTAACCATGGAGTATTTTCAAAACCATGCTAGTCGCAGTGTTGTAGTGAAGCCCACCACAAGTCCATCACAAGTCCTTTCACATAAGTCAATCACAAGTACAGCGGAACGCCGTTATAACGAACATCGTGGGATCCACAGAAAGTGTTCGTAATAACGATCGTTCGGTATAGCGATTTTGACCGCCGGTACCCTCTTTTGACCAATAGTTAACTGACATTTCTCAAGAGTGGTTTTCCCTTTTTTTCCTTGTGGGAATAATATTCACCTAACTCTTCAACATTCAAACACGATGTTACTATGGGTGGTTTGATGTTCGGGAATTAAAAGTGGCCCAAATAGTGTTTAATACATGTACAACCGGTAGAATTTTTGTTAATCTGTTGATTTTTTTCAACAACAATGTTCGGTACGTTTTGTACATTAAAACCGGGAGCCAGGAATGATGTTCGGTATAGCCGAACATTCGGTATAGCGGTATTCAGTATAGCAGCGTTCCACTGTACTTGTTACACGGGATGATAACAAAGGAATGCGTTGGTTACAATTCATTTGAATAGCTTGTGACTTGACTTGAGACTGGAGGACTTGTGATGGACTTGTGATGGACTTGTGATGGACTTGTGATGGACTTGTGATGGACTTGTGATGGACTTGCGATGGACTTGTGATGGACTTAAGAGAATTTGTGATGGACTTGTGATGGACTCGGCTACAAAACACTGGCTAGTCGACTCTGTCAAAGGCATTTCTTTGTCATTGGTATCTCCTGTTACTCTTGGCCTTTTTGGGTGATTTGACTTGTGATGGACCAGCAGTTGATCCGTGATTTGACTTGGGATTTTACTTGAGAAGGACTTGTGATGGACTTGTGTTTGACTTATGATTTTCCTTGTGATTTGACTCGTGATTGACTTTAAATTTGACCGTGAATTTGACCTCTGATTTGCCTTTTGATTTTACTTGTTATTGACTTGACTACTTTCCTGGTGCTTTCAAAATTTTCTGAAAAGCGAATTTAATGTTCCTAATTTGCGTGAGTATCTCACAAAGTGATTTAATCCTAATTTTGCTGGATCAGTATGTTGATTGCTACCTTTTGTAATATGTAAAGTATGTTTGATTACTCCCAGGTCGGAGGCATAAGGAACCCAAGAGGAACTTCTCCACCAGCCTAGACTCACCATCAGCAATAAACCACCTACTCATCGGGAAACATGGCAAGTAGATAGTTTGTAACAGTAGGTTCTTTGTAAAACTGGCTTTGGAAAGCACCCCCCGGCCCCCCCCCAAAAAATTC
Organism: Patiria pectinifera; assembly: GCA_029964075.1. NCBI lineage: Eukaryota > Metazoa > Echinodermata > Asteroidea > Valvatida > Asterinidae > Patiria > Patiria pectinifera. The sequence goes on along the minus strand of CM057149.1, from coordinate 19,175,032 downwards.
AGAGACCATTAAGAGTGACTTACAGGGGCAGATAGAGTACAAGTGCAAAACTAACTTATTGATTGTAACCACAGGTTTTTTTTTGTGTTCCCATTTTAACAGTGTATATTAGTAGACAAAATAACTCAAAAAATGTCAGCTATTGACACAGCAGTGAAACTTTCAACACCACAATTTCCAGCAGTTCTGATTTTTGGGCCAGTGATACCAATAACAATTACCAAATGTACACTCTTTGTTTACAGGTCTGGGCAAAAAGAATCGCAAGGTCGCAGTCGGCGTTCCCACAAAGATTGCCAATCAAAAGTCTCCGTCCAAAAGCAGTATAGGAGGGGACAGAGGCAGCCAATCGTTGACGGAGACTACCGATAATGACAACAACGGGACGAGGACGGAAGAAGCGAGACCAGAAAATCTAGAAGCGGAGCCGGAAAAGAATGTTGGATCTCAAAATGAGACAGAGTGTGCAGCTGAGGAAAATGCTAGGGATGAGGGTAGTGTAGAGAAGGATGAAGATGATGAATTAGCAACAGTGTCCGTTGAACCACCAGTCGGTTTACTTATTGACTTCGGGAGTCCCCAACATTTAGCTAGTGGGGGTAATTGCAAGCTTGCTGAGGATTCCTGTAACAGTACATTGGACAATACTGCGGATCCTGCTGTCAGCCATTCTGAGCAGAATGGCTCTGTGTCGCACGGAGAGAAACGGGGAGATGACGTGAGGGAATCAACAATGGACACGGAACGTAGGAGAAGCGTCGCAGATGAGCCGTCGCGGTCCAAATTGGCGGCCCCGTCCAGAGAGACGGGTACAGTGAGCCCGTTAGTCCAGGAGCGACGGTTCAACTTTGCCACGGAGGCCTACAAGCCAGAGGTGGGTCAGAGCGCCGTGGAAGGCACGGGCAACCCTAAGATGTACGGCCAGTCCAACGCCTACCGGCCGTGGCTCAACGCGTCCACGTGCTCGGACTCGGACTCGGATTCAGCGGACAACAACGAAGACGAAGAGAGAGGGCCATCGTCCGCCAAGAACAAAACTGTCCAGGCTTACAATCCCTTCCCTGCCCGCCGGCTGAAAAGCGAAAAGGACCGAACGCGGACCCGGCTCAAAGTGGGTCTATATAAAGCAGGGGATCGGGGACATGAGAACGGACTGAACCCCAAGGATAGACGCTGCGTCAACCAACAGCTGGGAACCAACTCAAGGGGGGTGAAACTGGCGGGCAGATTCTAAAAAGTGGTATTTATTTTGCGCACTTACAAATCATAAGTATTAGTGGGAGGGGCTGCAGCCATCATTTTCGATTGTCTGTCTGCATTCTATCAACCTGGATCCACCACTGAAAACCACTTCACCTGTGGTTTTCAACTGTCGTGACAACATGGCCTTGCAGTTAATAATTGGTCGATCATACACAGAAGTGTGGTACTATTCATTTTTGAAACTCTTAAAACAGAAGTCACAAACCATGTTAGCATTGCTACTTCCAGTACTTCAAACACAGCTCAGGACTTCATGTAATACCAAAAAAAGTCATTTGTTTCCTTAGGTGATGTAGAAAACTTCTTGGTAACAATTTCCAGTGCTGTGTACTTACATATTTAGTGAAGTCAGTAGCTTGCATGAATCTAAGCTTTTTAAGACTTAGAAAGCAGTTATTGTTGAGTAATGTATCAGCAATTCTTTCGATTCAGAAGATTATGTGACATCTCTGTCATTTCAGCCATACCTAGATGGATATTTCAAGATTGGCCTTTGTATAAGTTTAGGGTCCAAAGTGTGACATTTTTCCTTTCTTGTGACCTCGGATTTTTGTTACTGACCATTCTTGTATCATTAAGAATGACTTCAAAGGATTTTTTTTATTTATTAATATGTGGTGCTTTATATAAAGCCTGTCTAAAAAAAAATGGTACAATCAGAACAAAAATTGGTTAAATATGAAATTTCAAAATAAGTCATTCTTACTTGGCATAATATTAAAGAACAAAGACTGGGCTTTCCAATAGTGTTTGTTTGATCTTATTTGCTTTTGTCAATTCAGAGATATAATCAATTTAGTGTGATACACCAAAATCGATTTTGTGCCACTTTTATGCATGGGCAGAGTTGTTTCGAGTACTGTGCCGTGCTGTCTTGAAGCTCACAAAAGATTGCAACTTGGCAAAAGAAACTGAAGATCATTTCCACCATTACGTTACTGTTTTCACACCTTTTAAAGTTTCTTTATGAAGTTAATCCCCTCTTTGAATTTCAAATCTGTTCAAGTGTGATTAACGTTTTGTTTAACTAATTCTTTCACCGTTCACTCAACCAGAAAGTGGCACAAACTCGATTTTTGTGTTCCGCAGTAAACTGGAGTTATCTCTGGATTGACAAAAGCAAATGAGATGAAACAAAAAGTATTGGAAAGCCTGGTCTTTTTTCTTTAATGTGATGCTCAAAACGACTTACTTATGTTGAGATTTAATATTGAAAAAAAAAATGGTTTTCGATGGTACCATTTTTTTTTCGACAGGCTGTAGTGCTTTATACCAAAGGTCTCCAAGCGCTTCACAATTATTACGCCTGATCGTCAGGCCATGAGTTTTTGAAGCAGCTCGAGATCAGCAAATTCTGGTGTCTGCCTTCACAGGTACCCATTTGTATTCCTGAGTGGAGAGAGGCAATTGTAGTAAATTGTCTTGCCCAAGAACACAAGCACCATGTTCCCTGTCAGGGTTAGAACCCACGCGCCACGGCACATGAGTTGAACGCTGTAACCATTGGACCACAGCGTTCCTCCATTATTTGTTGGGTAGGTGATTTGCTATTCGTAGTCACTCTTGGAGGACGACTGCATTAAGGAGTGCATCAGAATGATCAAATCAAACATGTCAGGTGTAACGGAAAAAAGTGGACCCCAAATTTATAGAATGAGCCAGACGTAGCATGAAGTTGTTGGACCCGGGAGGATGATCTTAAAATGTTGCTTCCATTAATTCTTTTTAGGGTTACTTGAAACAAGGAACTCTGCATGAGTAGAAACTATGCGTCACCCAGTAATGTTAAAACAGCACTAATTTGCTGAACATAGACAAAAGATGTGATTTATTAATGAGTGCCCCCCCCCCCATCACAAGGCCCTGTTTAAGGGCCACACGGGGTGAAGGCTACATGAAGAAGGGACACGTATACTGGAATTTGTATTTTTGTGGAGTCATTTCTTTGTACTCGTGTACTAAAATTTTAGAGTTTGAAGGTGTAGTTTCAAAATGCTCCTATTTTAACCAGAATTAATTTCCTGGGCTGAAATTCGGATTTAATATCCCTTCCATAAAACATTTCAATTTGCGACGGATCAACTCAGCTTTGAAATTCCTACTTTTTGAGTAAAATCCATATATCTATTTCGTGATAGCCTTGTGGAGATGTATTCAGCTATAGAAATTGCCCTGTGGAGACGTATACAATCTTTTGTTCCCTTTTATGCACATGTCTCCACAGGGTACCGTGTACCAGATCATAAAAAGGAATCTAAGAAAGAAAAAAAAATAATTACTTCAAGTAGAAAGTTAAGTGTGGATGTTAGGCTTGATCTGGGACAGATTATAAATCGGCACAAAAACAGGATACAAGTAAGGAGTTCTAGATTGAGGCGGGTTTGCGTCAAAGTGGCAGAAATGTAATAATAGTACTGAGAACATTAATCTAAGCTACACAAAGCAGTTGTTTAAAAGTAAGCAAAAAAATTGAAGTGGGCCAATTTCACAGAATATCAACCCACCAATTTTGCTTACTACAGCAATATTTTGCTTAGCAGAAAAAAATAGTTACCATAAAAAGGTCACACCATGAATGTGGTGTAATTCGAAATTTAAATCTATTTAGCAAATACCCTTTTACAAATAATAGCCAAGTTTAATTGAATGAGAATTGGTAATCTTAATTTTTTGAAAGTGAGAGATGAATTGTTTATATATAATTGTTGGAAGCAACTAATGAATATATTATATATAAGAAATGAAAACTTCAAAATGTATTCCAAATGACCCATAGAGGGTCAACGTGCAATTTTTCCCAAGAAATTTGTGTTAATTTCTGTATTGACAAAATATATGAAATCAAAGTAATGTCTAGTGCCTCTGATGAAACATTCTCATTGGAGTTTAAATTTCAAGCAAAAGTGAAAGTGAAGCAGATTTCACGTCAAGTGTTCATTTTCAAGTTTCAGTGTTATGTCTGCCATAACCCTTTGTATTCACTTTGCTCTAAAACTTGTGACGAGTCAGGGTTTCCTTGTGCACAGGGTCCATACCCTGGCCAGTCTTTTGTACACAAGTGTCAGATAGAGCTAATGATTTTGACTTAAAGTTTTTGTGTGGGCACATATGTGCAACAACATACATATATGTGCAGCAACTTGGACTCGACAAAACATTTGCATCAAAAATTTACAGTTGTAAAGTATGCATCTTCAGCATGAATGCTTTCTGCGATGTCACCTATTTGCATAGTGTTAAGTGCCCCAGTATGAGACAGTGCTTAAAGCACAGTTGATGATTGAAGGGGATAATAGACACACCAGATTTGTGAAAGATTTGTGACCTCCTGACAAATGACAAAGCTTTTGTAATTTTTTTTTTTTTTTAATGCACTTTCTGAACATAGACTTGATTGACATGATTCCATATTAAGTGAATGTGATCATATTTATTCAAAGGAATATTCTGATATGTTGTGTAACCTGACCCTCCTCAATCCTCCAAAATCCTCCTGCCGGTTTTGGATGATTTTAGAGGATTTAGGATGAATTGCAAAGATGTATCGCTCTTTTGTGGAGGATGCATTACGACAAGGTTATGTTCAGCTATGCTGAATCAGCCCTGTGTTTTTCTCGTATTGCATCCGTGCTGCTTCTAACGCCATTCGCACTGCCTCAAACCATAGCAGTAATTGGCAGAGGATTTTGGAGGATTGAGGCAGTGGTCACCCTCCACAGACTAAATTTACAAAATAACGGATGATCTTGGAGGATTGAGACTGAATCCAATTTTTTCTTGGTGGCAATTGGAGGATTTTGCAGGATTGAGGTTGCATCCTAGCCAGAGGGCCTAGGGGGTTAGGGTTAATTTGTCAAGACATCCAACAGATCCTTGAAAATGGCAATTTTGGCTCCTCATAGTATCCCTTCCACTTTCTTGGCAACTTATTTTTCCTTGCTATTTTGTTGTTGCTAGGAGAGTTATGTCGGGGATAACTTGAAGAAAAAAAGAAAGTTTTTTTCTATTAATTTGTTCTCTTGTTTACAATGAAGGTAGATCTTGTTTAAGCTTTACTAAGGAAAAAAGCATGCAAGTTGCTGAGATAACTTTTTCCAAGTTATCTTTCTTTTTCTTTGGTAGAAAGCGTTCCAAGATGTTCTTGCAAATTGTGATTTTATTTAATAATTTTATTCAAAGAATGGTTCTTTAGCCTTATTTTATCATCACCTTAGTACTCTTTGACTTTTTTTGAACTTCCATTATGTGCAATCATCCCGTATATACATTTAGTTATTTAATTTAAAATAGTCGTTGTTTGAAAAAAAAACAGGTATATTTTTAGTATCTTCTAAGGGTAGATAGCTTTTTTCAGTATCATGGTAAATTGGTACAGGTGTGTTCTGATTATTTTTATTGTTTGATTATTTTAGTATTTTTATTTTTTACAAGGAAGCGTGGAACATCTTTTTGGCAAATCTAAATTCGGCGGGTGCCTGGCAGAAGGGCATATGAGCGTTCCGACGCAAAAATCATTTTCAAGAAAATTGCATTGAAAGGTTCCATTGTTCCCTTGCGCGCATTTTGAATCAAATTTTAAAGTTCATTAAAATGGATGCAGTTTTCTGCATATGCCCTTTTGCTGGGAACATTTTGGTCATTACGCGCTATTGCATAAGGGCATATGCACATATGCCCTTCTGCCGGGCACACAACAAATTTGTTTGAGAAAAAGCAACTTTGTTTGTTTGCACTTAACATGAATATTATTAGTTAATTAATATCTCTGATTTTCTGAAATTGGTGACTGCCCAATCAAAAGCCTTGCTTGTGATGTTTTGCCTGGTCTCCGAATTTGTTAGAAATATTTTGTTGTTGAAGATATTATAGAATTCATTGTAAAATATATGAAAAATAAAAGAATTTCATTTAAAAAATCTGAATCTATTCATCAGTGTGTCCCTTCGTATATTTTGGAAATATAGTATTTGCAATATGGAAAAATTTAGATTTTTGTTTTTTGCATTGAAAGCATACATAAAACAACTGCAGCTGGTTTAAAATTCAAACATTCCAAACAGAAGAAACACAACCTTGACACCAAATTTGAATATTTGGTCCATTTAATTATTCAAAATGCCACGAAAAACACTTGACATCAATTGCACAGATCAAAATCCTGCTGTAAGGCCAAAAAAAAAATAATCGGTCTCTGGTCAGACCAAAGTTCCGGAATTGATGCGGCGATGCGGTTTTTTTTTTTTTTTTGCTTTTTTTTTTTTATTAAGCATGGATTGTACAGACAAGGTGGGTACTATTTTTTGCTTTTTTGTGTCCTCATATACATTGGTGTCCTCCATAATTTGCCTTGGTGCCCTCCATCATTTGCCTTGGTGCGGTTTCTCCATTCCTTGGTACAAAAATTTGAGAAGTTGCGCTGTTGTAGCTACCGCGGACAATTTGAAGAAAAAAAAGGTTGACGCGCATGATTAAAATCGCCTCGCGCGCTGACCAGAGACCGACTTTTTTTTTTTTTGGCCTAACCCCTTACATTTTTGATTTTTCAGAAAAAGTACAATTTTTGCAAATTTTGATAAAAATGCAAGGCTAACCCCTTATATTGATGATTTTCCAGAAAAAGTCAAATTTTGCCCAATTTTGATAAAAATGCAAGGCATGTTTGATTTTTCAGAAAAAGTCAAATTTTGCCCAATTTTGATAAAAATGCAAGGCTAACCCCTTACATTTGTTAATTTCCAGAAAAAGTCCAATTTGGCCCAATTTTGATAAAAATGCAAGGCTTACCCCACATTTGTTAATTTCCAGAAAAAGTCAAATTTTGCCCAATTTTTGATAAAATGCAAAGGTTACCCCTTACATTTGTTGATTTCCAGAAAAAGTCAAATTTGGCCCAATTTTGATAAAAATGCAAGGCTAACCCTTTATGTTTTGATTTTTTAGAAAAAAAGTCAAATTTTGCCCAATTTTGATAAAAATGCAAGGCTTACCCCTTACATTTTTGATATTCCAGAAAAAATAAAATTTTACCCAATTTTGACGAAAATGCAAGGCTAACCCCTTACATTGTTGATTTTTCAGGAAAAGTCCAATTCTGCCCAATTTTGATAAAAATGCAAGGCTTACCCCTCACATTGTTACTTTTTCAGAAAAAGCCAAATTTTGCTCAATTTTGATAAAAATGCAAGGCTTACCCCTTACATTTGTTAATTTCCAGAAAAAGTCAAATTTTGCCCAATTTTGATAAAAATGCAAGGCTTACCCCTTACATTTTTGATATTCCAGAAAAAATAAAATTTTACCCAATTTTGACGAAAATGCAAGGCTAACCCCTTACATTGTTGATTTTTCAGGAAAAGTCCAATTCTGCCCAATTTTGATAAAAATGCAAGGCTTACCCCTCACATTGTTACTTTTTCAGAAAAAGCCAAATTTTGCTCAATTTTGATAAAATTCAAGGCAAACCCCTTACATTTGTTAATTTCCAGAAAAAGTCCAATTTTGCCCAATTTTGATAAAAATGCAAGGCTTACCCCTTACATTTTTGATATTCCAGAAAAAATAAAATTTTACCCAATTTTGACGAAAATGCAAGGCTAACCCCTTACATTGTTGATTTTTCAGGAAAAGTCCAATTCTGCCCAATTTTGATAAAAATGCAAGGCTTACCCCTCACATTGTTACTTTTTCAGAAAAAGCCAAATTTTGCTCAATTTTGATAAAAATGCAAGGCTTACCCCTTACATTTGTTAATTTCCAGAAAAAGTCCAATTTTGCCCAATTTTGATAAAAATGCAAGGCTTACCCCACATTTGTTAATTTCCAGAAAAAGTCAAATTTTCCCCAATTTTTGATAAAAATGCAAGGGTTACCCCTTACATTCGTTAATTTCCAGAAAAAGTCAAGTTTTGCCCAAATTTGATAAAATGCAAGGCTTACCCCTTACATTTTTGATATTCCAGAAAAAGTCAAATTTTGCCCAATTTTGATGGAAATGCAAGGCTTACCCTTTACATTGTTGATTTTTTAGAAAAAGTCCAATTTTGCCCAATTTTGATGGAAATGCAAGGCTTACCCCTTACATTGTTGATTTTTTAGAAAAAGTCAAATTTTGCCCAATTTTGATGGAAATGCAAGGCTTACCCCTTACATTGTTGATTTTTCAGAAAAAGTCAAATTTTGCCCAATTTTGATAAAAATGCAAGGCTAACCCCTTACATTTTCGATATTCCAGAAAAAGTCAAATTTTGCCCAATTTTGATAAAAATGCAAGGCTAACCCCTTACATTTTTGATTTTTCAGAAAAAGTCAAATTTTGCCCAATTTTGATAAAAATGCAAGGCTAACCCCTTACATTTTTGATTTTTCAGAAAAAGTCAAATTTTGCCCAATTTTGATTAAAATGCAAGGCTAACCCCTTACATTGTTGATTTTTCAGAAAAAGTCAAATTTTGCCCAATTTTGATAAAAATGCAAGGCTAACCCCTTACATTGTTGCTTTTTCAGAAAAAGCCAAATTTTGCTCAATTTTGATAAAAATGCAAGGCTTACCCCTTACATTTGTTAATTTCCAGAAAAAGTCCAATTTTGCCCAATTTTGATAAAAATGCAAGGCTAACCCCCTACATTTTTGATTGTTCAGAAAAAGTCCAATTTTGCCCAATTTTGATAAAAATGCAAGGCTTACCCCACATTTGTTAATTTCCAGAAAAAGTCAAATTTGCCCCAATTTTTGATAAAAATGCAAGGGTTACCCCTTACATTTGTTAATTTCCAGAAAAAGTCAAATTTTGCCCAAATTTGATAAAATGCAAGGCTTACCCCTTACATTTTTGATATTCCAGAAACAGTCAAATTTTGCCCAATTTTGATTAAAATGCAAGGCTAACCCCTTACATTGTTGATTTTTCAGAAAAAGTCCAATTTTGCCCAATTTTGATAAAAATGCAAGGCTAACCCCTTACATTGTTGCTTTTTCAGAAAAAGCCAAATTTTGCTAAATTTTGATAAAAATGCAAGGCTTACCCCTTACATTTGTTAATTTCCAGAAAAAGTCCAATTTTGCCCAATTTTGATAAAAATGCAAGGCTAACCCCCTACATTTTTGATTGTTCAGAAAAAGTCCAATTTTGCCCAATTTTGATAAAAATGCAAGGCTTACCCCACATTTGTTAATTTCCAGAAAAAGTCAAATTTGCCCCAATTTTTGATAAAAATGCAAGGGTTACCCCTTACATTTGTTAATTTCCAGAAAAAGTCAAATTTTGCCCAAATTTGATAAAATGCAAGGCTTACCCCTTACATTTTTGATATTCCAGAAAAAGTCAAATTTTGCCCAATTTTGATGGAAATGCAAGGCTTACCCCTTACATTGTTGATTTTTCAGAAAAAGTCAAATTTTGCCCAATTTTGATGGAAATGCAAGGCTACCCCTTACATTGTTGATTTTTCAGAAAGTCAAATTTTGCCCAATTTTGATGGAAATGCAAGGCTTACCCCTTACATTGTTGATTTTTCAGAAAAAGTCAAATTTTGCCCAATTTTGATAAAAATGCAAGGCTAACCCCTTACATTTTCGATATTCCAGAAAAAGTCAAATTTTGCCCAATCTTGATAAAAATGCAAGGCTTACCCCTTACATTGTTGATTTTTCAGAAAAAGTCAAATTTTGCCCAATTTTGATAAAAATGCAAGGCTTACCCCTTACATTTTTGATATTCCAGAAAAAATAAAATTTTACCCAATTTTGACGAAAATGCAAGGCTAACCCCTTACATTGTTGATTTTTCAGGAAAAGTCCAATTCTGCCCAATTTTGATAAAAATGCAAGGCTAACCCCTCACATTGTTGCTTTTTCAGAAAAAGCCAAATTTTGCTAAATTTTGATAAAAATGCAAGGCTTACCCCTTACATTTGTTAATTTCCAGAAAAAGTCCAATTTTGCCCAAGTTTGATAAAAATGCAAGGCTTTATACCCCACATTTGTTAATTTCCAGAAAAAGTCAAATTTTCCCCAATTTTTGATAAAAATGCAAGGGTTACCCCTTACATTTGTTAATTTCTAGAAAAAGTCAAGTTTTGCCCAAATTTGATAAAATGCAAGGCTTACCCCTTACATTTTTGATATTCAAGAAAAAGTCAAATTTTGCCCAATTTTGATGGAAATGCAAGGCTTACCCTTTACATTGATGATTTTTCAGAAAAAGTCCAATTTTGCCCAATTTTGATGGAAATGCAAGGCTTACCCCTTACATTGTTGATTTTTCAGAAAAAGTCAAATTTTGCCCAATTTTGATGGAAATGCAAGGCTTACCCCTTACATTGTGATTTTTCAGAAAAAGTCAAATTTTGCCCAATTTTGATTAAAATGCAAGGCTAACCCCTTACATTTTCGATATTCCAGAAAAAGTCAAATTTTGCCCAATTTTGATGAAAATGCAAGGCTAACCCCTTACATTGTTGATTTTTCAGAAAAAGTCAAATTTTGCCCAATTTTGATAAAAATGCAAGGCTAACCCCTTACATTGTTGCTTTTTCAGAAAAAGCCAAATTTTGCTCAATTTTGATAAAAATGCAAGGCTTACCCCTTACATTTGTTTATTTCCAGAAAAAGTCAAATTTTGCCCAAATTTGATAAAAATACAAGGCTAACCCCTTACATTGTTGATTTTTCAGGAAAAGTCCAATTCTGCCCAATTTTGATAAAAATGCAAGGCTAACCCCTCACATTGTTGCTTTTTCAGAAAAAGCCAAATTTTGCTAAATTTTGATAAAAATGCAAGGCTAAGGCCAAAAAAAAAGATTGTCGGTCTCTGGTCAGACCAAAGTTCCGGAATTGATGCGACGACGCGTTTTTTTTTTTTTAGGCTTTTTTTTTTTTTATTAAGCATGGATTGTACAGACAAGGTGGGTACTATTTTTTGCTTCTTTGTGTCCTCATATACATTGGTGTCCTCCATAATTTGCCTTGGTGCCCTTCATCATTTGCCTTGGTGCTGTTTCCCCATTCGTTGGTACAAAAATTTGAGAAGTTGCAGCAATAGAGGGCGCTGTTGTAGCTACCGCGGACAATTTGAAAAAGAAGGTTGACATATACATGTATATTGCAAAAACACAGAGTGGAAAATCACCAAATTGAATCTCCCAGAACTACAGTTTTAAACTACATGCACGTGCCCCCACAGTGATGTCTGTCCCCCCCCCCCCCCATTACATGTATTGGTAAAAAGTTAGCAGCTTATTGTAAACAGCAAAAGGTGCAGTATAAAAGTACTAAAACTAAATAGCAGCTGTTAGGCATTAACACAAATATAACCTTTGGCTAAAGCAATGATACAATTTAGTACCAGTATGTTTAATATACAAAAACTAACCAGAGACAAACTAAACATTGACTAATAGTGCTCTCTACAATTTTCAAATTCAGCACAAAACTGACAACGTTTTGGCAGTATTTTTTCTCAAACTTTCTAAAATGTCCCCACAAATTCCAAGGAAATAGTACATTCTTAAGTGAATTTGACAGTTCTTTATTATGGCACGTAGGATCATTTGCAATTACCTCTAAACAATCCTACCCATTTCATGACAAATAAAACCTTTGCGCAAAGTGAAGATGGGACTGACATCATACCTTGTGAAATTATTCCGGCGGAAATGAAATCATTGGGATGAAAACTTGCATTGAATGAGATTGCAAATAAGAGTGGCAGCGGATACATGTTTTTTTAAAGTGCATCAGAAATGGAATCCAGTCATGAGGCTCTAAAATATGCATGTTTTCTCACAATGTAACCACCGATCTAAAACTTCAACTGGTTAATTGTTATACACCCTACTTACTATTATGAGCAATTTTGTTGCTTCAAAAAAGTTCACAAATAGCAAATGATCCTACGTATATCTTGAAGTACTAATAACTTTATAATAAAAAGTTGTTCTCATCATAATTATACACATATTTCAGTTAAGAAACTTAAGATACAAGAACAATTATCATTGACTGAAGGTGAAATAATCAGTGCATATGAACATTTACAAACCATAATCTAAATGAAATGATCAATTAATTCATGTCATTATACTCCAATCACCATTTCATACTGCTTTCAATCAGTATTGTTTCAATTAAAAATAGTTATATAGTACACATTTCATCAAACGTAATTCAAGATGTAACTTTTACAAACTTGTCAGAGCTGATTGGCACAGTTAGTTTTTTTTCCATTTATAATTTGACTGATCAAAGCTGGCAGTTGCTGTACACAATTATGGTACTGGCCATACAAAATGTTAAAAGCCTAGTTTCAAAAATCAAGTGAATTTGTTTGTTTTTTCGCATTGATGAAAATGCAGAGATTAACAATCAGCCTCAAGCAGTTGCATCATAACCCAATTATGGGAAAATTGGGAACGACACGACAGCAATGCTCTCAATTGCGCATTCATCAGTGCCACGCCGGATACGGAAATATCCCTTCTCCCCCCAACCTGCCCCCCAGCTATTCTTGACGCTCCAGAACTTCTCCCCGGTTGCAGAATCTGTGCCATAACCGACCACAAGCACAGCGTGATTGGTCAGCTCGAAGGGGTCAAACCTGTGGCCGTAGCGGTCACCCGCAAAAACGTGGTGATAAATCCCACCCTTGTACGCCTCAAAGTCGGGGTAGACCTCAAACGCCACAGTGATGGGTCCATTCTTGACCAGCTCCATGCGCATCAACTCTTCATTGCACCCACCGTAGAATCCCCCTACGTATTTGTAGTCGGTTCCATAGTAACGCTTGCAGGTGGTTTTCTTACAGGGCGTGTCCATTCCAACATAGGGGCTGCAGGACTCTTCGACCAGACCAAAATCTTCAGCGTACTTGCCGGCGATCAGATATGGAAATCCACCCTCACAACCTGAAAAATTACAGAAAAGAAAAAAAAGTATCCATTTCAATATGCACTCATGCCAGGGCTGCAACCAGTGGAAGGACTTGAAATTTTTAGAGGGAAGAAAATTTAGTTGTGGAATAGGAGTTGCTGTCAGGGGCTGGAGGGAATGTGTAGGTGTGGCACGGCCAATCCCTCCCTCCACCCCCAAAAAAAAACACACACCCATGTTTACGTTGCATATAGTGTGGACATTCCTTTGATCTGATACACCGTGCCCTCTGGAGACATGCACACAATAGGGAACAAAAGATTGTACATGTATACGTCTCCACAGGGCAATTTCTATAGATGAATACGTCTCCACGAGGTTTTCATGAAATAGATATATGAATTTTACTCAAACACTAGGAATTTCCAAGGTATGTTGATTTGTCGCAAATGTTACAGTTTTAAAAAAGGAAAGTCTGAATTTCAGCCAAGGAAAATTAATTCTGGTTAAAATAAGAGCATTTTGGAACTGTACTTTCAAACTCAAAAACTTTAGTACATGAGAACAAAGAAATGTCTCCACAAGGATACAAATTCCAGTATGTGTGTTTTCATGTTGTTAAAAAAAAACCTGTGAAAAAAAAATCATTTTACTCACACTGTGAAAACTCTTTCAACCCCATTTTTTTTTCTTTGATTCCCTTGAGTGTTTCTCTTCATTTTGCGACAGATATTAAACCTAACCCAAAAATACCTGTTTTCCAGAGAGGGTGAAACCTTGTGTGGACGTGGGCAAGTCCACACAACGTATCTGAAAACTGGTTTATGTGGACATCTTTTGTTCGGAAGTCCACACAGTGAATGTAATGCTTTACACCCAAACACACTCTTACCAGCAGAATTATATGGTGATAGCAATTACCCATAAAAACTGGTCTGGTAAATAACGCCACCCACCATATAAATGTACATGTACGTAAAGGCTGGGTTTCGACATATGCCCGATACAGGGGAGGAAGCAGTGATATAAATTTAGCAAGGCCAACATTTCAAGCACAATGGAAAAGAACTCTCAAGTGACTAACTTGAACCAAGCGATGGAAGCTAAAATGTCCACTTTACCTTGTTACAACCAAAATTATGAATGTACATGGCATGTACAGCTGAGAATAGTTCTATCCCCCTGGATGGAATTCCAGTCCATTGGTTACTCCCAAGCTAATGTCGGTACCCATTTCCTGGGTGGAGAGAGGCAAGTGGGGTGAAGTGGCTTGCCCAAAGAGACAATATATGGCTAGTAACTGGATTCGAACCCCAGGCCCTCTGATCATGTGTCACAAACCCTTACCACTAGGCCACACTCCCCCGAAATTTTCTCGATCAAAATAATCCATTACAATTGGAAGGAGCCCCTGCTATGTAGCACAGCCGAGAGGACTATACTTAGCATGGCTTAAACTATGAAAAGTAACAAAGATGCATCTTTTCATGGTGGAGAGGTAAAGAGTGGAAGATGCGGCAACAACAAGGAAAGATATCTTTTGACTTTCGTTTTTAATAAATCACATTTTGGGGTTTTGTTTTTAAAGTGAACGAATATATCCCTGTCAAATTATGATGTTTTCAACAAAATCTCTTGATTCAGCACTGCAAGTCACAAATCTCCAGCAACTATAAAAAAAACTCTTTGATTCATTCCTAAACTTTAAAATAGCACAACTATGAAAAATAAACAGATAACCTGGAGTAAGTACATACTTTTTTTTATTCAACTGTTTCATGAAATAAAGACGAGTTTGAGACTAGTACTTTTAAAATTGTTTTGTTGGCTTTGTGGTTGCAAATTGCAAAAAGTAAATTTAAACTACATGTATTTCAGTGCAAACTTAGAACAATAAAAGTGCCACTTAAATTGATATCTTTATTGGACAAATGCACAAAATTTGCACCCCGCTAATTATTCATTGATTGTACACTTACACATTAAATTTTACCAAATCTTGTATTATTTTTAAGGTTTAAACTACATGTATATCCATGCAAGAACACTAAACGCAAGGGCGGATCCAGGGGGGGGGCCAAAGGGGGCCATGGCCCCCCCCAAAACGAAACCAATTTTTTTTTTTTTTTTTATGTGACATCGCAATAAAGGCAGGCAATGAGTACACCACCATCTTTTCCTCAAAAAACATTGGTTAAGGTGGTCAGAAATTGCCTCAGATCACACCAGAGCATCTAGAATCCAAAAAATTTTCGGGGCCCTTAAGCGGGCCCCGAACCCCAAGCCGTAATTTTTTGACCCACTTTTTGGGGGGACCAAAAAATTTTTTGGCCCCCCCAAAAATTGTGTTCTGGATCCGCCCTTGACTAAACGTGCAGCTTAGTTTTTTTGCAAGAATAAAAGCAGCTTAATATTTCATTTTTATTGGACACGTATGCAAAATTTTCATGAAAGCACCCTTTAATTATTTTGATTATACAAAATCATTGATTGTAAACTTACACATTAAATTTTACCTAATCTTGTATTTTTCTAAGGTCATTTTCCACAGTATGAAATGTTTGTTCATGTACTACTAATTACAAACTATTACTAGCAAAATTTATTCTAAAAAGACGCAATCTCATTCTCGAATGTAACATCAATAAATTTCTATCACAAAAATAATTCAAATTCATGAATGTTTAAAAAGTTCTAACTTTGCATACAATGAAATGCACATTTCATTTTTTTAAAAGATACTTAAAATTTAAATTGGAATGGCAGTAGGCAGTCTGGACACATTTTGCAAAGATTAACAATTTTTTCAGGCATTTCTAAGACATTTAGTTTTACCAGACAATTGTATATTTTGATTTAGTTGTGGCAATTCAAAGCACTCATATTTACACGAACATTGCATAAAAAGTCCCCATTTTCCACGGCTTTCACGTCGATATCATTCCTCAATATCAAAATGTGAACGTCGATATGATTAAAAAATTGCGATCAGCGATATCGATATCAAAATAATATCGAATACTCGAGTAATGTCGATATATCGATGGTGCTTAATTTGCAAAATTGTGCTCAAATTACAGAAAGACAGACATTTCATGTCAGCTCTTTGATTAGTAAGTACAAAGTTATCTTTTGTTGAATGGCCACTGCTAACAAGATCATATTTTTTTTACTTGATCGGCATATAAACTTGGTGACAACATTACTGGTTAGTCTTTGTCCAAGTCTGTTTTTTATTATCCTGATACAACCAATCCGTGGCGAGCGAGGTCACTATCGACAAGATGAATCAAATCCAGTCTTGGCAATATTGGCAGCGCTACCCAGGACATTCAGAGCACAACCTCACGCGTGCTGTATTCAACTTAATGCATGTGCGTGAGGTATGCTTGGACTTTCTTAGATAGGGCTGCCAATATTGCCAAGGCTGGATTAGATTCATCTGGTTGATAGAGACCTCCACCACCGTGGCAACTTCCCTGCGTTTGATCACAGGACTGGCTGCATATAGGGAAATAGAAATTGGACCAAGACTACTTACTGGTTGGCAGGCAATCATCTTTTAAAAAAATTAAGAACAGAGTGTAAAGGCTATAAGTTTTGCAGTAGATGTTGGATTACTCTCTTGGTCACTTGTGTATGGGTGAGACATGGAAATCACAGTAAACTGTATTGGTTGTACAGTTGTAAGTGCAGTTACTGAGATGTCCAGGCATGTCCAGTCTGCAATTTTTTTGTAAAAGATGCTTAGGGATAGATTGGGAAAGACTCAACGGCAATGCTCTCTATTGCGCATTCGTCAGTGCCACGCCGGATACGGAAAAATCCCTGCTCCCCCCAACCCTCCCCCCAGCTATTCTTAACGCTCCAGTACCGTTCTCCCGTCTTGGGGTCTGCGCCGTAACCGACGACTAAGACGACATGATTAGTGAGCTCAAAGGGGTTGAACCCAAAGCCGGTGCGATCGCCGCGAGGCACGTGATGGTAAATGCCACCCTTGTATGCCTGGAAATCAGGGTAGACCTCAAAGGAAACAGCAACTGGTCCGTTTTTAACCAGCTTGATCCGCATCAACTCTTCGTTGCATCCACCGTAGAATCCCCCAACGTATTTGTAGTCGGTTGCGTAGTAACGCTTGCAGGTGATCTTCTTGCAGGGCGTGTCCATCCCAACATAGGGGCTGCAAGACTCTTCGACCAGACCAAAATCTTCAGCGTACTTTCCGGCGATCAGATATGGAAATCCACCCTCACATCCTAACATTATAGGGTGTTTAAACAGAAAAAGAAGTTTCCTTTTTTGGGGGGAAGTTTCTGTGAAAGTTTCTTTCTTCTGTTTTCACTCCTACTATCCTTCATTCCACAGAAACGCCTCAGCAGTGTACTTTGCTCTAAATATGCTTCTCTTAAACAGTACACTTACTTAATAATAAAATTACAAAGTTATTACAAAGTGTACAATGTAACTATATAAGACTCCACCATGCAAAGCATTATCACTTCAACCTTTTGGGTACAAAGCCTTTCTTCTACAAACCCTAGCCTGGTTTCCAGACCAAGAGATACTGACTTTTTCTGACAACGTTAAGGTTGGGTAGACGCCACAGAATATGACCAAAATGTGCAGGATCTTGCCCATTTTGAAAAATGTCCGACATTTCCCGATTACATATTTGCTGACACTCGGATATATGTTCAGAACAGCTCGGGCATTTCCAGGTGTAAAATAGTTTCACTTACCAACAAAGTACCTGTCATGCTTGTTACTAGTTTTAAAAATGTTTAGTTTGTAAAATGTAAGTTCGTCTTTGCAAAACTCAAGGTGAATTTAAGCCTAGAGCTTCAAGCATATGCTTGGACTGGGTTGGAAATTTGCTGCGTAATATTCTTTAATGTTTGAATACGACGGCTACCTGACCTACCATCTATAAAGAGACATCTAGTCAAACTGTTCGGTCAGGGAACCAGACTAACAAAACTCCACAAATAAAAAAAACCCAATCTGACATTGAAAAGAAGATTACCTTGGGAATACTCGCTGCATGACACAACTTCCTGGGGTGCAAAGACTATCTGCTTGGTGTTGTTGGAAGCGATGCGTAGACGAGCCTCGTGCATGGCCAAAGACCCAAAGGCGTAGCAGCTACCGCAGCCTCCCTGGTTCCTTACGGGCGACACAAAGTTCTGGCCGTTGACGGTGCGCCAGTCAAAGGATGGGGGAAGTGTTTCTGCTAGTTTTCTCACCTTCTCTGTGACTGGAGCTGGACTAGGTTTCCTGAACAACAACCCCAAAAATATTTTTTTAGGACATATTGATTAATTGGAGACTGACTTTTTTGTATGTAAATATAAATCTCCCACGGGAGTCAGGTCAGCGTAGTGGTACTTTCCTCGCCTTCCACCGCTGTGACCCGGGTTCGAATCCCGCCTGGGCAACTAATGTGGATTGGGTTTTCAGTCCCTGCCTGATTCCGTGGGTTTCCCCCAGAATATTCTTCTGGGGTTGTCCTCCCACCTCTAAAACTGTCATTTCTTCTCATTGTCTTCTCTCTACAGGTTTCTTCAGGCTTGCCAGCTACAGCACATAGGGCGCTTTTGAGGAATCCTTTGTTTCATTACCAGAAATATTTAATAATATTAGTACTAATCCTCATTGAGAACTGGTACCAATATACAAACTATTATCTGCATGCTCTAGGAGGAGAAGAAGATTCAAAACATTTTCTCAAACTAGGCAACGTCACACATAAATTGCTAACCCAACCTACCTGGATTATTTAAGCCAAATTGTCGACCTCAAACTTTTTATTGCCATATTTGGCCAAAAAAATGTTTTGGAAATAAAAAAGTCTTCCCCATGTGAGGTTTTTTGTGTGTTAATAATTAAACAATAAAACATGTTAACTAACCAGAATACTGTTAAAGCAACCCTAAAGTAAACAAAGTAGGTATAGACCAACAGACAAGCATTAAAAAAAGTTACACAATAAATTATTTTTCCACCAACCTACATGTACATGCACCTGGATATTTTTTGGGGAGTGACTGTAAACGCACAATATTTTAATTGTTTTTTAAATGTCAACGACTGTATACATCAGAAAGATAACTTTCCTAATATTTGACCGGTCTAGAATCTCAATTGAAAACAATTTCACTCATGTTTTTAAGCTCTGGCAGGAACTTCTACGTGTTACTTCGTGGTTGGTCGGTTGGTCGGTCGGTCGGTCTGTCCCAGAAAATTGACCAAAAAGATCAAAAATTGACCAAATGTAATGCCGTCGTCAGTAATGCACTCTTGGCAAAACTTTTTGGAACACGCCCCTTTGTCTCGATGGATGCACATGCGCATTTATTTTGCATATGAAGTGAGGCATTCTGGAGCCCGGCCAGCCTGGTGCACTCGCGCTTGTTTACCAATCAAGCCATTAAGATTGAATCATAAACACTGATCACAATTTACAAAAAGATACAATACTTGAGAGAAAAAAAGGTCAGCGCTTTACACCAGGTTTTTCTATCCAATTTTTGTTAAATCCAAACTTTTTTAATAGGATACTGAGGTGCACTCCAATCACACCAAGTTGCAAATGTACCAGAAGTCTGAAAAATCTCATGTCTAGATTATCGAGCCAGAAGAAAAAGATGGTTCGATAATAAACTGAACATATTTTTTAATTAGGTTTTGCCCTTCACCGACGTATCAACACTGTATAATTAGTGTTTATACGTCGGTGAAGGGCAAAACCTAATTTTGATTTTATACATCAACCCGAAGAAAAATTCCATCTTATGAATGAACATATTTTACTGGACCTTGTAATGAAATATTCTTTGGTAGGTAGCCAAGTACGACTGACCAAAGTCAAAATGTACCAGATCTTTATGAACACATCCAATTAAAAATATTCGCAAGCGTATGGTACATTGGCATTGTGTGCTTCATTGATCCCTT
This sequence comes from Patiria pectinifera, assembly GCA_029964075.1. Taxonomy (NCBI): domain Eukaryota; kingdom Metazoa; phylum Echinodermata; class Asteroidea; order Valvatida; family Asterinidae; genus Patiria; species Patiria pectinifera. The sequence goes on along the minus strand of CM057149.1, from coordinate 19,154,949 downwards.
GGCAAAAGCAAGGGCCATTTGCCTTCAACTCAGACACTGCAAAGTGGACATCTCCCATAAACTCCAGGTGCTTTGAGACAAACAATGCCCACACAAAAACGTGTAAAGAATTCCTCTGCCAATTGAGACTTACGATGCCATCATTGATGCTCTGCCTCCCCTTCTGCGAAGCATCTCTTCTATCGTCATTTTCTCGTATTCCGGATAAACTCCGGCAGTCCAGGAGTTCTGAGCCGAGTTAATGTTATTGATGAGCTCGTAGTCTGTTTTGTACAACTGCTTCATTGGATCCCTGCAAAATGGATAAAAAGTAAAGCTCATTTTGTTTTGCAGGAAGACACTTCATGCAAATTGTTGGGTCTTCATTCTAGCCTGCATCAATCCTGGGATGAGACTGTCAATTTAAAAAGCCTGAAAATTGGATGAAAGGACTGAAAGATGTACATGTATTTCTTTCCATACTGATAATGTCTTTCTCTCAGATTCAAAAAGTTTGAATTCAGACCGAAGTCTGAAAAATCTCATGCCTAGATTATCGAGCCAGAAGAGAAGATGGTTTGATGATAAACGGAACATATTTTCAAATTAGGTTTTGCCCTTCACCGACCTATCAACACTGTATTATCAGTGTTTATACGTCGGTGAAGGGCAAAACCTAATTGGATTTACATCCCCCGACGCAAAATTCCATCTTATGAATGAACATATTTTACCGGACCTTGTGATGAAATATTCTTTGGTAGGTAGCCAAGTACGATCGACCTAAGTCAAAATTTCGAAGAAAAAAAAAAGAGTTCTAGCGCATCCCAGTCACTGGGTCTAGTAACAACAAGGATCCAACACTAGATCTGGGGGGGGAGGAGGAGGGAGGGGGAGGGGAGGGGGGGAGGGGAGGGGAGGGGAGGGGGAGGGGGAGGGGGAAGGGGTGACTGTGACAAACAAGTTGCCAGTAATAAGAAATCTGAACTTACACAAGTGTCTCTGAACGTGGTCGATTTCTAGTCTGATTCTTGGTGCCAACGTAGCATGCCCAGTCGGTACCCACCACGTTGTGGGACCAGCCAGGTAAAGTCTCATCACACATGCTCCTAAGATAAGAAAAAAAATAGAAAATACCAAAGTCTTATTCAGGGAACGTATCCACCAACAATTATAGATACTCAAGGCACTGGTAATTATGTCAATTTTTTAAAAGATAGATAAATGAAGTTTACGAGAAATATGAGACCCACTATGTAGCACCTTTATAAAGGGTATACAAGGTGCTGCACCGCATATTGCAGCCACTGCCAGAAACACCGGGGCAAACCCCTTCCCTTAGCCATAAGTGTTACCGGTTTCTACTTACGTGCATTACACAACACACGGGACCTACTGCTTTACATCAAAGCAATAATGGTAAAGTGCCTTGCTCAAGAGCACAGGGACCATGTTCCCGGTCAGGATTCGAACCCATGTACCGAAACCATTAGAACACAGCCCCCCCCCCCCCCCCCCTCACAATTCGATCAAAAATGCCAGCAAACATTTAGTTCTTGAGGGGACAAGTTGTGGTGCCACAAACCTGCTTGAGAATGGTTGCAGAACTTGTTAATAAAGGAGTCTTTTCTTTTAACATTTTGCACCTGAGAGTGAAGCCAAGTGATTTCAATTTGAAGCCTAAGACTAGAGTACATGTCCAACTGTTGGAAAACCATCCTTCAGTTGTCTGGTGGTGGACTATGGAGAGATGTGTAGAAATAGTCCCGATGTTTCTTTTGACACAGTTGACTGATGCAGTACTACAGGGGTGTTAGGCTGGTTGTTTTATGTGCCAGTATATTGTTTTTGTGTTGCATGTTTTTATACCTTAAGTTGTGGGACTCTCATACACAGTTTTGAGAGTCCCAAATTTTCCTGATATGAGGAACTTCGAGGGAGGTCCGAAAGATTGGGTATTTAATTTTGGTAACCATATTCACTGTTTTAAATTTATTTCCACTGTTAAGCTACATTGACCTTCCTGTTTGTTTAATAATGTTATAGTTTGATACAATGTACTTACTTATATTTTTCCCCCTCTTTTACATATTTGGAGAAGGCAAAGTATTTCTTGTTGTTGAGAACCACCTCAAAGCCTTGGTTGTAGATCAGGGTCCAATATCCTTCATGGCCGTAGGTCACATCTAGAGCGACATCAGGAAACTTGAGGTCGACAATGACCATGTGGTCCATCGGTCCTACAACAGGGAGGAAATTCACAGTGACAATGAATTAACCTAATATCCGTCAAAGCACACACAACTGCCCTGGCATTTACTCCTTACACTGCACTCTATGGTTTTATTGATTAATTGAGGACTAAATAGAATGTAATAAGGGAATAAATGTGTGCTCCGGAGGTTTTTATCACTCGTTTAATACCGCTTAGAGTCTGGGTGCTGATAATTACCCGAGCCGGAGGCGAGGATAATTATCAGCACCCAGACTCTAAGCGGTATTAAACAGAGTGATAAATACCGACCGAGCACATATTTATTCCCATTCATAAATACCTTATCCGTAAAAAAATATAAAATAATTCGTTCAAAAAATCCCGATTTTGTTCAACAAGTTCACTTCATGCTTTTTGAAACATCCCTCTAGCAAAATAATGGAGTGTTCAGCAGGCGAGTAAGATGTAAACAACCCTTTTATGGAGATTGACGTGCGCGTAGCATGTTCTGCGCGATGTCACGCAGAACGCACCTGGGGCGTTGCATTTTGAATTTAGAACTATAAAATTCTGACTCGCTTGTAGTGTTGCGCATGCCTACGTGAGGATTGTGAACGTTGAACCAATGAAACGGTAAGAGGCACTGGATTTTTAGGAGTCAACATTTTATTGTGACACTGGAAAAGTGTTTAAGACCAGCTAGCCATGTCTTTATCATCCGTTTAAGACCAGCCATGTGACGGGCTCTCGACCAATAGGAATAGCTAAACTGTCTGAGGTATTTATGAATACAATTTAAAGGGCAATGAAATGTATTTTTTTTTAACCCTAACCACCCCAACTTCATCAAAATCCATCCCCCTATTTTGGAGGATTTTGGGGGACTTGGTCCAGAAGGCCTGGCGTGACTAAATATTGATGGAGTATGATGGACTTGGGCCTAATGGCATAAAGCAGTGCTTGTGGTATCGGATTGATTTTACCTAGCTTCCTGTACTGCTATTGTGATAAAAGCCATGTGTAGCAAGTCCATGAATGTCAACCAGTGCGTCAGTGGTGGATTCCATTATGTCACGTACAGTTTTGTATTTGAAGCATATAGTGATTGATGGATTTGATGGACTTGGTCCAGTTCCTAGTAAAAGTCACTAGGGAGTTAGGGTTAATGCAGTCCTTAAAATTGCACCTTTGTATCCCATTTATCCTTATTTTTAATTTTTTTTTGCAATTTTCAAGGGTATTTTGGTGCCTTTTTTGTTTTCATGCCGATGCAAATTTCTCTATTCATGAGAAAATGTGCGATGTCATTTCAGGCAGAACCTCAATGTTACAGTCATTTCACCATCAAAATTTGCGAGATATTTTGATATTTTGCTGACGTAAACATTCTTTGGTGATTCACCAATGATTCCCCAATCAGCCAAACTCCAACACCGGGAATTGATGGGATATGTTACGATGAGTACAACACTAGTATTGACTGTGCTTTGGGTAGAATTAGGCATACCCATAGAGCTATATTAAATTACTAGAGCGCTAACTCCTCATTCTTGCGCGCGGAGACGCTTTCAAGCCGCTCTGGGCGCAGACATTTGGAATTTATGTGCGTGTTTGTAGAACACAATCAAAATAGATGGATTGAAGTGTACTTCAGATCGCCTTGCCCGCGCCATTCCCAACAGCCCCACATTGGCTTACAGGCGTCCTCGAAATCTACGGGACCTGATTGTTCGAGCTGAAGTCCCATCCTTAGATGCATCCCCTCCCACCCAGCATGGTACTTTCAAGTGCAGTTCCAGATGTGTTGTCTGCCAGATTCATATCCAGGAGTCTGACTCCTTTTCTGGCCACTCTTCTGTCACTACCCACAGAACCATTGGTAACATCACTTGTAACACCTCTAATGTCATATATCTCATTTCTTGCAGGGTCTGTGGAGTGCAGTATGTAGGCGAGACTAAGAATACGCTCAAGAAGCGTTTCTATGCACACCGGTCAACGGTCAACACCAAGAAACTAGACACCCCTGTTGGTCATCACTTCAACCTGCCTAACCACTCCATTTCTGATATGATTTTGCAGGGCATTGAATCTCTTGGCCATCGCAAGGACTGAGTTCGCCTCAGCAGAGAGAAAGTGTGGATGAATCGTCTTCGAACTATTCAACCACATGGTCTCAACATCCAACTTGGGAATGATTAATCCTTTTCTTCCTCCATTGTCTTCTGTTACAGATAATCCACCTGGTCTTCCTTGTTTGTGTTTACCCTTTTACCCCTTTCATCCCTTTCCACCTCCATACTGTTCCCCCCCCCCCCATCATCCTCACTCTCACACTCTTTTGTCCGTTCCCACTCCCTGTGACCTTTGATCCTTCCCCTTTCTGGTTGTGATGTATTTCTAAAACTGAACACCGCCCTCTGTTGGTTACATTAAAGTTGACTTTTCGGGGTTCACCAGCTTGTTCTGAAATGATCGTGTCTCGTGTGAAGTTACTCTAGATTAACTATACATTTGTGGCTGCTCGTCAGCGAATAACTTTACATGGTGTCAGAAAACGGATCATAAAAGTCGCAATGTCAGGCCTGAAACCACCGGGACAGTTGCAGCTGGAAGGGAACTTGGCGAAAAACTGGAAGGAATGGGTGCGTTCATTTGAACTGTACGCTATGGCAACGGAACTGCAGAAGAAACCGGAGCCAGTGCAGTGTGCAACGTTTCTGCACGTGGCGGGCCCAGCGGCACAGCGTGTATATGCGACACTGACGTTCGCGGACGATGAGAAGGACAAACTGCAAGTACTTAAAGCCAAGTTCAAACAATACTGTGAACCCAAGAGAAACCTGTCAGTACTGCGATACATGTTCAACTCGAGAAACCAGAAAGTGGATGAGCCGTTCGACACATACTTGACAAACGTGAAATGCCTGGTGAGGGAATGTGAATTTGGTGACATTGAGAATTCCCTCCTTCGAGACAGAGTTGTGTGTGGTGTAAAGGACACAAAAACACGAGAAAAACTGCTTCAGGAAGATAATTTGACCCTGGAAAAGTGCATCAATATCTGCCAGGTCAGTGAAATGAGCGCCACACATGTGAAAGCCCTACAGGCTGAACTGGATTTGACCCAGCAAAAACAGGAGGTTAACCGGGTGACGTCCACTAAAGCCAGACCTCCGACCAGAGCTGCAAGTCGCAAGGAAATGTCAAATAACAACGCAGAAAATGGAGCAAAGTCACGGTGTGACTTCTGTACTTACGTACACTTCGCAAACCGCTGTCCTGCAAAGTATGAGCAGTGCAACTCGTGCCATAAAGTTGGACATTTCAGCAAATCGAGAATATGCAAAGCCCAACACAAGTCGAGACCAAAGATGGTCAGGGAAGTCAACGAAAGCAGTGATGACGATGAGGACGACACGCAGTATGATGTCGCCGGTGTCAACCTACAGGAACCAAGAAAACAACTCGAGGACCTGATGATAGACTACATCGCTGGACAAGAATCAGGCGACTGGACTGAAACCTGTCAAATTGGGAGAAACAAGGTGGACTTCAAGCTTGATTCAGGATCTCAAGTGGACATTCTACCAGAAGACTGTTTCAAAAACACTGGACTGGCATTGCTTCCCAGTAATGCATCTCTCAAATCCTATTCAGGGCACAAGATTAAGGCATTAGGAAAGACCATAGCCAATTTGAAGGTTGGTACAGGTACCGGTTGCATCACACAACAAGTTGTTTTTCAAGTGGTAAGCGGAAATGTAAAACCTATCTTAGGTCTGAAAACATGTCAAAGGCTAGGATTGATTAAGAGAGTAAGAGTAGATGAAGTGGTTAGTGGTAGTGCGCAAAATGTGCCAGTGCATAGCAACATCACGTTCACAGAACACAATGATTTGTATGAAGGGCTAGGGAAACTGCAAAACCACGAATATGAGATTGAATTGAATGTAGATGCTGCACCAGTTCAAAACCCTCCACGCACTATTCCTTACACATTGCGCGACAAAGTGAGGGCTGAATTAGAGCGTATGGAAAAACTTGGGGTCATTGCGCGTGTGGAAGAGCCCACAGACTGGGTCAGTTCCATGTCAATAGTTGGTAAACCGGATGGCAGTGTGCGCATTTGTCTTGACCCGCGAGAGCTCAATAATGCCATAAAGAGAGCCCATTACCCTATGCCCACCCTCCGAGATGTTGCAGCGCGCATGCCACAGGCTAAGGTGTTTTCAAAGTTTGACGCTACAAGTGGTTATTGGCAACTTCCTCTCACACAAAGAAGCTCGTACTTGACAACATTTAACACACCCTTTGGAAGATTTCGATATATGGTTCTACCATTCGGCATCTCGTCGGCAAGTGAAATTTGGCAGCGCGCCATGGTCACTGAATTTGGGGCACTTGAAGGGGTTGAAATTGTTGTCGATGATATCCTAGTTTGGGGTGAAAACACAACTGAGCATGATGAGCGAGTAGCGAAGTTCCTGGAAAAAGTCAGAGAATCAGGACTTAAACTCAATAGGAAAAAGTCTGTCATTGGCACAGACAAACTTGAATATGTGGGTCATGTGATTTCTGCAGAAGGACTCTCACCAAGTCCAGCGCGTATCCAGTCTGTATTGGAAATGCCAATCCCAACTAACAAACATGAGCTTGAAACCTTTCTCGGCATGATCACATACGTTAGTAAGTTCATTCCCAATCTTTCTGAAATCACTGCGCCGTTGCGACAGCTTACCGAAAAGCAAATAGCTTGGCACTGGGATGAAAAACACACAAAAGCCGTGGAAACACTCAAGCACATTATAACATCAGCACCAGTACTGATGTTATATGATGTGAATAAGCCGGTCAGCTTGGCCACTGATGCATCCAAGCATGGGTTTGGATCAGTATTGATGCAAGATAATAACAGACCAGTGGCATATGCATCGCGTAGTACTAGTCCTGCTGAAAAAAATTACGCGACTATTGAAAAGGAGATGTGCGCCATTCTCTTTGCGTGCCACAAATTCCATGACTATATCTTTGGAAAACAGACAACAGTGATCACAGATCATAAGCCATTGGTAGGAGTGTTCCAAAAGCCATTGCATAAGTTGAGCCCACGATTGCAGCGTATGCGCATGCACCTACTGAGATATGACCTCAGTGTACAATGGCAACCAGGTAACACAATGTTTGTGCCAGATGCATTAAGCCGCATAATAAATAGCAGAGGCGACAGCATCTCAGAGTTTGATGACTCGCGGGAAATCAACATGATTTTAAGACAACTCCCAATTACTGAGTTACGATTGCAGCAATTCCGTGAAGAAACAGCCGCGGACCCCACACTTGCGAAGGTCAAAGGTCACATTATGAATGGCTGGCCTGTTGATAAACACCACTTGACAAGTGATGTTGGCCCATACTATGCAGTCCACAATGAATTAGTGTTCTGTGATGGCATTTTTTTTCTTGGCAACCGGGTTGTAGTTCCGCGAAGCATGCAGAAGGACATGCTTAAGAAAATCCATGAGTCTCACCTAGGGATAGTGAAACTCAAACAGAGAGCACGGGCCATCTTATACTGGCCGGGCATGAATTCGCAAATTGAAGACACGGTAGCCAAGTGTGCTATCTGTCAGTCAAGTAGGAAAACTCAACCTGCTGAACCAATGATACAACATGACATACCTGACAGACCATGGTCTAAACTAGGTGCAGATGTGTTTCACTTAGGAGGAGTGAACTATCTGCTTGTAGTTGACTACTACTCCAAATTTCCAGAAGTACAGGCCTTGCAAGATCTCACAGCCCATTCGGTCATACATGAATTGAAAATTATATTTGCCCGCTCTGGTACACCAGATCTGTTGATTACTGATAATGCAAGCCAATTTGTATGCGAAGACTTCAGAAATTTCCAAAACATGTGGGAGTTCAGACATGTCACGTCTAGCCCAAGGTACCCACAAAGCAACGGGCAAGCCGAGCGCTGTATTCAAACAGTGAAAACACTCATGAAAAAGGCTAAGGTGTCTGGCAGGGACCCTTATATGGCACTGCTGGAATATCGCAACACGCCCCTCGATGGCACAGAGGGTTATGCACCAGCACAATTACTCAATAGTCGCTTGCTCAAAAGCCGACTTCCCACTTCATCAACTCTTCTTCAACCACAAGTAGTCCCACCCATGAAAGCCAAACTCAAAGAGAGACAGACTGTGCAAAAATACTACTATGACGCAAAATGTAGTAAGCCAAAGCGCACACTACACACTGGGGAACAAGTTAGATTCCAAAATCCGCACAGCCAATGGGTGTTAGGGAAAGTGACAGAAAAACATGATAACCCTAGAAGCTATATGATTGCGACACCAACTGGACAGGTGTATAGAAGAAATAGGCGTCACATTGTTCACTCCAAAGAACATGCTGACATTGAAGGGAATTCATTGTCTCAGCCCAACCTAGTCTCTCCTAGCACACAGAATGAAAATATCCATCAGACTGCAGAACCTGAAGAACCAAGTGAGACAAAACAACATAGTGTAAAATATGATAGCGTAACTGTAGGTCAGACTACTACTACTAGAAGTGGCAGGGTAGTAAGACCAACTCAAAAACTTGACCTGTAAGCTGAAGTTGTACACCAAATTGCATGGACAGTAAATAACAGATTTGTGGCTTTTTGAAGATGGTCTAAATTCATGTACAAATGCTTGTGCTTTTTTTCAAATTTGCTTTATTTGCTTTAATTCAAACACCTTCCATAGTTCTCTAATCCTCCCTTTGGTAAATCACATTTTGCAGTATTCCCTTATAAAGTTCAGTAACACTTTGCTCAAGATTATTGTTTGTTTCCTACATGTACATGTAAGTTCCCAAAGTTCAACTTGTTTAATGTTTACTTAATTTGTATGGGGGAGATGTGATGTATTTCTAAAACTGAACACCGCCCTCTGTTGGTTACATTAAAGTTGACTTTTCGGGGTTCACCAGCTTGTTCTGAAATGATCGTGTCTCGTGTGAAGTTACTCTAGATTAACTATACATTTGTGGCTGCTCGTCAGCGAATAACTTTACACTGGTCCCTCCCCTGTTTACACCAGACCCCTTGTGGTTTGCCATCTCCCTTTGTTCCTTTGTTCTCTCATCCACCCTCCCCTGCATCTTTCCACACCTTTCCCACCTAATCCTCCTTTTGTGTTTCTTCTTTCAGCCTAGACCCGTGAACGTGGCTTATAAACTACGCCACGTTGTTGTGTCATTTTGAACCTGGCGAAGTTGTCCCTCTGACTCCCTCCGTTACACACACTGGATGTTATTTTGCCCATGTAATAAGTACTCACATATGAAGCTGTCTTGAAATCTGTTTGTACGTCAAAACTTGCATTTGACGACATTTGAGGAAAATTCTGGCCCCGGTTCACAAAGTCCTGTTGCTACTGCGAGCTGCCATTTTCTCCCAACTGACGCATGCGCATTGCGTTAAATTGTGCCGCCCGTTTCGTATGATCCGACGGCTGTTTACTGTCGCAGCTAAAAGAGACATCGTTTTAGACAAGTTTCAAGTCCTTTCCTCTCTCACCGCACCGCACGCTGGCGCACGTGCGCCCACGTGCGTGAGCGCACACGTACACGTCATGAGCCGAACAGCCAATCGGGTGCGGGGTTGTTTTTTTCGGGGTTGCGACATGAAACAGCCGTCAATCTGTCCAAGCGACTCGTCCGGGGTCATTTGTTAGGGTCACTTGTCGTGTAAAAATGAAATTTCTGTACACGTTCGTATGGGTCTTTACTGATGGGCAAATTTCGTCGAAATTACACAGCCTAAACAATCGGACGGGAAAATTTAGATTTCTAGGTGAGTACTCAACACCCATACGGAATTATGTATGGCGGATCGATTTTCGCTAGGTTCAAAATGACACAACAACGTGGCGTTGTATACAACGCCACGTTCACGGGTCTACTTTCAGCCCTGCATGATGATGATTGTGTGCACCCCCATGTTAATGTATGTACCTCTGTCATTTCTGTTTTAGCCTCTGAAGAAGAACTTGCTAAGTTCGCAACGTCAGGCCACATTAACTTTTAGATTTAAAACAATAGTCAATATGAATTATGATATATGTCGCCGTGCATTTTCCTACGTAGGCCTACCTGGACTGGTGCAGTTGAGTGTGTTGTCGCCCCCTCCGGCACTCACTTTAAACACCCACCGTCCCACGATATCATCATAGGTGCAGTTAGCCGGAGTGTCAGCCAGAACTATGGGCAATACCGCCAAGACTAAAAGGAAAACTTTCACGATCGCCATCGCTAAGACTCGGAAGAAACAAAACAGAAATCTTTGGTACAATTGGTAGCACTGCACTAGCAGCAGCAGGGTTTGCGGCGCGGTGCGGCAGTGCAGCTAGTCAGCTGGGCGAGAGTGCGAGACAGTTGTTTTCACGTGACCCGTAGCCTCGTGATGATCACCTGACTGCCCGTGCACGTGACTAAAGTAGGCTTGGACGGTTATTTCCGAAGAGGATATCGTTCATTCGTCGGGATCAAGTGCCTCACGGTGGAGAAGTTTCTTTACTTATACTTCATTGACGTGACAATCAGACTCGGAACAAAGACTATTCATTTATTGTACGTCAATTTAAATACAATCCGAACTCCATCCATTGTCTGGATCATCAGTACATATATACCCATAGAACAATACCGTACCGGGGTACATAAATCATTGGCCTAGACGTCATCTACCAGAAAACTCCGTTTTGTGGCACCTGAAAACTTTGTTTTAATTTTTATAGCAGTAACAACAACATAGCCTATAAGAGCAAGATTTTAATTCAGCATGGATAGCATAACATTATGGAAGCCTTTTTTTAATGGAATAAAATTGAGAATGTTTTCTGGACAATATCAATTGTTTTCGAACTTTATCCATTTTTGTCTAGATCACTCCCGTACACGCACACTGACATTTCACCACCTTCATACCCATCTACCTCGAACATTCGCCTCTATTACTATTATAGAAAACACGTTTTGTCCGAAACACTGAGACAGTGGAAAAACGAGAAAAAAAAGGAGAATTAGAGTATACAAAAGCAAAATATATTATGCGCTTTTGTTTCTGATTTTCTGTTGTGCATTATAGGCCAAGCTAGGCGGCCGGATCCAGAACACAAACGGGGGGGGGCCACAAAAATTATGGTCCCCCAAAAGAGGGTAACAAAAATTACGGCGTGGGGTTCGGGGCCCGCTTAGGGGCCCCGAAAAATTGTTTAAAAAAACTTTAACCAATGTTTTTTTAGGAAAAGATGGTGGTGTACTCATTGCCTGCCTTTGCGACGTCACACAAAATTTTAAAAAATTGGTTTGGTTTTTTTTGGGGTCTTAATGTTCCTGTATGAATTTTACGTCTAATTTTGATACATGACATCTGTCCTTATATATGGCGTATTTCCTGCCAGCTTTCCGCATGGAACATTCGTGATACAACCAATGTTTGAAAATCACAACCCGTCCTGATCGGGTAGACAGAGAAAAATAATCTCTTTTTTTTTTGGCGGCAATGAAATTATGAAATTTGGTGATCAAAATGGTAAGGTTTAAAAAAAAAGATGGGACAAATACAGCGCTTCGGGTAGCCGCAGGCCTCAAACCGAGATCATCTCATGAGGGCGCTTTAGGTCTTCCTGTACCCGTTCCCTTGGTCCTCGTACCCACCCTGTTTGTGGCTTCGATTTTCTTTGAACTTTCATGGGAAAGACTTTGTTAAATTAAGTGGACCAGGGTCAAAATTCCCCCTTGCGCATTACCCTCGTAACCGTATTATCGCTGAGTATGGCTACTCACGGTGATTTGGGTATCATTTTATTTGAATTATTAAAACTGCTGCAAACTGCTCATTGACTGGTTTAACCTGAAACATACAAATCAAAAAAATAAATGGTCTAAGGTACTTGCAAGATCTTTCTAAAAGGAAAAATTGAGAAAGATTCTGCTTGTATCGAAACGTTAGGGCATTTTTTTTTTAAACATAATGATAGCGATACCATCTTTCACGTGGGGGGGGGGGGGGGGGGGGGGTAACAGTTTATATACTCACTCAGCTCATCTCTACTTTTTGTTGTCGATTTTGAATCCATAATCACATCTTAGGATTCTAAGAATCAAAAGGATGGCAATTTCACGGTCACTTATCTCCCTTTAGACTTTTTTTATACATGGAGATCTCTCACATTTCTTACATGGAGATTTTTGGCATGTCTTAAAACTTGGATATTATAATAAAGAGCGTAATAGTCCATGGCCTCTACAATACTGCACATCAACAAATGTTTTTGATTGTGGTGTTTTTGTCCCTATAGGGCCTATAGAGGCTAGTACAGATTGAAGAAATCGTATTTTGCCGGTAAAACAACAATTATTTTTACTGCCGTAAACACCCAAGCTACATGGCGAACATGTACTGTAGTGTCAATGAAAACATTGTGTTTTGAAAACTTCGTAAACTATTCGGAAACGGGAGGAATCATGGTGGTTCTGGTCTCGGGATATTGGGGCCCTTTTGATCTGAAATTCGTAACGATAGTCATAATGTTTGAGTTTGGGAACAAACCAACATAAATGTGCCTTGTGTACAGATACCATGAACAGCACCATGGTGCAATACCTGCTTTTAGATCAGCCCAATATAACCATCCACCCTGACCCGCTGTAATGAACCTTTTTTCAGCGAGGAGAACTATGGAGGAAAGCGACAAACTAGCGACGTTCATATCTAACTACATATTACCTGCTCTTTTTTTTACCTTATATTGTTTCATGATTTTTTTTATATACTGAAGATAAGCTGTCAGAGTGCCAATTTTCACATCAAAAGAGCTAGCCTAGTGTGTTTAATGTACCTCATCCAAATCCTTAATGTTTAAATCATTATCTTTTGCTCAGAGAATATTGGTTAAAGTGGTCAGAAATTGCCTCAGATCACACCACATGAGCATCTAGAATCCGAATTTCAGTTTTTGGGGCCCTTAAGCGGGCCCCGAACCCCACGCTGTGGGCTTCGCAATTCGCGCTCGCATTATTTCTGATCAAGGTATGTCCCCCACACACACTTTGAGAAGCGACTGACGCCCCTGTTGGCAACACGTGACCACATCATCCAATTTGTAAACAAAATATAGCATTTCGCTCGTACCCCCCGTTCTGAAATTATCTGAATCGGTTTTTGCACACGAAGCCCCACTTTTTAGAGTCATGGCCCGCCCATAAAAGGGTCAGAAAAAATGGCATCAAGTGGTTTTGAACTCCTTGAGATATCTTTAAGTGATCCTGAGAGTTTCAAGGAATGTACCCGAAATTGCATGATGGGCTACCACAAGCCCACTGACTATGTATTGCAAAGGAGAATGAGAACTTATCCAAAACCACAAAATTCTGTTCCGTGGTTTCTGTCCGGTTGTTACGTAAATGCTAATTGATAATCTACTTTTGGGGTGTTCATATGATATGCCAACATTATGGAATTCCATCTACATAAAGCATATGGCAAAATTGTATAACCATCAGAAAACTTTTTTTATAGTTTTATTAAAATTATTACATTTCATGCAGTGGATAATAACAGTGTTCGGAAACTGCGTTAGTCGTAGCAATATCGGTGATGTATGAGACGTATACCGTGGGAAATCACATTAGACAACCGCCAAGGTAGTTGCCTAATTGCTTTTCCTCGTTATTCTCCGTCCTTCCTTCAAGGTGTCCTTAATCAAATGAGACTGAGAATTCATCTCATTACTGTTGTGCGGGGGAGGGGTAATATTGTGTAGAAAATCATTTATACTTAACTCATTTTAAGTCAGTGCAGGGGTACTTGGTGGGTCAATTTGTTGTGATGAAACACGTCCATTTGAAAACAAATACAAATATTTAGACATTTGTTACTTTTTTGGAAAACTGCTTTCTAGTCCTTGGGATAAGGCCATTTAATCGCAAAAATATTGTATGACGAATCAACAGTGCCAAATGTGGTATACAGAGATACATATAGACCAATATCATATAAACAAAGATTAAATGTGGCTATTGGAGCATCGCAGATCTGGCCTTTGACGGCCATGGGAATCATGACGAGACTCAACACTATTTTGTAATGCGTTTTCTCGTACAGTATATGGAGGCCAAAATGTATGTAACATCACTACATTAAATGATTCGTGTCCTCCATTGCTCTAGAACGGCCACGTGTCCAGTCTACTTTATATACACTACACTACTTTTCATCTCAATCACCTCATACGCGTGTAAATTATCTCGTTTAACACCGTGCGCCATATAAGGTGATTATGTTGGGCCCGCGTGCATCTCAACCTGAGACTCTCAACATGAGAGGCTAAGGTTTGACAATGAGGCTTTAATACAGTAATCAAAAGGTACGTTACACGCAGTAATATAATTAATTGAAAAGTTAGTATAATAATATCAACGTATAGATACAATATAGGACAATTCAAGCGAGAACAATTTACATGTCGAGATCAATAATATTGCCATTGATAATGTTACTCAGTGTAAGTAGGCCTATCTAGGTGTAATGTTAGATCCATCTGTAACATGGAATGTGCACATTGACAAACTGTCAAAGAAAATTAACAAGCGTGTGGGGGTTCTCCGGAGAGTCAGAGATGTCCTGCCTCAGCATACAGTAAATTTGTTATACAAAACGCTGATTCCCTGCACTTTGATTATTGTGATGTTGTGTGGGGTAACGCTTCAAAAATATCCCTCGTCAAGCTGACAGACTTCAGAGTAGTGCTGGGCGAGTCATCTTGGGTCTTCCCCGGAGATCCCCAACAGACTCTGTTTTATCGACTCTGAGGTGGAATATTTTAGAAGAAAGGCGTACTTTTCACTTAAATGCACTCGTCTACAAGAGTCTTACCTCGAAATTGCCACCACAACTATGCAACTGTTTCACTCACACCATGAATGCTCACACACATAACACTAGGTCTGGTTCTCAAGGCAACCTTGTTTCCCCATTCAGTAAATCTAACTCAGGTAAAAACGGAAATTTGTGGTTCGTGGAGCTTATTCATTCAACGCCCTTCCTACACCTCTTAAATGCCCTTTGGCTGCTACTCTTGCCAGCTTTAAAAGCACATACAAAAACCTGCTAATTTTTTAATGTGCTAGTGCAGTACCCATCGATAATGCGCCTGTTATAAATGGGGCAAATTGCTTGACCTCTGGTTTTGGTTGCTTACAGCTTTTAGAGAACTGCCCATCATGCAGACAATATTTATGCTCAAGATTTAATATTATTCACGCAGAGTTTTATGCAGTGCATGGGTGCTCTTGGGGTTTTTTTCAGTGCAATTTTTTTTGGGTGTGTGTATCTGTTTTTTGTTTGTTTTTACTGGATGGTCCGTGATTGTTTTTTATATATTTGAAGTGTTTTTATGTACCCACATTTTACTATTTACTATGTTTAGTGTTTTCTGTAATTGTAATTTCAAATGAATTGTTCTGTATAATTGCTGGGCACCTCTGGAAAACAGTGTACCACCAAGAGGTTTCCCCAGGGTAAATAAGAAATAAATATACATTAGCATACAAACGACTCCACCCAATTGCGGCATCCCGCTATATAACAATTGTACAATTCAATTTGTCTCGGACAGTGCAACCTTATACTTTTCTGCACACTAATTTTGTGGTCGAACCCTAGGCGAGTTGGAGGGCTTTGATGTGATCTATATCAAGTCTAATTGTCCGCATGAAATTTCAGCGGGGTTGAAACTATAGTTTAACAGCTTATCGCAAAGGTATACTGCTACGACCGTCGGAAACACATCGAATGAGTTGATATTTTGTCTACTCCGTGACTTTGATTTTTTTTTTGAACACCGACAGATGCCGATCGTCTTAACATCGTCGCAGATACACTCTGGTTGTTTCAGACGATCGTAACTCACTAGGTGCAGCTTGAGCCTGAAAAGTTAGACGCCGACTCATCTGTGTCGTCGCAAGGTCGACCTAAAGGCGCATAATAAAGGT
Organism: Patiria pectinifera; assembly: GCA_029964075.1. Classification (NCBI taxonomy): domain Eukaryota; kingdom Metazoa; phylum Echinodermata; class Asteroidea; order Valvatida; family Asterinidae; genus Patiria; species Patiria pectinifera. Next base: position 19,138,697 of record CM057149.1, on the reverse strand, counting down.
TTCTCTAACAATGTTTTGCCAATTAAGAAACACCATTACAAATCAGGCCAAGCCGCAAATTTGAGTCCTTTATTACAACCGATAATGTAGTAACCAACGGATAGCGTTATCACCAACCGATACAAATTGTATGTAAAAGAAATTGACTGATAGTGTAGTGAATATTATTACACTATCTGTCATTTTTGTTACATGATTGGTTTATAGGACGATAATGTAACAACAATAGACTGATAGTGTAGTACATTTTACTGCAATATCGGTCAATTTGTGTAAAATTGGTGATACGTTATCGTTGGTTACTACAATATCAGTTGTACATCCTTCAGTGCACCCGTTTAATTTGTGGCGATGATTGAAAAGAAAGGAAATGTTTTGGTTGCCATAAACCAGCACTCATAAATTACAGCATAAATCACAAAAATGTAGGACCTTTTCCACAATAATAGTATGATTCAGGGGTAATGCGGTGCCATTTCGCCTATCATGGATCACAAAAAAGTCTCCGGTTTGACTATCCACTGGCTCCTCTCTCACAAGAAATTGGTGTTTTTACAATAGAGCAAACTTGATTTTTGTTGTTGAATGAAACAAACTCGAATATTTACAAGAAAGAAAGTGTATATTATGTGCATTATTTCATCACCTTTACCACGGTGACCGTGAGTTTATATTTAAGTCTGAAGTAAAATGATGCAAAATAACATAATGTGCACCGACTGTTGATCTTTCTCACTATAAGAACATCCTATAATTATTGTGTCAAATCTAAGAAAGTCATTTATCATTTCACAGCTGAGCAGACAATCCCTTCATTATCTCATCCGTGGTTGAGTTTTAGTTTTACTTCATTTGAAACTTAATTTCTTGAATTTTGATTTTAAAATAAATTGAGTAATGTACAGGGATAGGATTCTGTCCCGAATGTTTTGGGGATAAACATAGAATCGTTCAACAAGGCTTAATTTTTTTAAGTACATCAAAACAGTCTTTTCTAAAGCGCCTATTGGCGAGTCCATAAATGAAAGGATTGACGACATTGTTGATGTACACAAACAACGTGCAGTTGTACATGACCAACAGCACGTTGGGGTGAACGTCACCGCCGTTGGACTTGTGAAGTGAAACGGCGACAAAAAGCCAGTAGGGTAGCCAGGTGACAAGGAACACGACACTGGTGACAAAGAGCATGCGTGTGGTCTTCTGCTGGAGTTTCATCGTCGCACCGGTCGGGTTGTCTCTGGCCTGGGGATTGGCGATCCTCGGTTCGCGGTCATCCTCGTAGTTCTGCGATGCCGGTGCAGGGTTCCCCGTTGGGGCATCTGTGGGATTTGTCGAGGGTCCGGCTTCCGTGGCTGAGACGACAAAGACGGACCTGGGTCCCGACCTGTCAGCTGTCGACGGTTCTTTGCTCGAGGAGGGCAGAGCTTGCGAGATGCTAACTCCCGTGACGACGGAGGCATCGTGTCGTCTGCTCTCGGCCTCAACCGTGACAGCCGTGGACCAACTAGTCCCTGGTCCATGTCGGCTAAGTACATTGACTTTGACGTGTTTCCGTATGGCTTGGTAGACTTTCCCGTAGCAAATCACGGCAGTGAACACAACGGTAAGATAGAGAAGCAACTGGAAAGTCTGAGAGACTTTGCTGGCCGTCACTGAGGGGGATAGCAAGTTGATAGTGATCGGAATACACACAGCAGTGGCAGCGAGGTACGAACCAAGGTACATGAGCTTGGCCCAGCGGTGATTCAGAAGCCTTTTGCCCGATCGACAGACGCAGTCGTACCGTTCTAGAGCAATGGCACCTGTCACAACAATGGACGCGAAGACATTGACGGCGTCAAAGATCCTGATTGCGATAAACACGCTTGGGAGTTCACGCCCAAGGAGGACATAGATGAAGAAACCCAAACTGTAGATGCGACAGACACACACCATAAGATCAACCCAAGCCAGACCCATGATCAACACGTGGGTACTCGTCTTCTGGGGCTTGGACCAGTAGACTTTCAGGATCAAGCTGTTGCCTGATATGCCGAGAATCATGACGGTGACATAGAAGATGAGTTTCAGAATGGCGTTGATGGTCATACCGACATCAGGCCCGGCCGATAGCGGCCCGTCATCTGTCGGGTCCATGCTCGCCGCTGTAGGTGAGGCAAAGCTTGACGCGTTGTCCATACTTGCTTGATGTCTAAGCTAAGGAAATGTGATAATCACATGAAGAATCCCCAAGATATAAATGAAGAGCAGCGCGCTACGTTGTTGGATAAAACGCAAAAAACAGAGCGACACGAGTAGTTTACAGGCTTTATTTACTGCAAGTGTTGTTGGTCGTGTTTTAACACGCGATGGCACGTCGGTTGCTGTTGTAAAACAAGTCCTGGCTTTGCGAAGTGCGTCGCACCACCTTGGCGTCGTTAACTACGTCGCCGTACAGTGACGAATTCGTCCAGGGTATGCGATCCTGATGATTGTAATTTGTAAAAAATACAAATTGACAATGGAGCCATCGGGAGCGCACTCACTGTCGAGGGGTCGGGTCCATGGCGACGCGCATGATGTTTTGGGTGCGTTCGTTCAGCTCATCCGGGTTAGCCCTGTGCCGTTCGATTAGCTCCAACGTCATTCTCGGGCATGCATTATTCATTCCAAGAAACGGACAATATGGCGGCCGGACGGCGGAAATCTCAAGTAGTGGACTAAAGAAATAACTTTATTTGATGTCTAAAGGTAATCCGTTATTTTATTGAGTTTATTGCAACTTTCGAGGCTATAATTCCACCCAAACATTTTTTTAGTTTTGCAACTGACTGAAAAGCAGTAAATCTCAAGCTAAAACCCAATCCGAAAAACGGGCGTTTTTGTCAGTGGCTACGGCCATGACGGCCGTTGCTAAGCGAGCAAGGGCGTCACGTGAGGATCGTGATGGCCAACGGTTTAGCGTTTGATTAGCCCGGCTGTCGTGGCTAACCCGTCTGCCTTTACTTAAGTCGATCCGGGTGAGCTACTCGAACGCACCCATAGATAGGATCTTTGGTCAGGCCTGGCGACGGCAAACGCAGTATAATAGAGTCTTTAGAATTCACTGTACCAAAAAAAATGTTAGGCAAACGGTTTAGTATTTTGCCCAATGTTGGTCAACTAACAAACCGACGACACTCTTGGGCAAAGTCTTGCCAATAGTTCTGGAAGCCTACCAGAGGTACTAGTGTGACGCACGATACGACGGGCGGAAGTGGCAAACCACGCCTTGCCGGGCACTACGCGAAAATGTGCAATGTAGGCCTATATAGTGCTACATCATCGGGCAGGGCGCGACAACCAGACGAAACGGAGCCGTCATGATTAATTTGTTGTGTCGTGCAGTCTTGTCACATAGGCTAATGGACAAATTAAGTGACGCCAAATGTCCGTCTTTTGAACACCATACAAGGATTCAGTCTTTCTTCTATCTATCTGTCATGCCGTTCACCAACTTACAGACAAAAAAGAGAGAACTGAAAGTGCCAGAAAGCTTAACTGACACCAATTTTCCATATTCTGGGGTTGCTATCAGTGGACAAACTAACGGATTGAGAGTAGTATACAAATACACCAAACTAAAATTTCATAATTTCGTGCAAGCAAGTGGGCAGTTTTTGCATGCGCAGCAACAACACTGTAAAAACGTTGGGCATTAAAATGTTGGGTAAAACTAAATTGTCCAGAAGTTGGTAATTTTTAGTGTAAAGTTGGTCATTTTCCAAAATATTCAATCAACACCAGGTGCTCTAATTTGGTGAAAGGTAATAGATAAAAATTGTAGAAAATTTGACCAGATATTCGTAACTTCCTTAGCCCAATTGAGTTGGGGATTTGTTGTCCTCTCAATTGGGTAACGTAGGGCATTAAAATGTTGGGTAAAGCTAAATTGTCCCGAAGATGGTTATTTTTAGTGTAAACGTTGGTCATTTTCCAAAATGTTTACCCAACACCAGGTGCTCTAATTTGGTGAAAGGCATTAGATAAAAATTGTAGAAAATTTGACCAGATAGTCGTATTTATACCACCCTGAGTCGGGGATTTTTGTGTCCTCTCAATTGGGTAACGTTGGGCATTAAAATATTGGGTACGGCTAATTGTCCAGAAGTTGGTAATTTTTAGTGTAAACGTTGGTCATTTTTCCAAAATCGTTACACTGTAAAAACGTTAGGCATTTAAACGTTGGGTAAAGCTAAATTGCCCAGAAGTTGGTCATTTTTAGTGAAGATGTTGGTCTTTTTCCATAATATTTACCCAACTCCGGATGCTCTCATTTGGTGAAAGGCATTAAGACAACAATTGTTGTAGAACATTTGAACGTCCTTTGCCCAAGCTGAGTTGGGTATTAATTGTTGTCCTCTAAATCGGGTAACATTGGGCACTGAAACGTTGGGTAAAGCTAAATTGTCTAGAATTTGGTAATCATAGTGTTACAGTACAAGTTGGTCATTTTCCATAATATTTATCCAACACCTAATTTGGTGAAAGGCATTAGACACAAATTGAAGAAAATTTGACCAGATCATCGCAACGTGGGTATTGAAATGTTTGGTAAAGCTATAATGTCCACAAGTTGGTCAATCAGTTTTAGTGTGAGTCGGTTGTCATTTCCTAAACTACTGGTGCTCAATTACTTGGTGAAAGGCACTAGACAACCCAACCCCCATATTGATTATCGGAGGCCAAGTGTACGGAGAAAAAACAAAAACCTGTCTTCATTTCAGAATTATCTGCTTATGAAATCCACACTGCGAAAATTCCTGGATCCGCCCCTTGTTGGGTCTGTTGTCCTCTCAGTTGGACCATGGAGGAATGTTCTTATTCCTCCATGGTTGGACATGCCACAGGCATATTATCGATGCCACAATAGTAGTTGGCAACAACATGGTCATCAATTAGTATGGCACAAAGCTCATAAACTGGGCGTAATGTGCTGAATAATACTTTGATAAATTTATGATGCTCGTTTTGACATAATGTGATGAAGGACGTGAGCCCAAGTGATAACTGTGAATTTATATGTGTTTCTTGACAACTATATCACTGTAAAAATGTTGGGTAAAACACTGCTGGGCAATGTAATTTTACCCAACATTGGTTTGAAAATACTTCATTGTGGGTTGATTTGGGTAACAATTTTCCAACTATTGGGAAATATTTGCCCAAGTGTTTAACCTGTTGATATGCTTAACAACACTGGTCTACATACATATCAACTCATTTTGCCCGCCGTTTTTACAGTGATGTATGAAAAATATGTCTTGTTGCACAATGTGAAAATAAGCCTGACCAATTTTCTTGAAACCATAGTTGACAGTTAAATGTGATAATAGACTTTATAAACGTTGGTGAAAATCCAGCGACCACTCTATGAGAACATACAAGACACCAATGTTGTTGAAGTAAAGTTGACCATTAATGGATTGAGTAAATGTTCCATGTATTGGTCAAATCCAACTTGCCATCTAATTGTGTAAGATAATTTGACCAATAAAATGGAAATTTTTAATTGACCAATTAATTGGGAAAGGCTGTCTGATTATTAGCTGGTAATTTATATTTTACCCATCTTCTGGTCAAAATGGTCTGCCAATGACAGTTGGTCATTAAGTGACCAAAAGTTGGGAAGTTGATATTTACACCAATTTAGGGCAAGCAGTTGGTCAAAAAATGCCCAATTTCGTTTACAGTGAACATATGCGGGACATAAGCAAATCATTGCCAACAAATTTCAATTAACAAAAATTACAAATTTTAGCCCCAAAAGGGTGCCCGATTTGTTTCATGCATATTGTTTCATGCATATTACCTGTAAGCAAATACTCAACTTTATTTTTCATGGACCCCAAATGTATGGTAGGCGTACACCAATATAGTTGTACGTTCACGTAAGTTAAAACTAGTAGGCCTAAACAAAAACTAAGTTTGCGTCATTTTTTCGCGGTAATACAAATCCAAATTGTAGTTTACAGTTTACAATTGCCAATATGAGAGTTAATACAATTTCTATAATCATAAGAAACAATCAACTTAATATTATAGACTATTAGACACTCACATAATAAAAGCATAGCGAAGTAAGATTAACAACTGCACTGTTTCCAATAGCAATGCACTTGCCGTACCTAATTTTGCACTGAAGAAACAAAGACTTGTACAACACTAACAACGAAATCTAGGTATTCCCTCACATTCCCCATTACATCTTCGGAACAAGCAAAAAAAAAAAGTGGTAGCTACCAATGTCGCACCAATTATTCAATTACATATTTCCTTTTTGTGTAACCTACATAAACCTATTTTTAAATTACAAAGCAAGTTTTCATTATTTTCATTAGTTTACTGGAGTAATGATTCGCACGCGTTAACATTTTTTCACCTTTAATACAGTAATGCAAAAATATACCAAAAGTCGAACAAAATTCTGTTATAGTCTTTAGAAAACTGTCATAAGCATTAATGCAAACCGAATGAAACATTAATAAACAGTAGAGAAAATGAGCCACCACAGCCTTGTTATTCTTCTGTAATTCACTTTCAAAAAGCCAACTAAAACTTCTAACAAAGAATTACAGTGAAGGAGATAACAATGACTATATAAAATATATATTCTTTTATAAAATGCATATAAATTGTGCTTTCCCCAAGTTAAAAGGCTCTATAAGCACCGTATAATAGACTGCAGTGCCAACTCCACCTAAGTAATTCCTTGCTAGTTGCCGACCAACTAAAACAATTCCTGAAAACAAACAAAACACTTTTAATCCTGTTAAGAGAAGAGATTTAAAGCCCTCAAGCTCAAGTCACTGCCTTAAAACTCTTTCAAAACTGTTTAAAAAAAATATTTAAAAAATTAAAAAATTGAGATACAATGTCTGTTTGGGCTTTTTCGCATTATGCTTATTTATTAGTTACATTTTGTCATTATGGTCTTGGTTTGTACAATGTGCCCAGTTTGAAATTAATCCGATTAAAGGAAGTGTACAATTTTGGAAGCAGAATATATTTGAAATATTTTAAATATTAAAAAAAATCATAAAAAAATCAACCGATGACTTCATCGGGACGTCATTTCGGGCTTTGCATACCAGTACCATTATCTAGCTACCCACCAAGTTTCATGACGATCGGACCTTCCCTTTTATGTGTTTTAAAAAATTGCAATTTTAATGACGTCACACATTTTCAAAATTGTGTGCATATACCTATTACATGTACCTAACAAACATAATACAAAAATAATTTTGAATTTGGCATTCGTGAAATATGGCTTAAAGGTCCAAAAATTCAAAAATTCTTATAAAATCCCATGATGACATCATCTCAACATCACCTCCATTTTTACCTTATAACACATACCAGTCTAGATACATACCGAGTTTCAACCCAATTAGACTAAAGGCCTACACAGCGGCGGCAGAATGGTTTTCAAACTGGGGGGGGGGGGCATCACTGAAAAGGGGCACTTGCTCAGAAAAAAAGGCATCTTCCATCGGTGCAGCAGTGTATCCAGCATTTATAGGGGGGGGGGAGGCGCATCCACGCTGAAATGTCAACACTTTTTTTCACCCAAAACTTGGCCTCCGTAAAATCGAATAGTGGGGGTACCATCTTCCAAAATAGGGGGCGCTCTTGAAAACCGATTATTATGCAAACTAAGCATTTATTTTTTCAGGGAGCATTGTAAGGGTTTAGGGGCTTGGTTTTCATATTCCTCGTTCATATCAGAACTCTCTATACCATTTTTGGAAATGGTTTATACTGAAAACAAATTATCTGAAATTTTAGGGCAAGTTCATCTCGAGGGGGCATATTTATGTCCCCAAGAGGGGCACTTGAGTAAAACTGGGGGGCAAGTGCCCCCCTGGTTCCGTTGCCCCTGGGCTAGCTTACAGTTCTGTAGATACAGCACTTCATATATGCACATTTGTGATAACGACAAGGACAATGCATATATGCTTATTTGAATGATGTATGACAAAGATAAATGGCGAAAGTGGCGTGTACTTAAATCGTGTACAAAGTCTACGGGATTTTGCGTGGGAAAAAAATTAAGAACAAAAAAAAGGTTCTTTTTGCAAATTTGCGAAAAAGCGAAAAAAAAAAAAGAGTAAAAACTGTGGTTTCTTTGATTTTAAAGAAAGTAGTACGTCCCTACGATTAGACTGGAAACAGTCAAACTTGACTCCCAGCTACACATACATGTAGTATTAAATCAGTCAGCACAAGTTACTATTTTTGCTCAGCACTGACTGCAAAATCTATTGTAAAAGGGAGTATCATCAAACATGGGCGTCGCCAGGATTTTTTCTAGAGGGGGGCAAAACATATTTTTCCAAAAAAAATCCTGTATTTCTCAACATATTCTTGATTTCTCAGTTTTAGAGGGGGGCAGGGACATTTGTTCCCCCCTCCCCCCAACTCATTAAATTTACACCACCATGACTTCGCGCCTCTCTTTCTTTTCTTTTTTTCTCTTTTTTTTTTCTCTTCTTTTTGTTTTGTTTTTTTGCTTTTCCGGGGAGGGACAAGCGCCCCTTACCCCCTCGCGACGCCCATGTCATCAAAGGCTCCAAGAAGTGGTGTTTGTTTTCTGGTAGTGACAAGATTTCCATTCAGATCTCAAGAAATAGAAAATTCACAGGGACATTAAGCAGGCTCTGGTAGTTAAAATGCTACACTATATTGAAGACTAGGGGAAATTAAAGCCTAGGATTGAGGCTGACTTGCTTCACTGAAATCGGTGGTCTTTGTACCCTGACTGGACAGTGGGATACCGCCTCGGGTGCCGGAGTCAAGGCCGGTACCGGACACCAATCCACGGCGGTGGGCATCCCTCTTGCATGGGAACATTTCCCTCCAGACCTGGTGCACCTCTTTCTGTCTGGCGCAGAACAGGACAAAAATCATCAGCCCCTGTAGAGAGTTGAAGATGGCGAAGAGGACCTGGAAGGCAAAGCTGGCAGCCTGGATGACCGAGAGAAGCCCGAAGACCCAGGTCAGGCCCAGGAGGACCGAGATGGCCACGGCGTTCTGGAGCCGGCGCAGCCTCTCCTGCCTCTGGCTCTTGTCTGAGGAACTCCCGATGGTCTTGCGGGCACAGGTCAGCTGGCGGGTCACCAGCGTAAAAATGACAAAGTTGAAGAGGAGCACCAAGCCAATTGGAAGTATCTGGCCGTAGTAAATGGCGTTACCAGGCTTCAGGAAGCAGCTTAAAGGTAAAAGGTGAAGGTTAAAGGTTACCTAAGTATTGCCAAACTTGGATATGAAAAAAGGAAGTCAATGGAAGGTTCTGGATTTGGCCATACGTCCTACCCACATTTGGTTTGTTTGCATTGCTCAAAGTGCTTGTGACCACATTTCACCTGACTATCTTGGTCACCTGACCAAAAGTCATGATCTAATTGGTCCTTGTGTATTGCGTAATTGACAGACAGGGAGGGTCCATTTAATATGTCTAACGTTTTGACATTTCACAGGATGTGGACCAAGCAAAATGTATGAACATGATTTTGACAGCTGATTGAATTTGTTCAGAGAACTGGACACCCATAAGTTCACACACAAATTTGGTTTTCTATAGTTTGTGTGTGTGTGTGTTGACACTGCTTTGCAATGTTCTGTTGATCTGATACACCGTGCCCTCTGGAGACATGCACACAATAGGGAACAAAAGATTGTATACATCTCTACAGGGCAATTTCTATAGATGAATATGTCTCTACAAGGTTTTCACGAAATGTATATGGATTTTACTCACAAAGTAGGAATTTCTAAGGTATGTTGATCTGTCGCAAATGGTAGAGTTTAAGAAAAGGGACATTAAGTCTCAATTTCAGCCAAGGAAATTAATTCTGGTTAAAATCAGAGCATTTTGAAACTGTACTTGCAAACTTGAAACTTTAGTACATGAGAACAAAGGAATGTCTCCACAAGGATACAAATTTCAGTGTGACTGTGCAGTTGAATACATTTTCTTTGTCAAAGATAGGGTGATGTTGTTATTATCAAAAAAAGTTATCTCAAAAACTTTTGAGCCCTCTCAATTTTTTTAAAATTCATTGGGTGGTGTGTGGGTGGAGGGGGGGGGGGTGGCTAGGTTTGGCATCCAAACAGAAGAATATGAAGGTCAAGGTCAAGGTCAAGGTCAAGGTACAAATACTTACTAATTCTGGTGCTCATACTGGGTGTAATCAGCAGCTAGAATAATGACGACAATCACCAATGGAAGACCTGAAAATCACAGGTGTAAAAACAATATTGGCAAAGTAAAAAATAAAACAACTGTTACATTTTGTAACACTTAATAATAATAATAATAATCCATTCTTGTAAAGCGCATTCCGTCAATAAGACCCCAATGCGCTGTACAGGCATAATAATGTAAGACCGAAATTTAGACTGTCCCTGAGCACACATACTACCATTCTCACAACAGGTGTTCCACATTACACCCCAAGGTCTTCACGTCACTCTTTTCCAAGCAATACACCCACAGCATACCAAGACTGTGATTTAACCCTTGTACAGGGGAAAGTGACCTCATAAGGGTACTCCCCCAGACTGACCATTACGTCAGTCTATGGTCAGTCTACCTTTACTCAGAAATGATGTCATATAAGTTATGTTTTTCTTATATGACATCATCTCCTATTTTCACTCCAAGTGGTCCCTCTGAAACTGTATAAAATGTCCCCATTTTCCCACTTTCATGGAGTTCTTCTTCTTCTCCCTGGGAAACCAGAGGCATAGCCATAAGCTGATTCAGCCCTATGCTCTGGCCAGTCTTCATCTACACAACTCTTCAGAACCTCTGTCTTCTGTCTCCAACTTCTGTATTCTAGTACCCAGCCATACCCATAAGCTGATGCAGCCGTATGGTCTGAGGTTATAGTTCTGTACATGCACAATACCGGTAGAATATTGAGTTCTTGAAAATAAACCAGTTTTCCATATAGCCGAGCTCATAGTCATTACCAGTGTGTATTTGTATAGTCTTCGTACAGGTGTTCCACATTACACCCCAAGGTCTTCACGTCACTCTTTTCCAAGCAATACACCCACAGCATACCAAGACTGTGATTTAACCCTTGTACGGGGAAAGTGACCTCATAGGGGTACTCCCCAGACTGACCATTACGTCAGTCTATGGTCAATCTACCTTTACTCAGAAATGATGTCATATAAGTTATGTTTTTCTTATATGACATCATCTCCTATTTCCTCCAAGTGGTCCCTCTGAAACTGTATAAAGTCCCCATTTTCCCACTTTCATGGAGTTCTTCTTCTTCTCCCTGGGAAACCAGAGGCATAGCCATAAGCTGATTCAGCCCTATGCTCTGGCCAGTCTTCATCTACACAACTCTTCAGAACCTCTGTCTTCTGTCTCCAACTTCTGTATTCTAGTACCCAGCCATACCCATAAGCTGATGCAGCCGTATGGTCTGAGGTTATAGTTCTGTACATGCACAATACCGGTAGAATATTGAGTTCTTGAAAATAAACCAGTTTTCCATATAGCCGAGCTCATAGTCATTACCAGTGTGTATTTGTATAGTCTTCGTAGTCATCAGTTCATCCTGCTCTTAGCCACAGCTACCCTATCCTAACATATAGTATAGTCAAACAAACCAAAGACTATATCACCAAATTTATATGTTACAATAACATACAGGAGTACAATTAGAGTAAATCTTTGAAATTACTCATTATACACAAAAACACGGCACATGTAAACAAAAAACCAACACAAATTGACGAGAATGATTGGCTGGAGAAATGTTCAAAGTCAAAGGATAAGCAGATGGGTTTTGAGTAGAGTCTTGAACAGTTCCAGTGTTTTGGCATTTCTGATACGAGTTGGAAGCCGGGTTCCAGAGTTCGGGAGCTGTATATGACTTCACTAAGCCTCATTCAAATCTGAACTACGTAAAACGTACAGTCAGTAATAATATTTCTGCAAATAATTATTTGTGTATTTGCCGCTGTCTTCTCGGATTATACAAATCTAGATATGTGCTGATCTACGGAGTTAACAAACTTGGTTGCCATAATAATAAGAAGATAATAAGGAGCCGGATGGGAATTTCCCCGTGTTTTCTCCCAAAAGGGTTTTGCAGGGTTTTCGCCCCTCCCGTAATCAGCGAATATAGTTACAGCAGTATTTTATTTTTTTTCTTTCTTGATGTTACAAGATAGATCCAAATTTTTCGTGTTCACTGAATCAACTTTATAGTAAAGCATTCATACTGTACATGTAGTTATAATAGTTTTAAAACATATTGTATTTATAATATTTGCTTAACACCTATGCATTATTCAAATAATGTTTTATCTCACTGTATTGAATTTTATTGTATTTGTAATGTATTGTGTAATTATACATGTTTGTAGTCATTATTTATTGTATGCAGGGCCCCAGTGGAAACCAGTTTTAAACTGTTTGGGCATACCCTGGGTAAAGAAATGGAATAACTAAATAAATAAATATGAGAATGATCGCTGGCCGTACGTTACAGTGTTCACAAAGGATAACCATAGATAACCACTTAAAGGATAACCATAGTAGGAAAAATAAGTCTTGCCAGGGAAGACACCACCATGTATTAAAGGGTCTACAACCGGCAGCTACGGTTAGCAATTCATCTTTTACTGATTAACATCCAGTACAACAAGATCACATAGTTCATTATTAAAAACAACCCCAAAAACACAGGGACAAAGGGACATTGACGTTGACAAAATGGGACCGCATACGGCTTGATAGCTTAGTATGGTATTCCGTAAGTCGGAGATTCAAACCCCACTCAAGTTATTCTTTGTTGAGCTAGTAATCTAATGGCAAGTCTTACCCCAGGCTGCGATGGAGGCCTTGAGCAGGAAGTGACTGACGTTGGCGTTGAGCACACGGACAAAGAGAAGGTACATATTGGTGGCTTCCACGGCCATCCAGGCAATGGACGCCAAGGTGAAGTAGTGGATCGAAACTGCCACAAAGGTGCAGCCTCCCCGGGAAGCTGTAGCCTCGATACCCACCAAGAATATTAAGTAGAGACCCAGCAGGGCAAAGCACAGGCTGATCAGGATCTGCTGGGGACGCTTAGTCCGAAGTTTCCTTGTGAGAGATTGAGAAAGGGACAATTTATCTTAGCGAGGAAGGCACCATCGGCAGCGCAACTGTAGACAAACTTCGTATTGGGCCGTACCTGAAATCTCTTATCTATAGAACTACTGTCTAGGTATTCACCAATTACAACTGCATTGGAACATGCTGATAGTAGACCTAGTTCTAGCTCTGGATGCCTATATGTTGTCCGGTCTCATTGCTAAGTTATTGTATGACATTGGAGACAATTTTCTTATTATTTATCTTATTATGTTTCCTATTATTTTTTTAAATTCTCACCCAAACAGTGAGCACTGATGAGGCCCTTGGATCATGAGTGCAGATTTGAAGGAGGTTTTGATAGTCCAGCTTTTCAATGGGAACTTCATTTTTTAAATCTCTTAAGCCACCCTCATGTCGACCTGCGATATGCTTGCGCCACGATGGAATTGTCGGCATCAAGCAGAAAAGTCATGCTCAGGTCACAGCACTGAGTTATCGTGCAATTCTCTTGGAATAAGCAGCATCTCAACAGAAAAAAAAATCGCAACCATGCCCATGTCCTCCACGACGCAACAACGATTCCAAGGCATAGACAGTCATATGTGACTTCTATAACAACGATATTATGAGGATCGGCATCAGTCGGCACTCAAAAAAATCAACGGTCGCATTCGCGTAACAAATCAGCGTGCAGTGATGCACAGTGATTGAACAAAACTGCACTGTATTGATTCGCATGGTATTAACTGGAAAGGTAAGGAGTAAGGATTCTTTATTTTGATAACAATCAAACGACATTCCACGGCCACACCTGTTCATTCAGCTGTTTTTGCCGCACACTGATTGGCTACACGAATGCGATTGATTCCAGCCTGTCGGGAACACGTCGCAGAAGTTGAAATTGTTCTCCTCTTGCGACTATTGATTTTTATTTTAGTGCAGACTGATGCCGATCCTCATAATAACATCGTAGTTACACTCAGGTCACAAAAAAATCGGCGATGTTTGTTCCCGTTGGTCGTGGTTGAGGCACAGCTTGATCCTGAAAAGTCAGTCGCCGACTGTTCTGTTTCATCGCAAGGTCGACCTGAGGGCAGCTTAATGCACCATTAATCGATGGGTAATAATCATAAGTAAAAGCTCAAGTTTATGGAATTGGCCAACGGAAGCGGGCTGAGCGACAGAGTTGTAACGAGACACTGATTTTTGTGACTCAAATCGAGTCGAGTCATTTTAAAGAAGTAACTCGAGTCACAGTGTGTAGTCGGGTCGAGTTGAGTCGAGTCAAGCATTTAGCTCGAGTAAATTCGAGTCACAAATATTTGAACACTATACAATAAATAAATTCAAGAGAGAAAGTCATTTTTAATTTTTTTTAATTTTACATTCGGGCTACAACATGTGGTGACACCACATTTGACTCTTAATGAAAATAAAAAGAGGGGTGTCAGCTGATCGCCATTCAACTAATGGGGACACAATCAAACCACGTCTGTATATCTATACATTATTCGTTAAAATTTTAACGTGACGTGAACAAAAACCAGCACCGGTGTAAGCCATTGCAAATATTTTCTGCTGCAAAGTTTTGCTTTTATTTTTGGAACTCGAGTCTTATTAGCCTTCCTCGAGTCGAGTCGAGTCATTTGCTCGCAGTGACTTGAGTCGAGTTGAGTCATTTTCCCTTAGGGACCCAAGTTGAGTCGAGTCACCAAAAACTGTGCGACTCGAGTCATTACAACTCTGCTGAGCGAAGCCTTATTTGTAAAATAAAGTGGTATCACTGCAGTCCGGGACGTGAGTGATTTGTGATTGTGAGCACTTACTTGCTGTAGAGATATGTGACCAGAGTGATTATCAGAGCCACCACAGATACAGCACAGCCGATCTTGCTTATGACATCCAAAACGACGCTGTCCTGTTGCCCATGAATGTCCTAGAAGAAAAGAATAAAAAGGAACACCATTTCAGCTTGAGCCAAGTCAGCTTGGGTCAATATCAAATTGAACCGGGGCCCAATTTCATGGCGCTGCGGGGGCCAAGCTAGCTGCTTAAGCAAAAATATGGCTTAAGCACAAAAAAACCTTGCTTAATATAATCCAGGCTACCAAACTCCATGCGATGTATATTGCTTGTGACTGGTATTTAGCTGTTTTTTTAATACTTAGCATAACAATCGCATGGAGTTTGGGCTGGTAAACTGATTATATTAATCAGAGTTTTTTGTGCTTAAAGATATATTCCATCATTTGTAATTTGTGCATTTTGTTCGTTTGAAGCAACAAAAGTGTTCAAAATCTAATGAAGGATACTGAAAAACTAACCTGACGAAGTTTCAGCTCAGCTTCAGCTGTATATTCCGAGAAAAACAGCATTCTAGGATCTCAATTTCAAATCAAAAGTTGCTGAATCATGTTTTGAATTGTTTTGAATTGCAGCTATACGCGATGTCGCGCACTGATCCGACGAATTATAGCAACCGAGGGTGCGTGTGCGTCGTGCCAATGCTTGCGCGCGCTTCGCCGAATAACAAAATGAACTACTAATTTAAATTTTCCTACGGTGCATCTTAAGACGCACCGTTGGAAAGGCCTTCTTTCGTTGATTACTTCAAAATGACAGCTTGCCAGAAAGAATAATTTCACAGGGAGTTTAGTTCCCTTACTATCTTTCAACCAAGTATGTTTTTCAACAATAATTATATCAGTTACTTTTCGGATGGCTGCAAATGATGGACTATAGCTTTACGCAAATTTTGTGCTAAAGCAGCTTTATGAAATTGGCCCCAGTTTGCAGAAAGGATGTGCTTACTGTAGCACAAAAATGTGCTAACCTTAAGCACTATTTCATGGTGTGGATGTGCTTACGGTTGCTCGCACATGGCGATTCATATTGTTTATCACTGAATTGATTTAAGAAATTTATTCCCGCCGAGCTTTTTGCTGTGCGCCAAAAACATGTAATCAAGAGCCCACCCACGAACAAGTGGTCAAATGGTGTCCAACTAGTGTCAAATGGTGTCCATCTGCACTAAACTGCATCCCCCCCCCAGGTGTCATATGATGTCCAGCCTCAATCCAATTTGGAATTATTCGGCAGTCAGTAGCCAGGGAAACAGTTTGTTGACTATGTTGGTGTCCATAATGATCTCTCTTCAATTTTCCAGTCACCCCAACCCTCCCTGATTCAAATTATTCTGGCAAGGCCCGTGTTTCTATTCTTACCACAATAACAGCAAAGCTGGTTAGGTGGTCACACAGACATCGGATGATGCCATTGGGCAGGGATTCGTTCCTGCATCCCTCGGTGGACCAATCGCCGTAACCGTCATTCAGAGTGAGATCCCAGAACACGCACTCCGCACTGCTGACTGTCTCATTTCCACCGGTCGCCTGAAAACATTAAAGGGCATTAAGGCCTGAAATCCCCCAAAATTTCATGTTTTGGATCGTTTACTTACACTTTTTAAAGGGTCTAGTTGAAAGGAAACTAACCTACTGACTTACCGCTCCCGAAAAAAAACCCGAGTCATGGATAAATGACTCGACTCAAGTAACTGCGAGCAAATGACTCAACTCGACTCGAGTCTCTCATCAGAAGACTCGACTCAACTCAAGCAAAGGCTAATAAGACTTGAGTCCAAAATTGAAAGCAAAACTTTGTGAAAAAAAATATTTGCAATGACTTACTGTGCAAAATTCATGTTCACGTCACTTTGCGAATACAGTACGGAACAGCGGCAGCTTGTTGTGTACAAACATACAACATGTCACAGACTCCAACCTCATGGTTCTGGAACGCCCAAAATACTATCCAGGAACCAGATTTCATCATTGGCTTTGGGCAATTTCTTATAAAGCTCCTGGATTTGAATGCAGGCTAAATGTATGCCCTCCTTTTAAAAATTAAATATAAATACATGCTCGCTTCTAAATAGTCAGAAACAGTTTTGAATA
The DNA here is from genome assembly GCA_029964075.1 of Patiria pectinifera. Classification (NCBI taxonomy): domain Eukaryota; kingdom Metazoa; phylum Echinodermata; class Asteroidea; order Valvatida; family Asterinidae; genus Patiria; species Patiria pectinifera. The sequence goes on along the minus strand of CM057149.1, from coordinate 19,121,609 downwards.
ACGCAATTTGGTTTTGATGTCAGCGATCAACGAACATAAATTCTAGACTCAAAGCCAAACCAGATAGCCTGTATAAGATCGAAGTTTCACTTCGTGTTAACTGTTAGTGATACAAATGACTTTCTCTCGTCTTTATTTCTTATAGTGTTCCAATATTCCTGACTCGAATTGACTCAAGCTAAATATTTGACTCGGCTCGGCTCGACCTTCTTGACCTAATGACTCGACTCGAGTCACTTCTTTAAAAATGCCTCGACTCGAGTCACTTCTTTATAATGACTCGAGTCGATTTGAGTCACTTCTTTAAAATGACTTGACTCGACTTGAGTCACAAACAAACAGTGAATTGTTACAACTCTGCAGGGTTCCTTATGGGGTAGAAAACACAATGGAACAATAGACCCCATAAGGATGTCTTTAGAAATCAATCTGCCCCATAACGGAAACCCTAAATGGAGTTTCAGATTTCAATAGGAACAAAGGAAAACAAAAGAAGGGAAACAAAGGTCTTCCCCATAAGTGTGTAAGTCTGTGTGAACAGAAGTGAGGTCAACATTTTTAATTTTAAAATAGTCACCAATTTTGCAATATTTTCAAAATGCTGCAAATTATAATGCCTTATTTTCTTTCAAAATACTCCTTTATTGCCCTCGATGGGATGGAGCCCAGTCAAGACACAAAATAGGCCTAAATGCAAAAAATATATAGGAAGTTACACACGTTATGGATCACAAAAACATGGTGCCTAGATGTGCTGTATTCTCATAAAATCCCCCAGGTTTTTGAGGTCAACTTGTATGCTCTATTCAACTATTAGAGTTAACTTACATTGAGCAGACTGAACACGTTTGTGACGGGCATGCGCAGATTGTTGATTTTGACGCCCTCTACAGTGGCAGCGATGACGCGGCTACCTACAGCTCGCCTCACTCCGTCCTCGCGCCTTGTCGCTTCGTTCAACGTGGGAGAACGAAACAGCCTGCTGTTCTGATACAGGAAGAAACTTATCGGAACTTGGTCACTGTCGCCTGGTTTGGAAGACAGAAAAAATGAAAAAAAGGAAAGTTGTAATTAAGGCAACTTTCACATTTACTTCACAGACTTTGATAAAAAATAACAAAGCTTCCACCTTCCAACTTTTGAGGCAGGACTCATCAAACAAAATCATTCCTGTTTCCCTGCCACGTTTTATACACATGAGAATTGATGAAGTGTTAGTCTTCTTGAATTTAATTCACAGTCGGTTTTTCAAGGGTTGGTACTTATGAACTTCATCTTTTGAGGCAAGGTTCACCAGCGCTTATGGATTATGGCAGCTTTTGAGTTCAATAATCCAATAACCCTCCTGCTGTCTGAACAGTCACAAACAGTCAATTTCATTCCTGTTCTCCTGCCATGCCTTTAAACATGTTATACACATAATTAATCACCAATAGTCAGATCACATTACTCATTAAAAATGTGACTAGTCAAATTCCAGAGTATAACTGGTAAGTACAGCTGGCTTATCAGTTTCCTAGAGTCCAAGCATACGTGTATCAAGCATAAGTGTATCAAGTAAACGGTCACAGCTGGTCAATCCTGCTTTGTGTAAAACAGGGAGCCCTTAATCGTTAATAACAGTAACTTGCGTTGATTGATTTTGACTACTGGAATGGCTTTGTCCCTGCATACATGAACTGCATATACTGTAGAAGCATGGTTGGCACATCTGATATTGTGTGGTCTGACATAATAATAATAACGGTAATTTATAACGCGCCGGTATCCGCCATAAATGACGCCCATGGCGCAATACAAAATTTGATCAAATCAGAAATAACAAAACAATTAAATTTAACTAAACAAGAATATTCTGAGTGATCTGAAACAAATGGGTCTTCAGGGCAAACTTTAAATTCAGAAAGCGATGAGATATTGCGAATGGCGAGGGGTAGTTTGTTCCAAAGATTCTTCTAGATTTGTGAGTGTGAGGGACAACCAGCAAAGAAGCATCAGAAGATCTCAATCGCCTGGATGGATTATATGGAGTTAATAGGTCTATGTTGTATTCAGGAGTTGAATCATGCAGGCAATGAAAAACAAGCAGTAACAGTTTGCACTGAATCCCGTGAGCAACAGGGAGCCAATGCAGAGACTGCATTTTGATACAAAATTTGATCTTCACTTATTGGTGTTCATCAGGCCCTGATTACTGGCAAAGGTAAAAATATAAAAATTATTATCACTTCTCTTTTATCTTCTGTATCCACTTGTCCAAATAATGTATTTCCTATTTTGTCACCATTTCAAAAAAATACAGGATCTTTTTCAAAGCCAGTATCTAAAGCAATTTTGGAATTTTGAATATTCTTACATTTTATGATGTCCTCTACATAGTCCGCCAAATTTCAAGACACTACATTGCACCACTTACTGATTAGAATAATTACACAAAGTGGAAGATATGCGGACAACTCAATTTTTTGCTGCGTGGGTATATTTGTCACTTTATCAAAACAGTCACGATTTTGGGTGTTTTTTTTTACCTTCTGATATACGTTCGAGAATTTCAGCTGGAAGGAAAATCGAGGCTTCTGTTTCCAATTGCAGGTCCTCTTCGGTGAACACAGAGGTCTGATTGACAGTCAGATCGTCTGTTCCCGAGTCGCCGAGGGAAGATGCAAAGCCCAGGCCATTGGACAGGGCTCGACGGGGAAGGGAGAGGGCCTGGACGGCAACGCTGCTCTGTACCTCGGTGAAGTTACCGGCCCCGCTGTTATGCAACGCCGTGACAAAGGACTCCAGGGCCAGCACGATGCGAGACGGAGAGTTGTCACGGCTTGCCTCATCCAAGGTGGTTTCGTTGTCAATTTGGAGGACGTTGTTGACTGTCCTGACAATTTGCACGGCAACCTACCGCACAAAGATACCCAGAATTTGGATTATTGGTTCAAAGCGGGAGACTGGCTGTGGCAGTAGTAAAGCAGCTTTCCTGTGAGCATCCACCATAAAACGAGGATGCAGTTGAACTCAAAGAACTATTATAATACCCATTATTTTTACAATTATTGCGAAGGTCTGATCACAACGCTAAGTTAGTTGTTAAGACACTTTTGAGCTTTATGAAATTCCCTCAGTCGGAGAATTTCAAAATGTTCCTCTCATCACAACCTCAATATTGAGCCTGACTGCTCTACAACAACAAGTATCTACCTTTCCTTTACTGGCAAATGCCATTATTTGTTTTCTCAAATGAGAGCATAGTATTGCCATGATTGAAGTTGTCAGTAAAAAAGGTAGCAACGTTCTTCTGCAGCATACCTTGGCATGAGAAGGAAAACCATCACAAGCGTACCCAGGTGGGACCTGAACCCAAACCTTTCTTGCACGTGTTTTACCACTGGACCACCAACTTGCAAGAGTCTTCAGCTGCACTTTTCCCAGAAATATTGTTATAAATGTTTCAAATATACAAAAAATGCCCAAAAAATACAACAAATGGGTGTGCGGGGTTTTTTTTTGGTTTTTTTTTTTATTTTCAGATTTATTAGTAGTAGTAATCTTTGATGTGTCTACCACACATGTTATAAAGAAAAATTGTTGCCTGCGCTGCACTGGTCCCCATGTGATTCCATGCACATTGCAAATGCGTGGTTGGTACTTTGTCCGCACCATGCTATTCTCTCTCGTTTACCTGCACATCGCTTCCTTGACAGTCCTGAAAAGCTCCACATTTATTTTAAAAACATTATTGCCAATTACAAGCATGCAACTGGGGAATTTAGAAAAAAACAAGGAAACACCAAACCATACAAGACAATGTACAGTATTTTCCAATTTGTAATGGCAATTGTGAGAAGTAAAAACCGAGCAAATCAGCGGATCTGAGCAAAAGTTGCATGCCTGTTTTAAGGTCGTTTTAAGATCGTGTCTTATTTAGTTTAATCGGCCCGTTTGTAGTAAACATTGCAATTTAGTTTGGAGCTTTTTTATCAGTGTACAAAGTGCACAAAGTGCTCCGAAAAGGCAATCATTTGAAGGCAATCATCTGTTGTGGCATCCAAAACTGATAAGCGAGCTACCGGTCCTGACAGCGAAGTTTTTTCGTGGACGAGTTTGGAGTGATCTTGAGTATCAAACATTTCTGGATATTTGGGCTCGACAAGAAATAAAATCAAAATTAAATGGATTGCCTTGAAGGGATCAACCAGATAATGTTACACTGGGCTCAGTCAAAGAGAAACATCAAAATCCTTGTATCTTTTAAAGGGAAAATCACCTCATGTATTGTGATGCATGTTTACCCAAGAATGCTTCTCCGGTAACAAAAAAAACATGTATTTAATAAGGGAATAAATGTGTGCTCCGGAGGTTTTTATCACTCTGTTTAATACCACTTAGAGTCTGGGTGCTGATAATTACCCGAGCCGGAGGCAAGGGTAATTATCAGCACCCAGACTCTAAGTGGTCTTAAACAGAGTGATAAATACCGTCCGAGCACACATTTATTCCCATTCATAAATACCATTTCGGTAAAAAAAGATCAAACAATTCGTTCAAAAAAATCCTGATTTTGTTCAACAAGTTCACTTCATGCTTTTTGAAACATCCCTCTAGCAAAATAATGGAATGTTCAGCTGGCGAGTAAGATGTAAACAACCCTTTTATGGAGATTGACGCGCGCGTAGCATGTTCTGCGCGACATGGACGCGATGTCGCGCAGAACGCACCTGGGGCGTTGCGTTTTGAATTTAGAACTATAAAATGCTGACTCGCTGGTAGTGTTGCGCATGCCTACGTGAGGACTGTGAACATTCAACCAATAAAACGGTAAGAGGCACTTGATTTTTAGGAGTCCACATTTAATGTGACACTGGAAAAGTGTTTAAGACCAGCTAGCCATGTCTTTATCATCTGTTTAAGACCGGCCACGTGACGGGCTCTCGACCAAGAGGTATTTATGAATGAACATTCATAAATACCTAATACAGTTTAGCCATTCCTATTGGTGTAGAGCCCGTCACGTGGCTTGTCTTAAACGAATGATAAAGACATGGCTAGCTGGTCTTAAACACTTTTCCAGTGTCACATAAAATTTGGACTCCCATGAAATCCGGTGTCTTTAAACGTCATTGTTGAACGTTCATGTTCCTCACGTATGCATGCGCAATACTACCAGTGAATCAGTATTTCATAGTCCGAAATTCACACAACACCAGCCCAGGTGCGTTTTGCGCAACATCGCGCAGTGCGTGCGACGTTCACGCCAATCTCCTAATAAGGTAAGGAGTTGTGGAGGGACATTCCATATTATAGTAAGAGGGGTGTTTCATAAAACCTGAGGTAAAATTGTTGAACAAAATGGTTGGCAACGTCTAGTTTTTGACTTGCTTGGATTTTTGGACCGAAATGATGTTATAACACCTCCCAAACACACATTTATTTTCTTATTCGAATACTGCAATAATTGAATTATGCGAATTGAATCAGTCTTACCTCCGGGGAAGTGTTGTTGGCAACTGCCAGTTTTTCCAGAATTTCTGCGACAGACGTTACTGCCGCGGGACTGATGGCGCTGGCGTTGGACGTCAGAAATGCCATCTCTCTGGCTACTTCCTCAGCATTCTCAGAAGTCACGGTCATCTGTGGGGTTCAATGGGCAAATTGATGAATTTTAGGGATTTTTCTATCCAATTCCAGTCAAGTAAGCGTAGAGTTTTTAAAGTTGCTATCTGTGATGTTTGGAGTTCCGCTCCCAAAGTTATATAGATTTTGTCTTTAAATTGCTATTTTTTTCATTTTCGAATGAGACATCGGACAAAAAAACATCTGCCCAGTAATGGAATAGTTATTGCATACATTTTATTTTTTTGTGGCACGACAATAATTCAGGCCTTTCCTTTTATGGCACAAAAGCAGGGTTCAACCTTAACTTTTTTTCCTATAGCCAGGTAGGCTACTGAAATAGACTCTTAACTAACCCGCGGGCATTTTTACTAGCCCACGTTTTTCTTTTATAGAGTGTCTCATAGTCAACAATGTGTATACATGTAAAACGTGTATCCTGTGGCAAAATTGTCAGCATTTAATTAATAATTAACAGTTAATAAAATTAGACACAAATGGATACACCTTTACTTTCTGAATTTCATTATTTATTTCTTCCTGTCCTTCCATCTAAGCCGTATCCCAATAATTTTTGACTCGCCAGCCGGGCTACTTAAGGGATAGTTCGACTAGCCCGCCGCTGTTTTGACTAGTATTTGGCTAGCGGGCTACCGCTAAAGTCAAACCCTGACAAAAGCAACATAAAATAAAAGTGTATTGTCAGCGGTTGAAAAAACATCTAATATAGGTAAAAAGGAACTTTTTCCATTTTAATAACATTTACGAATTTGTTCAAACCTCAAATATATTTTGAAGAGCACAGCTCTGAATCCTCCGATTTGAATATGATCGTAGACTCATCTGAGGGAGTTAGGATGAAGGAGTGTTTCTAGTGTTAATGAGTGTTGCTCTAAACTGTGCCACTGAAACGCACGTACTAAGAATCAGCCATTTAAGGAGATTTAGAAGTAAGAGGACTGCTTACTTTTGCAAGCTCATCAAGGTTTTCTGTGACGTCTCCCGCAAAGCAATTGAGAATGACCGGCTGTTTCCACTGCGGTTGAGATGTGAAGTCACCGACGCAGTCTCTGGTGGCACGGGGCTTTCCCGCTAAAGAAAATCAGAAAATGAAAACAATTTCAGTACATTTTACACCAAAAAATTCTTCGGAGCATAGTTTTTGTTCCACTGGCCGTAAGTTATCAAAACGAAGATTCCCACAGTCCTTCCAACAATTAAAGTGCCTAAATTTTTTTAAATTTAATATCAGAGCTAAAATGCAGTTTTGAAATATTTTTAATAACTAATATGAGAAAGTACACAGCCTTACTTGTTCATACTTTTTACATTTAGTTTCAGGAGTTGGTCTTTCACAGATGGTTGTAGGTTACCCATCAAGCAAGATTCAAGTAAACCTTACTGACAAGTGACAATCAAGGAGGTTTAAGTAGCTACCTCGGGTTGTGAACTGGGGACAGAGGTTCAGCGATTGCGCCGTCTGTCCAAGTCTGGTTTGTGGGAACGTCAGATTTCCTTCAAGGTAAACCTCTTGCAGGCAAGACACTGCAAGAACAACAGAACCAGATGTATAAAATACAAGTTTATTTACTCTAGAGATGTCATTAATACTGATGTTCAAGAATGAAGCCTGCGTGTTCCCAACTAAATCATTTCCGTGTGAAGAATCTACATTTGATGGGTATTAGCTAATGTCCAAATTCACAATTTTGTTGACGTTTAAACCCACCTAAATTGACAACATTGATGCTCTCAGATTCCACCATGAGCTGAGATATTTGAAGTGTTTCTTGAATCGCTGCTGTCAACTGTTCCTGGAGTGCCAAATCTCCAAAAGCGCAGGGTCCCCCACAATTCCCTCCCAATCGGCGAAAGAAAACCAGAACGTCAGCGATGATGCTGCCACGTCTGAACGCAAGGATTTCAGATTCAATGTTATATTCCATGGCCAGTTCCGGGTTCAGGTTTCTCATAACAGGAATTGCAACCTGTGAAGAAGGGGGGAAAACAGAACAGAGGGTACAGAAGGTGAATGTAAAGATAGGGGGTACCAAAATGCGTTGTTCAGAAATGTAAACATATGAATCATGAGACTTTAATACAGCTACTCTCCAGTACTATTTTCAAGCAAGAAACTTAAAAAAAAAAAACTCTGAGCATTTTCGTACTTCTAATTTAATATCAAAATGTGTATTCCATGATGAATCTATCAGTTCTCATCTGCCTTGCTCATATCCCTTCTCTATGAATACATGTATGTCCAACAAACTATACTGTAACATGTAAATCTGCACAAGTTTGGCTTGTGCGGTATTAGAAATTGAGAGTCCACCTAATTAAACCGTCACAAAAATATAGCGGTATTCGGTATTATCAAATACTTTTCTGTGTGGACTATTTGCCATCAAAATACAGTAAGACAAGAGGGAAAATGCAAATAGGCAGGACGTGCAGAACTTCAGATGGCCAGGTAGGCCTGCTGGATGACTATGGGCTCTGTGCACATGCAAGTACCCCTTTCAATGGCCAGAAAAGGAGAGTTGAATGAGACCTAGACTGGTTCCCGGTCCATCCACTGCCTATTTCGAATGATCCAAAGTTATTGAGGGCAGGGATTAGTCTGGGAGACCATCACCAGTGGCGTAGCACGGTCATTTTGATTGGGAGGGGCTACATTTTTGGAAAAGGGCACTTCCACATCCGTCGTAAAATGTAAACCCATTTTTTCCCCCGGACTCTTTGCCTCCGTAAAATAAAAAAGGGGGGGGGCAGGTACCAACTGCCCAAAAGAGGTGGTTTTTTTGACAGAACACCTCATCACATGTTTGTAGGACCTATTCTCTAATGCCTTCTTTAATTATAAAATTCACAAATTTCGCTGAAGTGTTTCGCTAGAAAAATATGCCACCCACAAAATGAGAAACGTACATTTTGTCCCAGTTCCGATCGGAGGTTCCCAAAGTCAGCGCTGTCTGTTACTGCCAAATCCTCCGTGTAGGTGCGGTTGAGTAGCTTCATTGTCACCTTGAAAGTTGTTACTTCTGCAGCATGGATAGATTAATATTGGAAAGTATAAATGCATTTTATTTCAAGTGAAGTAAAGACTATGCCCTTTGAAACAACATTGCAGAATGGGAAGTCCTCTGTAGCATTATCTATAAGTGTTAAAGGGAAAATACAACATTTGCAAACATAAAAAAACGAAATGATCAAATTATCACGAAATACCTTACTGAATTGTTAGGGACTGACAGTCTAAAGCATCCTTTGAAATCGTGGCTCCTGGTGTGCTGACATTTTCAAGAAAACCTGTATTTTTCCAATGCTGGTCGGCCGACCAGCGTTGGAGAAAACTGGCTTTTTTCACAAATTGTTCTTAATTTTTCATATTTAGTTATTTTGACTTTTCTTTGCAATTGATTTACACACCTCAGAAGGGATACAAGCCTGCTAGACTGATTCCCTGACCTTACTCTTCCCCAAAGTGTATTAATTGCTCTGTTTCATCTTAAGTGGGGTCAGGGAACCATGCAGACTACAATAACATGATAGGTTTTCTTGGTTTATCCAGCATATTCAAGCCCAAAACGTGAAACAAGTCAGTTTACCAATATTTTGTATAACATATTAATCCTCCAAATCCATTTATTTCTGAAAATTGAAGCAAAAACAAATGCTGTACATTCCCTTTAAGTACAGTGAGCTAACATATTCCGACAGCTGCATGGCAATCTTGGCAAACCTACTCGAAATTATTTTCAACTTGAAGAAGTTGAGATTTTTTTTCTTCGAATAAAGTAATTTTTTTATTTAAATTTTGTTAGCTCCGCACAAAGCAGTGGCGCACCCAAGGGGGGGGGGGGGGCCTTGTTTTCAGTCCCTCGATTTGATCTTGGTGATATGTATGTGACCTATTTTCGAGTAGTGTAATAGGGGTGTAAGTGGCGTCACCATTTTGGCAACATTGTTGAGCCATCCCCCCAGCC